>OY754958.1:12783558-13383558 GCA_963576555.1 Ferdinandea cuprea | reverse complement strand
GGCTTCGGACTTGAAATCCATTATGCGACCACTGGAGAATTTTGTCTTTGAGTTATATATTTAGTTTATATCTGGCAGGGACATACCAAGAAAGGACTACCTACTTGCCTCATGTTAGCTGAAAGTACTATAAATTGTATTTATGCTTTGTTGCATGCTGAGCTTTTATGCAACAAAGAATGTTGCGGCTAGCACTCGTTATGTTGACTTTTAATGTGATTTTTGAGGTAATTGAAATGACAATGCCATTTTGATTTAAAACAATATAGAAACATAGTTGCTGGACTGTGGGTCCACATACATAAATTCGCTGGTTGTACTTTAAGCTTGATTCGATTACACATTTCAGAAAGATTAACAAACTTATTTTATACAGTTAAGTAACTTCAAAATAAAATTAATTAAAGATAGTATACATCTAGCAGACAAAAATGAAGTGAATAGGTATAAGCGTACCTAACTTACCTATGATCGTCCCATTAGTCAGGATATTTTTTTAGCAGCAAGCTAATATCATAACACCCAATTTTTCATCGACTCCACCATCACCAATCCCAGAGGAAGTTATAACAGAAGAAAAGATTACTTAGGCATTAGACAGCTTCTGCCTCTTCAAATCCCCTGGAGGTGACGGAATATTTTCAGTTATGCTACAGACGACCAAAACCATAATCATACCGATTCTTAAAAGACTCTTCATTCGCAGTCTTGAATTGGGATATATTCCTAAAGCCTGGCGCATAGTGAAGGTTGGCTTTATTTCTAAGGACTTCAGACCTATAAGTCTAACATCGTTCGTCCTGAAAACCTTTGAAAGATTATTGGATATCTATATTCGCGAAAGACTTGATAACAGTTTACTTTCCACATGTCAACATGTATACACTAAGGGCAGAGGGGTGGAAACCGCTCGCCATTAAGCAGCGTTTTTAGACAAAGAAACTATCACTAATCTACTCAACGAAAGGAATATATATGCTGTCTTGGTTTCATTATGCAAATTCTAATCTACTAAATATAAAACTGTTACTACGGATACTTAACGAGTGGACAAAACAATGTGCTCTTGGGGTAAATCATTGAAAGACCGAACTTATGCTTTTCACAAATAAAAGGAACATACCACAATTCGAACCACCCGCTATTGAGCTTCGAAGGTGTCGGAGAGTGCGAAGTATTTAGGTGCTATCCTTGATGTGAAACTTAACTGGAGGTTGAATTAAATTAAATTACAATTAACGGGTAAGGAAGGAAGCAAATGCATTCTATACATGCAACGGCGTCTTCGGCAGAAGGTTGGCATAAAAACCAAAATAAATCTCTGGATGTACACGGCAATTGTGCAACCTATACTGACATATGGCAGTATAGTCGGGTGGCAAACCGCAGACAAATCAACCAATCTTAAGTTATTGACGAAAATACAGAGACTAGCATGCATTAGGCCAGCGGGATCAATGATAATGACACCAACCGCTGGTTTGAAAGTAAATCTAAATTTGCACCTTGCGGATCAGCCAAATAGTCAGCTGGAACCCAGGTCTCGTAGGACATGCACAGATTCTGAAAATGTATGTATGTATACCGTTAGCTCCGACTACATGATACAATACATAGACTTTGACCAACCATTCACCTGTTCCTTTCCGAGCAGGGAGGAATGGAAAACGAATGAACCCATGGAAATGAAATCCATATCCATATTCACAGATGGATCGAAGATGGATTGTGGGAAAGGTGGCGGTATAATCTCAGAGAAATTAAACATACACAACTCTATCAGACCCCCTGATCAAAGTAGTATTTTCCACACTGCGGTTCTGGCAATCGCGGAAGCGGCCCGTTCTGTAACCCCGAATGATATTACCATTTTCAATCAAGCAGCCATTAAGGCAGTTAATGGAATTGAAATCAAGTCCAAGCTGGTTCACCGTGACAAGTGTCACACTTGTGCTCACAGCTCAAGTTATCTTTGCTGTGTTCCTGGACACAGGAACATATCCGGAAATGAGATAGCCGATAAGCTCACAAGAAAAGGATCCGAAATGGATCGTGACCAGGCACTTCAGTTGATCAAACGAACGAGAATACAAGATCAGAATGAAAGCCAACAATAGGTGGAAATCTCTAACCACCACTGAGATGAAACAAGTTATATTTGCTGGGTTCCTGACACAGGGACATATCCGGAAATGAAATGGCCGATAAGCTCAAAAGAAAAGGATCCGAAATGGATCGTGACCAGGCACTTCAGTTGATCAAACGAACGAGAACACAAGATCAGAATGAAAGCCAACAATAGGTAGAAATCTCTAACCACCAGTGAGATGAAACTATGGTCGGACTATAGTAGAAACCGAACCAAAAAACTTCTACAGTATGAAAGAGCTAGCTTTAACTGGTTTATTGGAATTAAATTTCAAGAATGACGACATTTGCAGAGGCTGTGGCGATGAAGAGCTCCACGAGGACACCCTTCACTATCTCTGTCACTGCTCGGGTCTCTGTCATTTGACTGGCCTTCACAATATTAAGTAACCACTAGCGAAGGGAAGGCCACAACACAGGCGTATCCCAAACTGAAGGGCATCATAATAGGTCCAAAAGGACCTGAGTATGGCAGGAAAGAAGCTATACTTTCATAACCATATATATTAGAATTAGAACCGTGCTATTCTTTGTTTTGAAACCTCGTGAGATGAAAGTCATAAGAGGACAAATCTAAGATGCGTTCAACTCTGATTCATCCCAAATTGAATTACTAAACTACCTTTATCTCAATATTACTTAACATCAACATTGGAATGATTTATAGAAATTGCTGTTTCCTCTAATAACTTTGAATAGCTACGTCTGTCTATCATCAACTTACGGATTGACGCATAGCCACAGAATCTATTATCACTTCCGCTCAGTAATTAATTCCATTCCACTGTCATGGTTCTATAAATAAATTATTATTCGCGGAATATTAATAAAAGAGTATCAATCACAAATCTGCCATCGTTCGAATGTACTGTCAAACTTTTGCACCATGATGGACCGAGGTATTTCGCTAATGGAAACCAAATCAATTTTGCCAGCGCTCTCCTTCATTATTACTCTACAGCATATTATATAAATTTTAAATATTATATGCTTCTAGATTGATTTTATCATTTTAATGAGATACTCATATCAGCAATATCAGTTTGTTTTTTAAAAAATAATTTAAAATTATTTCAATAAAAATATTTTTAATGGAAACATAGGCTTCAATATAAGTATCAATTTTGTTTCTCTATGAGTAGGTAAATGATATGAACATATAAAAGGGTCTACCGCACTCTTTAATTGACATAATTATGAAGGATTTGCCTAGCCTGGTGGGTGAGTTGATGACTTTAATAAATTTAAAATAATGATTTTAACTCTGATAAATTTGTTTAAAAAAAAATTCGCTGCAAATTTGTGTTTACCTTTAATCAAATTTAAAATAAAATGATGTTTGATCGATTATAGTTATGTGTTGAATAGGTCGGCAATGTGTATATAAGTTCAGTATGGCTTCGACGGCAATTACCAATCCGAATCATTAATTAATCTCCTATCTTAAAAATTGCATGATTTTTGCTATCTTACTTTTGAAATAGCTTTAAAAGAAGAAGTGCAGTGGTATCAAATCCTATGATCTCGGCATAGCTGTTTACCCATAAAGTTTATGTTTCATTCACTATATGTCATTGGCATACAATGCGCCATATGGTATCCTCTTTTTAGTTATTTATACCTATAAAATAGTTTGTCCTGACTGACTGACAGACAGACCAAACTAATGATGGTAGAGTTATGAATCTGAGAGGGTAGGCATATAACATGCATAGATCTTAAGAACCTTAGATCCTAGTATATTTTCAGAATTACGTAACCCAAAAATGTAAGCGTCAGAATAGTCCAGATTTAGCGCAATCGCTAGTTTATATTTAGTTAATATTACCAACGTTGGTAAACATGTTCTTTTTGTCACAACAAAACCAGCCCTGGTGCATAAAAGTTACAGTCAGGAGTGTAATTAGTGAATATTATAAGCAATTTTTTTCCAAAATCGCTAAGAAGTGAATTTAATTGTGCAGTTACTGTTCTTCTTAGTGTTTTGATGCTATATACATTTTATATGTATGCCACACAATATCGAAAATACCATAGGACCCATTCAGTTTTAGTATTTAACATATTTAAATATATGAGTATATGAATATTAGGGTGCTTCAGTAAAGTAGTAAACTTGTAAACATTTTGGTATTGTTGGGGGTGCAGATTCACCCCAAATCAAGTTAAAGTCCTTCAAATTCAAAATGCGGTATAAAAGCTCTTAGTACTAAAACTTTAGAATTACTATCGACAGCAGTTTGGGCATTTGTAGGACCTTATTTAAGGAGCAAAAAATACAAATAAGTGTATGAACCTCATCAAAATTGTAATAAAAAATTAAGATTGTTTTATTTTGGACAAAACACTTGTGCTACAAAACTATAGGCTGTGTGAACAATCGCCCAATACTAAAGAACGAAAAATAGCCCAAAATATGAATCTGAAACAGTCGGCCAAACCAAACCGGGGTTTTTAAATTTCTTGCGGCAAGTGGCTGGCAAATTTGAGGACGACTTGGCAACAAACAGTAATTTTGTAATTAGTTTTTCATATGTTAGTCCACAATGCATAGGTAATTGAATACATGGAATAAGCAACCCCCTGCTTGGTTTCAATGTTTGATTTAGAGTAGGGGCGAGGTTGCGTATATGCAAACATTTTTTGGGTATAAAAAAAGTTTGAATACACCAGACGGTAGAGGGTTACAAGCAATTCGGACTGATACGGTCGAATAATAACCGATTTGTTTGGCTGTCGATGTAGTCGCCGAGTTTTGGCTTTTCGGACTACATCCACATCTTGCTACAGCTCATAGAGATCGCGGTTGTATCTTCTCCTCCATTCGCCCTCCTCGCACACAGAACCAATTATCCGTCGAAGGATTTTCCTGCTTTCCTGCTGGACGATAACAGCACTCGGCGCTGTATATCAGAACTGGGAGAATAAGGGTTCTGTAGAGCATGCACTTTGTCCTGCGAGTTAGGAGTTTTTAACCCATTTGTTTTGCCAAACCGAAGTAGCAGCGGTTTCCTAGGTAAATTCTTCGCCGAATCTCGACCAAGATGTGATTCGTGGAGTTGATGTTTATACCGACGTAGATGAACTCCTTAACTACCTCGAAGTTGCTACTATCAATAGTTACATTTTGTCTTAGTCGGTGGACAGATGATTGTTTGTTTGTTGATAGCATATAACTGTTTAGAGGCATTTAAGTAAGTTCTAATAAATAAGGCTGTTAGTTTCTAAGCAAATCGTTGGTAATAAGTCCCACGCATAGTGTTGTACATCTTTCGTTAACAATTGCATTTACAATGAATTAACGAAATTCTCCTTCTTGAAAATGTATAATTAAATTCAAGCGAACCAAAATTATTATCACTTTAACCCTCACATAGGCGACAATTCTTGCACCTTATTGAGTACCTTACTAACCCATGTTAATATTATTCCCTATTAGTGTGATAACTATGGACAAATTTTATTTTTTTTTTAATTTTGCAAAATGTATCAAATATTTAGGCACTGGCTCCCAATAAAAAACAATTTGGGTAAAAAGTGTCCAAGATAGGAATAAATAAAAATGCTCATATTAATCCTGGTTAATAAAGAACATGTGAGGGTTAAGCATTTTAGCCGATTCGTCCACTGATTCCAAATTTTAAGTCGATATTACGAAAAAAAAACATCATCGTATATAAAGCTCGATAAAAAGCATGTCAAGACTATACTAAAGCGTTATTTCTTATCTCTTTAAATTGATGAGTTGAATCATGTTATAACTTCCACTTTTGGAAAAATATAAATTCGCATTAACTTAATGCAGTTAAATGTTGCTTAAGGAATGTCGGCAGCTATGCATATTATTTTTTCCTGATTTTAATTGAATTAAACTACTACAACACCAAGCAACCATTACAAAAACGAGTGCCACGTACAAACATATTTGTATAAATATATAACCTCAAGTCGTTTCATGTGGCAAAACAAAAAAAAATGATTTTGCCTCAAGTAGCTTTTTACCCTTTTTGTCCTTGTTAACAATACTTTCTCTCAAAGTTAAAATACATAAGAAAGATACCTATTGTTACAGTTATTCGAGAAAAGTGAAGAAAGGATTTGAAAAAAAAGAAAACAAAAATGTAACTTCCAATTTGCATCTCAATGACATGATGAGCAAGGAAAGTACTAATAAAAAAAATTATTTTCAACGTAGATGGTTACGGAACTATTGGGAAATATGTTGCAACTGACAGGGAAACTGGCATTTACATCGCCCACTTTTCGAGTCTTCTTCCCAAAGGATGAAGTTCATGGTTGCTTTTATGTAAATGCAAATTCCCCACAAAAGAATAAGTTGTCTGTATTGCTGTTACTTCTTTCTTACTTTTCTTATTTTTTATTTATACCTATATATTGGTACAGTATCAGTTTCACCTAAGGCAGTCTTATAAAATAAATTAAACAATTTTTTGTGGATTTGGTAAAGTTGCTGCATTAGAAATTATGTTTCGATAATGTGATGTGATGCGACATTCGCTTAAAGTTCGTTTAACGCTTAAAATTAATTGTATGTAGTTTTATTTCGAAAAAATTCAAATTGAGTCGAATTATCCATTTCGACATGATGCATAGTGCCAACGGCGTTATTAACATCTGGCCTTAATTACCAACGTAGCGTGCAAATTGAAACTTTTCTTCGCAGGTGTTTCCTGCATGTTTAGCATCTCAACGGCCTGCTATGTGTGAGATAACATTCAAATTAACAATTTCATAAAGTTGAAGACATGGCAACATATACTGGAATTCATTTTATCCGATTAAGCTAACAAGAATCTCTTCACCTAAATAATTGCAACAGCTGTTGTTATTAATTTCTTTGTCTTCATTTTCAGGAAATCCTGCAGATTCACCGTGCCGCCAAACTGCCTTAATGCCATATTATTCACATTAGCTCGCATTTCAATCCGAGCAGAGAGAGAGCATGTGCGTGCTTGAGAACGCACTCGTATGCTTCAGTAAACCCTTTATGAGATAAACGAATAACGACTGCAATGTTCTTGTTTTAATCGGCGGATAAGCTTTTATCCTGACGGAAACAGCTACAGCAGTTTATATCAGCTGCACACATACTCTTTGCTCTGGCACACACAAAGCAATCGGAAATCTAATTTAAAAACGAATTTAATTGGAACACACCAGCCCCATACAAATGCCGAACAAGTGGATTGGCGGCGATGCATTGTGAGAGAGAGGCATACACACTATTTTTGTTCATATATGTATGCTTAAATAATAATAATAATATTTTATCAGCTCTTACGCTAAGTACTATGAATAATTTGTATTTTTAATTTATTTTATTCATCAGTAAATATTTGAATTTAATTTTTTTCTTTATTTCTGTTCATTGTGCTTAATTGTGTCGGCTGGGAAAATTAAATTAAATTTCGAATATTTGCATGTATTTCAATTAATTGGTTTAAATTTTATCAAAAAAAAAAACATGATTAAAGATTAAAAATTTAGGTCTAGACTTAAATTTACTAGAAGGCACATTAAATCTTAAGGCTATGTTTTTTTATGTTTTTGGACGTTTAACACTGCTAGCTACCCAAATGGAATGGATTTCTTTGACCATTCTTATCAAGTTACTCATGAATGCAATACAAAATAAATAAATTGTAATTTTTTAAGCGTAGTTTTTTTAAAAAAAAACCGAATAAAACACTCCAATTTTCATTAAATATTAAAATTTTTAATATCTTTCTCCAACCACCGTGTGTGCGAAGATATATTTTTAGACACAAATGGAAGGGACCACAATTTAATGTCGATTCCGAACGGCAATTAAGAAGAAGATTCTCATGACAGTTCTTACTCTTGGACGTTGTTGTTAAACGTTCGCAAGAGGTGGGGCAGCGAATAAAAACTTTCAGGTGGTACAGGTCGGTATTTGAACTAGCGACCTATCGCTTAGTGGTCCAACGCACTTAACCACTAAGCCACTGCACCCACTCGAGATGTAAGCTGCTCACCAAATTAATCCTTCAACATTTCCATTGTTTCACGAGCTGTGTGGCATGTGGCACCGTCTTGATGAAACCACATGTCAACCAAGTTCAACTCAGATAACTAAGTCTGCGAAAAAAAAACTATTTGGCGCCTATTCGATAAATAAGAGAATAAATTATTTCGCAACCAATTCCTTATGGAAACCAAACCCAGAACATCAAAATGTGATGTGATCTGCATTTACTGTTGATATGTCACATGCATAACTAACGGAACCGCTTTACAAAAACAGCTGTTTATTTAAGGAGTTTTGATATGTTTTTCGTTTAAGCAATGTTTTGTAATGATTTTCCAACAAATAACTACTACTAAATACAAATATAATAATAAAAAGTGCTATTAGCGCTCGCCAAAATTCACATGTTACCCAATTTGCCTGGTTTTCGACTACACGAACGATCACATTCGTTTGGGTACTAAATCGAAATATTAAAAAACATAATATTTTTCAACCCGTTTGTTGCCAATATTTTGTATGAGAAATTGAAGATGATATTTTTATTCTAAACACTCAGAAATAAACAGATACCAACGTAAACTTTTGTAACCTATTTGTCAAAATAAGGCGTTACAAATGAATGAATGAATAAAGAATATTAAGATCTGTTGGCCAAAACACAATTTCTTTTACCCTATGTTACTTTTTGGCAATGCTGGTACACATTTCCCACTTTCTGCATTCATTTCATTCTAACCACACTAAAAACCGATCCTCGTTTATAACTAATTTGAACGAAGTGGGCCCTAAGACATTTTTTTTTTGTTTTCTGTATGCTGTCAATAGGTATATTTCGTTGCAGAATGGTTTACCCGAGTTTGGTAGTTAGGTAGGTATTATACACTCTTTGCGTAAGCAAAAAGGCTGTGACAGATAATTTTTTTTTATATTAATAAAGTTGTCCATAAAAGGACGCACGAGTTGGAAAGTGGAGGTATATGGAAATCGAATGACTGTAATAAGGATAAGATTGTGAACACTTTGTGTTTGGTTTAGTGGAAACGAAAATTCGAATAATATCATCAGAAAGTTAGGCGTTCATGATCGAGTTGAACAATAGAACGCCGCAATAGAAATAAATTTGAGGTTGAAAGCATTTATATATTTCTTTTTTCGAATTTATTAAAAACTTTCATGTGAAATATTATTATGGAAGAGGTATTTTCTGAATAAGTTATTTTGACGTTTGTCACGTTTTACTTTTTGAAATATTTGATAAGTTTGATGGTCTGTCGTTGAGTGAGTCTACGGTTATAAATGTTTGGGGCCATGAAGAGGAACCCAGGTTCTTCTTTTTTTCATGACATCTAACGCGGTTTCTATCAGGAATGGGGGCCCACAAAGTTCCCACTTTTAATATATCCCTACAGGTACTACAATAAAAAAGTGTTACTGAGCTGAATCAAATGCCGGTGTTGTTCAATTTGTGTGATTTAAAGACATGCCACACATGTTTCTGATTTTTGATGATTTGCCTCACCACCCACCATAAAATAAGTTAGCTACGCTAGAATAACAGCTTAAAAACAACACGGCCACCGGCTTTAAATACACGAAGGGGAAATTTTAAGTAGAGCGCATGCATCAAATCATCAATCTAGTTTGAATAGTGGCAAGCATACCTGAAGACTGGACCATCAGCAGATAGTGCGCAGGATAGATGTCAATACGAAGGCCCTATCTTCAATAAATAAGGTTCAGCTACTGGGATATGCGGACGTTTTTTCACCTTCGTTCGCTCGTCGCTTTTCCGGGAAAGTAGCGTAACTATTGTAGTTCTTCTAGTTTCTGTATTCAATATGGTGTACTTTAAACGGCTCGTATGATTCAGTCAATTTCAAATTATGGCACTTTGCCGAAAAAGCAACGAATGTATAAAGATCAATTTAATTTTAAATTGAGCAGGTTGATGTTCATCGATCCCAACATGTATGTATTTAAAGGGGTAAAATTCCCTAATTTGGTTCCTGTATTTAAAGGTTGCTAAAGAACTTCGCTTGACTATCATATAGCGTGAAATTTAAGAATATATTAAATGGATTCCTAATTTCTAATAGTGGCCAAGGTGCTGTATTAAGATCAAGCGCCTGGCCTTCTATAGCGCTTGTATAGAAACTTTGATTTACATTACCTTTTAGTTCGACATCGTAGGTAAATACAAGTTCAGCCGTTCATATTTCGATATTGGTTCTTTGAAGTGAAGACTACCTTAGATCCTTGAAGTTCTAATGAAATCAAGCCTTGTTACTCCTACCGTCGTGCAAAGCATTTTTATTTCGACTGCTGTGAATTTTTCCAACATTGCGATCCGTATGTGAGCGCCGAACGAACAACTGCGATATAGAAGATTTATTGCAGCCATGAGTAGTACTGTTATCTAAAAGATTCCCACTTCTTTTCCAAAAAATCACAATTAAAATATAAAGGCGCCATTGCAGGGAAATTTGATTGTCGCTTATGCTGGCTTCAATTGTGAGCAATTCTAATGTCCCAAGGGATAATAAATAAAGTGGACGAATGCGTCATACAAAACTTGCTCGTAAAACAACTAAAAAATTTATCGATCAAATAAGTTTAAAAAATACTTCGATAAAGCCTTAATGAAAATTCACACCCTGTTCAACGTTTTCAGTTTATATAAATAGTTCTGGGTGAGGTTTTTTTAATATTTTATTTTCGTTGCAAAAAGCGAAAGAATGTATCAATTTGATATGAATGGATTTTCGCGTTAGGTTAAGAATTTGGAATCGATTTAAGGAATTCGAAGGCATTTCCATTGCGTCTTTTCAGTTAACAATTTACTCCGCGCAGTAATCCTGTAGGTACTTGAAATCTTATATAGGTAGTTGTACCCACCTACTTATTTTCAAATGTGAACCTCAGGGTAATTAGGGTTCTTACGTACTTCAAGCATCCAAAGGGTTGCGAGATCGGTTATTTTCACTGAAATATCAGAACTGGGTCCTTAAACGGAAGGAAAACATAAAAATAATAATAAAAATACATGAAAATAAAAGAGAAACTTCCTCTCCCAAAACAATTCCAAAAGTCGTAAATGAAAAAAAAAAACAGAAAATAGGAGAATCTATAACCAATAATAACAACTCTTGGGTTACCCAAAGGTCTCATGACAAAGTTTTTGTTTTTTTTTGTCTGGTAGGATTTTGTTTCGACAATACGTCACGTCGTATACATAAAATTGATTAACGTTGCTGTTGTTGTTTCATTTTTTAGATACTTTTGTTATGTGTGTCGGGTCGGCCTTCGAAAGGACAGAACACAGAAGTTTAATTTAATTTGCACTCGACTAGCCCCTTCATCACAAGCAACCGCGCGCACAAAACAACAGAAAACAGATAAAAAGAAAATGCGAAAGGAAAAGAAAAAACACCCAATGCCAAGAATGGCAGCAAAATCCTTAAAATAAATCGAGTCTCCGGATAATTCAATTTTCTAGCCACACCAGAACCAGAACCAGTGTCTGCGTTCACAAACAAAATGGAAACAAAATAAAAAAAAAAACAAAACAAATATACTACAGTACGAATTAAGTTTGAAGTTAAAGACGGAAATTCCGTTAGAACTACTACAACCACCCTTGCCGCCATCACTCGCATCCGCGTAAGCCATTTTGACTGAAGTTTATTTTGAATATGTCAATCACATAAAATTTTAATGCCGGCAGAGTATAAGCTGCTGGATTATTCTTTGCCGCAACATGTAATTGGATTTCTTATCCTCTTTTTTGTTGTTGGCCCTTTTTTTTTGTTTCCGATGTTTCATCATAAACTCATGCTAAAAGGGACTTTTTCTAAAGAGAAAAACGAAAATCAGCTTTGCTATCTTCATCTATCCAGGAGATTCAAGGTGTGAAAAGCGATCATCAGTCTGCTGTGGGTCTTTTTTAAACTAATTTTCCAGTCGCCCAATGGCGGCATCGTCTGTAAATCTAGTTAGAAAATTAGCCCCATACAGGACGATGAAGGAAACATCATAATAAAGTACCTTTGGGATGCGCATAATATTTATACACAATATTTATGTACGAGTACATACATATGTATGTTTTCAGTTTTCAGATGAAATGTTGAGTGAATGCCATATAAAGCGTAGCGTAGATATGCAATGCATGCACCTTTTAGCAGTGAATGCAATGCGCACATCATAAGGAGAAAATTCCTTTAATTTCTGTGTGCAAAGCGTTACGGTTTAAGTAAGAGAAATTTATACGAAACTGTTTTCTGACTTTGCTTGTAGTTTATACCAAAGCGTTCACAAAGGTTGTGTTTTTATAAAGCGGAAGGGAAGGGACTACGTAATGGTTGTTATGCTTTTTTAAAAATGCCACCGCGGTATGTAGCAACTACGAAATACGTTTTGGTTGCTTAACTTAGTGTATGGCTTCTAGGTACAGCGACGACGACGGTTGATATTAAAAAGGAAAATTTATAATCTGTCTGGTGGCAAGTGCACTATTTGTGCACAAATGGCAAAATAAAAATGCAATAAAGTTTAGAGTATTAGTAGGAAACTGTATTTTTTTGTACGACCTACCCTACCTACATAGTTTCCTTTGTTTTGTAAATTTACTCAGTGTGCAAAGTAGGGAATTGCTAAAAGCCAAAATGAACTCATCCCCTGCCAATAACAATTAAGAAGTAAGTACACAAGGTGTGCCTATAGTTTGATGAGTTAACAAAGCAACACAATAACAACCCATTGTCATCCAACAAATCGGATTTACAACAATTTGCCATTGCTTGCTTATTAAACCACTAAATGCGTAACTGTAAGTAGGGAAACCTACCCAGTACTCAGCATTTTAGTGCAATTCCTGACTTTGAAGACCAGAGGTGGAATCGGCTAAGTTGGTTATTCAATTCAATTCAATGGATTTTATTTGTACAAAAGAAGTTTTCATTTACATGTATTACCTGCAAAGCAGAGTGCTTATCTGCAGATGGTTAAGCATAAATTTAATAAGTTAACTTTGAAATGATTTAAGTTGAAAATATTTTTGTTTACAATTAGGATACAATTATAATAGTGTTTTTTAAAAAAAAAAAATTCTTTAGCTTTCTAATTCACAAAATAAAGTTCAATTAAATGTTTTTTTAATTCTTTTTTTCTTTTTTTGAAATTAGGAATTACTTTTAAAAATTGTGGCAGCGAGTTCACTAATTTAGGGACCGTGCATCGCAGCTCTCTATCACCATACGTGTTGTAAGCTTGTGGAACTTCAAGCAACCCTCTGGCTCGTCTTCGGGTGTTTTGTGGGTGGCTTATGGGTCGGGAAAACCTTTGGTCGTTCATATAGGTAAGCAATGTTGTCATCTGGAAAAGTGCCTTCACATCTAAAACTTTGAAAGTTGAATTAACAGGCCTAATTATTTTAAGAAGACGATGTTGTGATTTAGATATCTTATCCAGATGGGTTTTTGCTGCGTTTCCCCAGGCCAGAATCCCGTATCGAATGCGTGACTCAGCCAACGAGTAGTACACCTGCTTTTGTACCTCCATATGCGAGTAACGCTTAAGATACACCATTGCAAATAAAGTGCTCTTAAGTTGAAGACGCAGGTTATTGATGTGCTCACGCCACAGAAAGTGCTCATCAATGGTAACTCCAAGATATTTAACCGCTTTGACTACCTCAATCGCGTTGCTGCTTCTTTGTACTGGACAGCGATCATTACGATGAAAGATTTCAATTGTTTCAGTTGGCTTTGATGGAGTCCGAATGTGCATCACTTTGGTTTTGTCTGCGTTTATCACCAGACCGTTATCGTGACACCATTCAGATACAGCGTTGAATTCGTCTTGCAATATCTTAACGGCTAACTGCAAGTCTTTGTGTCTTACAACGATTGCGATATCATCGGCATAGGCATAGGCAATTGATTTCTTAAACGTTCTTAACAGTTCATTTGTAAAAAGAATGAATAAAATGGGCCCTAATTTGGAACCTTGTGGTACACCGTATTCGCACGTCTTTTTTTGGCTTAACATATTAGATACCTTGACTTGGATTACTCTATCAGTCAGATAACTTTTGAGCCATCTTGCCAGCAAACCTCTCATTCCCAATTTGTTGAGACTTTCGACGAGTTTTTCGGGTGTCAAAGTATCAAAGGCTTTGCTGAAGTCTATAAATAGAACAAGGACGTGATGATTTTTATTTAGCCCCGCATTAACCACATTGGTAAACTCTCCCAGTAGCAATTGGGTGCTCTTGCATTTTTGAAATCCAAACTGGTTTGGGTGAATCACTCTGTGCTTCAACATGAAAAAATTAAGACGTTTAACGACTATCTCTTCCAGACATTTTTCAACCGCTGGCAGAATTGAAATTGGCCTATAGTTTGCCGTGTCTTTTTTTATCCCTCCTTTGTATATTGGCCGTATTAAAGATGTTTTCATAAGCTTTGGTACATGACACTGACACAAACTAAGGTTTATAATCTTTGTGATTACAGGGGTGAGATACATTGCATTCAGTTTGAGATCGACTGGTCTTATGTTGTCTGCTCCAGGACTTTTTGTGTTGCTTAGTTGACACAATATCTCGTAAACTTCAGGTTCCGTTGCTTCCTCTATATAGATACTTTGTTGAAGTTCCCAGCTCTCATGGTAAGAGGTTTTAGTGTCACATGCATGCATAATACTCGCCGCTTGTTTCGAAAACCGCTCCGCGAATTCCTCCACAATGTCTTTTAAGCCCTTGGATTCGGACGCATTTGGAAAATTAATTTTGATAGTTTCATCTACTGAACGTTTCTTTCTTCCAAGCAGTTCGTTAACGATTCTCCACGTTTTCCTTGGGTCATTATTTGCATTTAAGAATTTTCGTTTGTAAAAATTAGCTTTTATCAATTGTATATTCTTGTTAACTATGTTTCGAAGTTTCTTGTATTCACTCTCAAACGTCTTACATCTGGGGTTGTTTTTCCACCTCCTGTATAACTCATCCCTTTGTTTGCACATTGGAATTATTTCTGGCGTGATCCATGGCTTATGTATACGTGTTCTTTTTGTTGTGGTCGTTTTGCATGCTTCAACGTATATTTTATTCATTTCTCGAACAAAATTGTTGTATAGTGCCTCGACGTCATTTTCTCGAAGTAGGTATTGCCAGTCTGTCAGTTCGATAAGTTCATTAACTTTCTGCTGATTAATACGTTTGACTTCAAATTCACAAGAAGTTTCTGTTTTATTTAAATCTTCTGTAGCATATAAGACGGCGTAATGATCAGATAGATCGGTTTCTATAACTGCAGAGTTAATATTGAGTTTCGTAATGCTAGCATATACATGATCAATTAACGACGCCGTATTTTTTGATACGTCAACACGTGTCGGTTGTTTGATGACACTTGTCAACCCTTTCGACGCCATCATTTCCATATATTTTAGAACAAGTGAGTTATTCTCGTCTTTAATATTGATATTGACATCTCCTAGTACGACGTTTTCTTTTTTTTCTTTTATAATTTTATCTAATTCGTCAATAAACCTTCCAACACTAGAACTAGGTCGCCTGTATATTGCATGTATATGCTTTTGTCCACCTTTATGATTTATTTCCAGGTGCATGCCCTCGTAGTTAATTGGATTCGCTGGTATTATTGTGTAGGTTATATTATCTTTTATAAATATTGCCACTCCTCCTCCTTTCATCGCATCACGGTTTATAAATTCTGGATTAAAGCCATCAATGCTATAAAAGTCATTTTTCTTTTTCGGTATATTAATTTCATTAAGTACTAATATATCAACGTAACAAAGAACATTTTCCATTTCGGCTATAAAAACATCCCATGTTTTTGTTATCGATCTTATATTAAAACTCACGCAACAAAAATTCATTTTTTCCAAATATTTTTTTTCGATTCCGCTAACACCATGTATTACCCTAAAGTCGACATCAGCTTCACTATGTGTGTTTTCCATTTTGTTTTTTTTTCTTTTTACATTTCTCTCAATTACAACAACAATTATTCTTAATTGTTTATCTTATTTACATCGTCGCAAGACCCAATGTGTATGGTCTCGCCGTTTTCGTTTTTTTTTGCAAGTACCTTACCGGTTGACTCCCACACAAATCTCCAATTGCACTCTCTAGCTTTGTTCTTTGCTAGCCAAAGAAGGTGTCTGTTGGTAGCTGTGAGATGGTTGTTAACATATATTGTTATCAAATTGACTATCGCTTTTTTGATATCGATTTCGTGTGACAGCTATTTAGATGTCGCTTTCATACATTTGGTATCATTTTGTTTGTCCTGTCACTTAATATTTTTTAAAATTCATATATTAATGAAGACCAACAAACGGCAGTACCTAGTGAATATAGTGAATAAGTTGACAGTAAATATTTACAACAAAACAGTTCCATAGTGTTCTATTTCAATTAATTTGCGGCTAAAAAGTGATACTTATTTCTTTAATTAACTGTTGAAGCAGAAATGAAAACGAAATGTTTCTAAAATTTAAGAGTCCAAATCATAAATTGAGAATATAATCTAACATCTGATTTTTTGATTGAAATGACACTCCAAAATAACAAGAGTTGCCAATCTTCAACCACCTTTTTGTGATCGCTTTACACAGAGCAAATAAAATTTGATTATCAATCAATGACTATCATATTAGCCGATTTCACCGCTGTACTTAATATAAACAGAAGGAACACGAAATTTAATAAATTTTAGGAAAAAAAATAACATAAACAAAAACATCACTCTTTTAAAATAAAATGTTAAAATAAGTGACTTTTGCCCAGTGCTCAGCCCCAAAAATCTATTAGTCCATATGGGGAATGCTATTATGTACTGCAGTGAAAAATATAAAGCGATGGTTTTGGACTTCCTCATATATTCTTCCAAAAAAATCGGTGCACAATCGTCGCATCCTATATGTTTAGCCTAAAATCTGGCAGCTTTATTTCTGTGCTTCCTTGTTCTTTTCAAATAACAAGATTTTCAATTGACAATATTTATTCACTCTTTCAAGTGTTTATTTTACTAAGGAAGATAACTACGCTAAATGGTATAACTTATAGACGATTGGAACATTTTGTAGACCGCATTGCACAGAAAATGATAGAAATTCAAGTGTTTTTTGCTTCTCATTTGAAATCAATTTTTCTCATAACCTTTTCTTCCTTACTTCAAATAGATAATATATTATGTACATATCTGTTTCTTAACTCACAAAACCACTTACTTTGTCCAAAATTCACCTGAAGTAACAATTTTTAAAAGAGGCCGACTACTAGGTATACAGCAATAAATGGTTTGAAAATGAGTGTTGTAAAATTTAGAATTATAGAATTGACTTGTATAACCAATTTTAATGGTATTAGCGAAATACCAGTAGTCGGCATATGAGGCTGACTACTGGACCAAACAGCTTAAAACGTATTGCAGTCCCCTCAATATTGTCGAATTTGTTAATACAAATTTTGTTTTATTTGCATTCAATAAAATAAAACGAAAATCCTACACTAAGTTATCAGCACAATAAACAAAACCAATAAAAACGCGTATTTATTTCGAGCACTACGCTTAAAAAGAGTTAAGGTGCGATCGGACAGTCATCCAAACTTATCATCCGGCTGACATCTTGACGTCACTATGACATATAGTTTGAACTAAAGTTGTCATCCAGTGTGATCGCCTGTCATCCGGCATATCATTGAACGTGTCATCCGATGACTAGGTCCTGTGGATGACATCGCCAGATTATCCACAGTGACATTTAACTTCGGATGACACGTTTACATCGTTGAAAGTTCATGAAAAAACATTCAGACTCGGATGACCTAACGGATGACACTGTGTGATCAGGTATCATATAGCAGATGACATGCAGCAAGTTCTTTGACGTCACGTTGTAATGTGAATGACACGATTGGATGACTGTCTTATCACACCTTTATTCACATGTCCACACGTTCACGTTAGCACTGTTTTGGATTCCAAGTCCCCTAACGTTTCTGGTTTATTGGCGTAGGTGAGCGACTTCACATATCCCCAAAGGAAATAATCCATTGGACAGGTCCATTCCGCGTTATTATGCGCTCATCGAATGTTTCCTTTAATAAATCGATTGTGACGTGCGCTGTGTGGCATGTAGCGCTGTCTTGTTGGAACCAAATCTCATCCACATTCATGCCATCTAATTCGGGAACAAAATAATCGGTTATAATGGCTCTTTAACGGTCTCCATTAACTGACTCTCCAGCATCATTTCGGGAGAAGTATGGCTATGACTCCACCAGCCCATAGAGCAAAGACCAAACAGTCAGTTTTTGTGGATGTAATGGCGTTTCAAGGGTCTCAGGTGGATTCTGTTCACTACAAATGCGGCAATTTTGCTTGTTGACGTAGCCATTCAACCCAAAATGAGCCTCATCACTGAACAAAAATTTTGCGGTAAACTTCGCGAACTGAACCATTATTTTCTAAATAAATTTGCACGATTTGTAAGCGTTGTTCATTTGTTAACCTGTTTATGATGAAAACGCAAACCAAACTGAGTATAAATGACATTAAAGTTGCCAGATTTGACCACAAAATGTCAGTTTTATTTCTATTTGAAAAACCAACCTCTGAAAGAAACACCCTTTACAACTATTCGAATGCAAAAAGGCTTGCCACTGGTTGAGGGCTGACTACTGCGTGGCTTATTCAGATATTTCCGAGAATATTATTAGAGAAAGCACATAATATCAAAATGTCACTTCCTTCACAAAAAAAGAAAATATATTCAATATGATTGGGCTTAAATTTATTGGATACAGGGTAAAAAGCGTTCTTAAAATTGAAGCGCTTAATTCTATGACCATGGATTCATTGCTTGTTTCCTTTAAATTGAGATTTTTTTTCATTGCTTTTTATTCATTCGTATACACATATCTAGGATGTCTCTTTTTCCGTCCTTACAGTATATATGTTATTTTTTTCCCCGATACACATAGCACCCAACCAAAAGCTTCGTCGCCAAGTGATGTCAATTCAATTGATTTGGATCAACATGGGTTATTCGGAGATAGAACCAACAAATTGAAATTTCAACACCTACCACACACTGCTGTCTGGTACATTTCCGTCTTTTATGGGTGAAATGTTGTTTTTAACTTTATCGAATACATTCGTATAATGAACACGTTTTGTATATCTACTAAGGATAGCGTTTATGTAATTGTGGTTAAGTTTTGAACACAAACTGTTTATGAGGTTTATATGATTATAGATAAGTTTGAAAAAAATGTTCATCGCAATATAAGCTGGTAATAAGGTCTTTTTTTTAATAGTTGTTCGAAATATCTTAGGGGCATTATTTTTATTCAACTTTTTGTTCTGAAAATCTCAGACTTTTTGCGTCTAGTGACGTACTGAAGTAACTTTTCAAAATACACAACCCGGTAGCTTGTGTTTAAGTAACATTAAGTTAAATAGGTTAATGCTGTCGTGCAACACTAGTTGTTATTTTCAGCTACTTACTGTCAAATGTCACCAACAGCAACTGAAGAATTTATATCCCAAACCATTTTTGGTGCAGCGAGGAGAATTTTGTATTAGATTAGAGATCTGCAGCGACATACAGCAATTCATCGTAGGTACCTACATACATTTATAATAGATTTTTCGATGACTCTAACTCCCCGATCATTTACAAAATATTTATCGCAATCGCTTTGACTGAAAACTGATATGACGCTGCATCGTGTAGTCGTGCTTATTCAAGTACTATGCGAAGTTGGATCATTTTTTCTCAGATCATCGCTATGAGGAGGCGAGGAAGGTGAGGAAAAGGAGGTGGGAGTGTAAACCACACATATGCATATGTATTTATAGTGAACTTAATAACGAATGGGGGATTCTTAAAAACTGCCATTGACCGGAGCAAAAAAACCAAAATTGTAATTGTTACAAGTTATTATTTTATTTAATTTTACACTTAAATACGTTACCACTCGCCGCTCTAAGGGCACAGATGAGGAATTAACCAGATAGTCAACTCTGCAATCCCCTATCACTTTCAACCCGCAAAAAATATTTAATAACGGCCGCAAAATCCTCTCTCAATTTTCCCATCTGTGAGTACGTGTAAGCCAGAGACATGAAGTTAGATCTAATTTAAATACCCGCCAAAAATAATTGTGGGGAGTTTTGCAATATATCCAAATTGAAACAACAAAACACCTGGTCACGGCGGATGTGTTGGGAAATAGGAAATGCTGCGAAGTGTTGAGTTTATGTGATTCAACTTTTATTATGTTTATAAAGAAACAAAAAATTAATGACTCAATTAAGTTGTTACAATTTAATTGGAATATTTTTTGCGGTTATAAGAAATAGTTCTCTATTTTTTTATCTGCCTTAAAATTAACATTCCTGGGTTGTTATACTTTTTCTATTTTGGTTAATAAAGTGAAATTAAATGTATATTTTATTGTATTATTGCATAAATATTACTAAATTAGTAATGTTTGGGTGTAAAATATTTGTAGTAAATAGTTTGCAATGGTTTTTTAGACATATATTAAATTCTTTGATTGTTTTATTATTTATTTATTACTTGATTGCTTTTATTCAATATATGAAAGTTTAATGAATATATGTACATATTCGGGTTCCGTGCATCGATAAAATAAAGTGGAAAAGAAGTATTTTTATTCCTTTTTTAATTATTTTGTGTTGCAAAATTTGTGTTTAGTCAATCAATTTTCTTAGCTGTTTCTTTTCTTAGGCGGTTTTGGAAATTTTTTATATAAGTTAATATGCTCTATTTTAAAATGTATAGTAAGTGATAGACAGAAGAAGGAGGGGACAGAAGGTAGCTGGAATGCACTGCATAAATATATTGTTGGTGCATTTTTATATCGAAAATGCTTGGTAGTCGAATACAACTCATAAATAGGCATGCACATTATGATACATATACATATATATTATATATATAAAGGGTGATTTTTTAGCTGGTTTGGTTTTGGCAACACTGGTTTTGACAGCTGACGTGTGTTTAGTACCTTGTGTCACTGTCAAACAGCTTCAGTTTGGTTTGCAATTTAACCATGGATCGTCTTACAAATGAACAACGCTTGCAAATTATTGAATTTTACTATCAAAATTCGTGCTCGGTTCGAAATGTTCATCGCGCGCTGCTTCCATTTTATGATCGGCATTCTCGACCTTCTGAGCAGTCTATTCGGAAGATTGTGACCAAATTTCGCACCAAATTTACTTTGTTGGACATTAAACCACCAACACGTTTACGTACTGTGCGTATAGAAGAAAATATTGCGGCCGTATCAGCTAGTGTGACAGAAGACCGCGAAATGTCGATTCGGCGCCGTTCCCAGCAGTTAGGCCTTTGTTACAGCACTACGTGGAAAATTTTGCGGAAGGATTTGGGCGTAAAGCCTTTTAAGATACAGCTGGTGCAAGAACTAAAGCCAGGCGACCTACCACAACGCCGAATTTTTGGTGAATGGGCTCTTGGAAAGCTGGCCGAGGATCCGCTTTTTTATCGAAAAATTGTGTTCAGCGATGAGGCTCATTTTTGGTTGAATGGGTACGTAAATAAGCAAAATTGCCGCATTTGGAGTGAAGATCAGCCAGAATCATTGCAACAGCTACCAATGCATCCCGAAAAAGCCACTGTTTGGTGCGGTTTATGGGCCGGCGGCATTATTGGGCCATATTTCTTCAAAGATGATGCGAATCGCAGCATTACTGTCAATGGTGAACGCTACCGAGCGATGATAACAAACTTTTTTTTGCCCGAAATGGAAGTTCTTGACTTGCATGATATGTGGTTTCAACAAGACGGTGCCACATGCCACACAGCACGCGAAACAATGGCGCAATTGCGAGGCGAGTTTGGTGAACAGTTAATTTCACGTTTCGGGCCGGTCAATTGGCCGCCTAGATCGTGCGATTTGACACCATTAGATTATTTTTTGTGGAGGTATGCCAAGGCTAATGTGTATAGGGACAAGCCCGCTTCGATTGACGCACTGGAAGCCAACATCCATGCATTCATTCGTGAGATACCGGCCGATATGTGTGAAAGAGTATGCCAAAATTGGACTCAGCGGATGGGCTACCTGAGACGCAGCCGCGGTCAACATTTGCATGAAATTATCTTTAAACATTAAATTGCAAGGTTCAAACTATCGATTCAAATAAATATTTCATTCATTTTTTCGAATTTTTTGTGTTTTTTTTTTAAAAAAAGTTCTAAACCTCTTAAAAAATCACCCGTTATATATATACTCTTTTTAAAAGACGACTTTATCTGTCAAGTTATAATGTTTTGTAATTTTTAAAAAAAAATTTGTTTTGAAAATAAACAAAACAATTTACTAGTACTACTACAAGTAAGTGATTACAAATGTTGTTAAAAAAGTGTTTTCACGTACCAAAAATAATATTTGTAAGGATTTGGATCACGTAATATTAAAAAGCGTTTTTAACCAGTGCCCAATTGTGTAACGCAAAGTTTCCACTGAGCACTAAACCGAGATTAAGGTTAATCTGCCCTTAATCCAATTAAAATCTCAAGATTAACCATACAAATTTCAATCTGCTAAACACAAGATTGAACATAAATCTAGGTAATCAATCTTTTGTGCTTAATCTCGGTTTATTTTATGGTGAAAACGTAGCATAAAGTACTTAAACGCTTCAATATAACCGTCCATAACAAAATTCGTCTTTCTAAAGTTATACTTAAATTTATTGTAAGACGAAAATGTAACAACTTGTGTTTGCTCGTGCGAATTACAAAAACAGAACATATCCCAAGCTAGCATCATGTACGTGTTGTGTTGAATTCAAATCGAAAAAAATGGCAAGCTACAAAAAGGACGAACAATAGATTTTGATTAGCCAAAATTAGGCAAAAATTTTTCAAGTAATTTCCCCAAATTCATGATCAATGAGAATTTATTGATTTATTTAAAATTAACCTGCGTTTCTGGGTTGGCTAGTCAGTGCAGTTTTATTTTTTTTTATTTCGAGCGATTGCAACTTGAACAGCGGGCCTGTGCACACTCATTGATTTGATAAGAAGATTGAAAGTTTTATGAAATTTAAAATATTTTTTCTATAACGCTTTTCCACACCGACATATATATAATCAAAAATCATTTCCATGCGATTAGATAAATTAATTAAACTCGTTTCACATTAAATGGATTGCTTTCAACAAATATTCAGATAACGGATTTACCAGCACAGGTACTGGCATCGTTGTGTGACCACCAGGTGGATGGACATTTCCAGCCAAATAATAATCAAAATTGTGTTTCCAAATGAAATAAAATGAAGATCAGTGAGTGACACGGGGATATGTTGAAATCGTCTTTAATGCAAATTTGTTACCTTCGAACAGTGAACGGATCATAGCGTGAGTATTCGTTTTAATGATAAAACAGTTGAATGGATATTAAAAACCCATTTTGTAAGTAATCTTCTCTACCATTACTGCAAATGTACCAAATTCGGACGTATCCCTACAAGAAAGTGCATCCACTTTATTTAATTTGTTCGGAAAGAGTCCCACTGCAAATTACTTTCCTAATTAAAGCGAAATGCTAGTACACACAACAACATCAAAAGAAGGTAGTTAACTACCCTTCTCATTGTCTATACACAAGGTCAGTCTTCAATAAAATATATTTAAAAAAAAAAACATTCAAAAGCCCCGTAATTCTGAAGACAGAATATTTGAATATTATAATTGTAACCACAGCAAAGACGTATTCCGTTCGGTAGGTAGGTACACCCTCCATTTTCCTTGACGCAGTGATTAGGCCTATTCATTCTTGCGCCCATTCAGCTGAGAATAATCCCTCTATGTACATGAACTTTTTCGTAGTCCAGATTATCTTTTTATTTTTATCCAAAAGAGCAGAAACAGAAATGGTTAAAGTATTGAAGGCTATGTACAAAGATGTACCTTCCGTAGTTCAGACTGCAACGCATTTGGCAAATTGATTCATGGTTCTACAGCCACCGGGAACTGCTAATTTCAACATTTTCTTTTCATTTATTAATCGAAAGGCCTAAAAAAACGAATAAAAGAAAGAAATAAAAAAAAATGACCAGCGAGCAAAAGCAAAGCGCATTATATCACTCATCCATCCAACCGAAAAATACATCAGCAACGTTTCATTAAAATATGCATATATAGGTGCACATATATATATTTATTTTTTGCTTGGCGTGGCAGCAACCAAAAGCCGTTGGTATGATTAAGCCCATGGATTTAAGAAATATTTGCTGAAATTAAATTTTTGTTTAAATTAAATTTAATAATGTCGATGCATTAATTTTATAAAAAAAACTCTTTATCTGGACGCTTGTCCTAAAAGTGAAAGTGTTGGTGTCGTCAACACTGAACGATATTGTCATCTATTGTCAATGAGGCCTACTGGTGTAGTTTCTTTTAAATTTAAATGAATTCATAAAACACAAATATGGACCATTTCAATAAATATGTATTTATTTATTTTAGATATTAATATTGCACCCACATACTTATTCAGATCCCGATTTTGGATGTTTTGCTTCTTGTAGCACAATACCCTTTTATCAGCTTTTGTGGGTTGTTTCGAATATGCTTCTAGCTGTGACATTGTCACAAATCTATACGGTCGAGCCAATAATACGTTCACACATTAGTAAGGCTCTACCTTTCTGCTCTATAAATAGAGTTAACAGCTATATCATTAACGTTTTAACGAAATTGCGAAAGAGTGGTAGTTGTTACCCTCTGTTATCAGGAATGGAACAACTTTAAATTTTATTTGAGTTTAAGCTCATATAGCCACAGTAAAAATCTAAAATAATTCATTCAATCACCAAAGCCTAACCTGTCAAAACCGGAATAGCTATAATGGGGTTAAGTTTAACATTCCATGAACCGTTCATGGTCTACGTTCGAAGATAAGTGTGGTGAAACAGAAAACGAATAAGATTAGTAGAGATTATTTAGTTTCTTCTCCAACACACGAATGCATCCAAGATGACCAAACACATTTCGTATCTTTATACCCTATCCTAAGGGTATATTAATTTTGACATATAGTTTGTAACACCCCTTAATATTCGTCGTAGACCCATAAACGTATATATATTTATAATCAGGACCAAATCCTAAGACTATTTAGCAATGTCCGTCCGTCTGGCAGTCTGTACACAATTTCTAGGCCTTTAAAATTAAGCTAGGAAGCTGAAATTTGGACCACATAATCAGGACCAAATCCTAAGACTATTTAGCAATGTCCGTCCGTCCGCCAGTCTGTACGCAATTTTTAGGCCTATCAAATTAAGCTAGGGGGGGCGTTTTTGGGGGCGTTTTTCAAAATATATATATTTTTTTAATTTAATAGAATTAAATGAAATACTATATACTATATAGGGATATGGATAGGGTATCATACTGTTCGCCCCAAGCGGACTGTAGACTTTTCTTATGTTTTTTATATCACGTGATTATTTACACCTTCACTACTTTTAATAAACAATATTATTGAAAGGATATTATAAAAGTTCTTAATAAATTCAAGCCGTTAGCCGAGTAAGAGATATTTACAATTTGATTACGCTACGCTCTACAGCAGCAATGACTTCTTCTGTATGAGAGGAATCGCTGAAAATTGTTTCTATAATTAAAGAGTCGTACAACAACGCAAGGTGTTTCGTTTTGCATAGTGGACGGCTTTCCGATGCATTTGCAGTACGGCAAGGAGTGAGACAAGGAAACGTACTGTCACCATTCTGCGCTTAATAGCATTTGATAATGTAATGACTGCCACGGTAGGTACAAACGGGAGACTTGGTATTCAATGGAACCCGTTTGATAAGCTAAGCCATTTGGACTACGCTGATGATATCTGTTTCATGGCAAACAACGTTGGTGCCCTTAACCAAATGTGTCACTTACTGCAACAGAATGGGGTGGCGGCTGACTTAAGGATAAATGCCAACAAGACAAAAATTATGCACACTAACCGAGACCAACAATAGCGGGTTATCTTGAGGCGGGAGACCATAGAAAAGGTTACGCAGTTCAACTATCTGCGTAGTTACGTGTCACTCGATGGTGTAACGGATCTGGATGTCGCAAATAGACTGAACAAAGCTAGCAGTGCATTTGGCATCCTATCTCCCATGTGGAAATTAAGCAAAATATCGCTTCGCATTACGTTGAAACTGTTTGAATCTCTACTGATTTACGCATGTGAAACGTGGAAATGCTCCGCCAATATCTCGAGCAGGTTACACCCTCAAGGTGTAGGGCGACTTGGTAACCCAAAAACAACATGGAGGCCAACTGATTTTTCGGAAGCTCAATAGAAAAATCTGCTATAGTACACAGCCGAGGTATCGAGCTGCAATGGAAAGACCTGGTCGTCGCCCTATGCCCCAGAAGGAGTTAAAATATTGCTGCAACAGCAGTTCCCGGAGCAAAAGAAGAAGAAGAACATAAAGTTCTATACCTCGAAAAAAAACACCCTTTATAACCAAGAGAAAACTAATGAACCACAACTTCAAAATATGTAAATATTTAACGATTAACCGATTTATGCTGAGAATTGCTCATATTTCCAATTGATAATCACCGAATTAATACCTGTACCAAATAACGTACCTCTGAACTGCACAATCGTAGGAGAGGAATGTAATAAAATGGTCTAGCTTCTCAAACGAAACACAGTTATATAAATTATTGTGCGCAAACATGTTCAAGCGTTATAAACGCTGCGTTGGATAACGTCACACAGAGACCTGTCAGCAGCGCGTTAGATATTTGAAATTGATTTTCGTTTTCTCGCAAAATGCCAATTAGCTCGGATGAGGAATTGTTAATTTTATGATTTATCACCCATATCGTACTGATATGGGTGCTTTCTCATAAATTCTTTAAGTTTTTCCATTTCCGGAAACAATTCAAAAGTCAATGACTGAAAAATAATTCACAAACATTTTTTTTGACGCGGCGTAAAAAAAATAATTTTTAATTTATCACAACGTCGCGTTTTAACGCCGCGTTAAACTCGATGAGGCGTTGAAAACGTGCTCTATGTGACATAGTGTATGTGTTGCGGCGTTGGAACGCGGCGTTAAAACGCGTTCTGTTTGATGGGGCCTTTAGTCGCTTAATTAAATATAAATTTTAAAAGTGACTTAAATAAGTCTGGAATGTGATCAAATGTTACCATTTTGTTTGAGGCGAACGCGAAAAATTTAATCGTATGAAAGCTTTATCCGCGCTCAAAAGGGAACTTTGTGTGGTTCGTACGACAAAAACCGTAGCAAATTAAAACTGACTTAATTGTACACTCGGGCGGCAGGTATTATTATTTACAATTAACATAAATATTTTGTTTGGGAGACCTCTACACGCACTTTATTTTAATATTTTTAATATTCATTTGATCGATAGTTATTGGTATGAAGGTGCTTCCTATAGATTAACTACTTAAAAAATCCCTGGGTATTTTTAATATGAATAATACCCACATGTAAACATAATACATAATTGATTTTATCATTCGCTTCTTTAGTTTCTTATTTTTAGTGTAGCATTAAACCTAAAGCCTGTTTAAGGATCGAAAATGAATGAAATTAAATTCAATTTTTAATGAGGTTTTTTATTAGCTGTACCCCACCGGCCAACACTCAATGTTACACTGTTGTATACAATATTGGGCATAAGCGGAATAAATATTAATAAATAAATAAATATAAGTAATTTTTATTTTTTAAGTACAAATGGTTTCATAGATTGACAATGACTATATTCACGCTCATAACTACCAAGGTATATGCTTGGAGTTATAAAATCCACCTTCAATGAAGACAATGATAATAAGTTTTATATAGTGATTTTGTCACTGGACTCTGTGCCTTTACAGACAAAGACAATGACGTAATGGGGTGATGAACATTATTGTTTTACCTAGAGACGTGTCAGGTAATTTGTACGACGACGCATTGAAGCAGTTGACTTCTTTTCAATTGGAGAAGTTGCGATTGTAAAAATACTGAAAAAATTTCCTTATCGATGGACTACACACTAAAAGAAAAGAATAATTGACGTTTATGGTCTGATTATACTCGATTACAAGATATAGTAGACAGTAAAGTAAAAGAAGGATCCGAGATGTACCTTCCTTTGCTGTAGAGAACAGGGTATGTAGAATGCAGGTAAGGTATCGCTTCCTTGTCCTCTTTGTCCATACAACTTTTGCAAAAGTCGCTCGAGAATAGCTGTGTTAACTTCCGTTTGTCTGGTAAGAATCCCAAAATCAAATGACGGACACTACGAGTCATGTGGAATTTTCCGTTGGGATGCCATTAAATGACAAGCGAAAAAATCACGAGCACATGGTAATGACATGCCTCATCTGAACGACAAATGTCACCTTTCCTATTATATCGATTTGGCGTCATTTATCTGTTTTCCGATCAGATGGTTATGACCAAAGACAAAAATATAGCTGCTCACATTAAGTACGATTTTTTAAATTAAAAGAAAAATAATATCATATAAAAAATGTCCAAAAGAACTTTTGCGATGATGGTGGAAAGCAGTGAAGACGATCTTGATTACAACCCAAAGATGTGATCCAAAACTAAACGGATAGTTTTGTATCTTTTCGTTCCGGTACGAAAGTGGTACGAAAGTAAACCTATTGCGGTGTAAAAAAAATTAACCACTAAGAAATTATTAATAATGTCGACTGTCATTTTCTTCTCAACCCGCATGATATGGCCCTCAAATGAAAAGGTTTGACAAGTACAACCAAATGCGCTATGTGACTTCATACACTCGGAGGTCCTTGAAACATCACGTAACAAATTTCTGTTGCTATGAATTTTCAGTCGGAGGTCTTTAGAACATCGGAAAATCTTTGAATCCTTGAAAAAGGGCATTTCTCAAGAATGTTAATATTTTTTTATTCTACTCTTCAAAAACTTTCATTTAATGCCCATATTATTTGTGTAGGGAAGAAAAATGATTCCACCATTTGGAATTGATGATGACGTCACATAACAACACAATCACAACAAAAAGAAAATAGTTTCTTATTTGTTACGTCCTTTAGGCATGAAATAAAAATCCAAATTTTTTAGAGGCTGCTATTTTAATGACGCAACAGCCAAAAAGTTCAGTCATTAATCCTAGGCGTCATTAAAGAGCGATCGCACGGCCATTTGTTTTGTTCATTTTAATGGCACAAAATTCATGTCAATTGGTCCGCCATTTTTTCAAAAATGACTAGTAAAAATGGCCGTGTAATCGAACCTTAAGGCGAATCGAAGCATAATTAAATCTTTATTCAAATTAAAATGTACTACCTACCTATGCGATGACACTGATAAATTATCAGTGCAAAACGTATATTACAGTCTACCTCTAGTGCGAACTATATTTGTCAGTTCCATGAATTATGTTATGAATGATTCGTTTATGCAATGAATGCATACATATGTGCAAACAAATTCAGAGGAATGTTTAATTAAGCACCAAAGACCAAAATAAAAAAATTAAAATAAGCGACAATAAATAAATCGTTGTTATTTTATTTTTAGCATGGAACAGGAAACAACACTATTTGACATTCATTTCAATTAAATGTGTATTTACATGAAACAAACTCTCTGAAAATGGAAATACCAGCAATGAGAGTATAAAACACTCGTGCCGCTGATGCTGGGGCGTAAAAGACTTACATCAAGAAGGAATAAGTGCGAAGTACTTGTACTCTCTGGCATTGAATGGGAGTTTTTTCCATGCCATTACACCCGTAAACAAATGCATTTGAGCAAGCATTTGACTTACGTGTTGTGTGTGTTATAGCTAGGTGCAACAAAGCCCTTGGATGTTCTTTGGCTTCGTCATCCTGTACACGTACAGAAGGAGAAAAGTTTTAACTTTCCCATGGTACTGGTGAAAAGCAGGAAAGTTTAGTGAATTGATGCATTTAGAATTTCTTTTGACACTGCGAAATGATAAAGACAGACGCAGTACTCTATCGGCGTTCAGCTGTGATGTGAAATACTTTTTTCTTTTACTTAGAGGTGTGAGCCTACATTAACTCTGCATCGTATGTTTTTCATAGGGAGGTACTTTACCTATTGATATTTACTTAAAACTTCAAAACTCAACCCAAAAGTTTCTGCAACAGTAGACGGGTAACAAAACATGCGTCAAATTAATTAATCCGGATTTGGGCCCTTGTAATTAAAATAGCACATGTATTTAAACCGCACGCGTAAATATATAAAATGTATGTAAGAGTGGGTTAGGTAAACAAAATTAATGACCAGGGATAGCTACGCTTATTTTAGGAGCACGCGTTTGATACATAGAATCTATCAGAAAATATTTTCGTAAATAAAATAGAGTTTTATTTATATTGTTGCAAACGCCCCAAAGGTTCTATTTGTTTCAATGACGTGTCGCAAAACCATGGTCATAATGCTATGTAAACTATGCCTAAAATAAATACTCTAAGAACCTGCGAACGGTCTGGTTAGTCACTATTCATATGATAACGACCAACAAGATTTTATACCTAACTTACAACTGCGAAAGAACTAATATTTATTTATTTATTTCATCAAGCTTTGTCAATATAAAGTTCTGCCTCTTAATTTAGCGATGATAGTAAGAAAGCGAAATTCTAATTATTCTTCCATGTCAAGGGTCAGCATGTAATTTTAAGTGAGCTACATATCAGATACGATTGAACAGTTTTATCGAGTCAGGTTAGTTCCTTTTATAGTTTGGTTAATGCGAAGCTGGTTGCTCTCTTAGAACCATCATGATTTGTATATAATCTGAGAAGGTCTTTTAGCTCGACTTTGCTTACATCAACCAGCCCCCAGCTCATCATAGAAGTATCTGCCCAGGTTCATATACCTTATGCTACTTATACCCGAACAGATTAAATTTTTTTAACGTCCCTGCAACTTCTGCAAAAGTCTTATGCATATTGCAATTCTGATCTCTTTTTGTTAGCTGCTGGTTATAGCTCTTTGGTATGTTGTGCCCAGCATAGGACTCCATACACCTAAGCGGTGTACCATTTCTGCCTGAAACACGCTACAGTCGTCGTAGTTAATTCTAAAGGATTTCCTTTATATCGATAAAGCCAGTTTTTTTCAATTTTCACTCTCTGGAAAATACTTACCATAAAACTTATTAGTGGATGGATATCTTTTTAAAAAAATTTGCAGTTTGCGACGAAAATCAGACACGGTTTGTATCAGGTCACATATTAATTTATAATTTCCTTGCAACTCAGTTTGAGCGCAGATAAATATTTAGACCAACTTTTAAAAAAGCCACATTTCTTTAGCAACTTTGGCACTACACCAAATACACAACAAAGCTAGAGACATACGAAACTTGGCACAGTAATGGGGTTTGCGGAGAAACCGCAGGGAAAAATCTAACATTTGTGATTTTCCAGCCAGGGGCGTGGCAGCTGCTCACTTCTCTTAACGCAGCCCCCAAAAGGAGTTTTTATATGAGGGTTGGATTTTAAGAACAAACTCGAAAAATACTTAAATATTGATTATTTAAATTTCAAAAATATCAAATTGGAAAACTTTCCAAGTATAAAAATAAATATAAATCCTATTTTTGAAAATTTTAAAAATTACATACAAACTTGGCGTTCATTTTTAGATCTCAGTACTTTTTGTGGCTGACTTGTAAGGCAAAAGCGAGTTTTGCATAAGAGAACTTGGCTATTATTTAACATTTATATTTTTGGTGTGATTGTAGTTTTCCACATGATCTGCTTTAATCTCAGCTGTTAACTACTACCTTTGAACTGCAATGAAATCAAAAGCAATTTCGTACATAATTAAAAAACGCAAACGGTATTAAATATAGAGAGAAAAAATGTACAAAAAGATTTACCTTTTCTTTTTAGTCTGTAAGCAAATGTTCCTTATCCCTTTCAGAATATGTTTTTATAATAAAATTCTTTTATTTTCTTTGGAAAAGTAGAAATGTTCGCCAATCAGGGCTTACTAGAACACCCTGATGTAAATATGGATAATTTTCTGTATATCAATCCATTAATATATGTAGAAAATGTCTACTATGCGATTATTGGCAATTAGTACCAATACAGTTGAAGATGAAAATTTGCGTTTTGCATATCCTCACCAGCTTACAATTTCCAATATACAAAATGAAGGCCAGATAATATGCACATTCGACTGTAGTATTTGAGTGCCTAAATTAGCAAAATTCAATGAACCATAATTCCACAGATTAATGAAAATTCCCTCTCACATGTGTTGCTTACATACATTGTCGGTTTGGCTAGTCATAGCCTCAAAGGACTATTTTGGTATCATCCGCAGTTTCAATGACCAATTAGCAATTATTTTTTTTTTTTTACAATATACACACAACGCTAATTGGAACATTTGACTAACGTGTCGAAATAGTATTTCACGACTTTGTCGGCCAGCCTTAATGGCCAACATTCATTTCGGATAATTTTAAATCAAAATACTTATAGATATATATTGAGGGTGCAGTGGCTTAGTGGTTACGGTAAGTGCGTTGTAGGGGTCAATTTTTAAATTCAATCAAAAGAAACTCAGAAAAACCTTAATGGGTATGCAAAGCTCTTCGACCGAAACCAGTCTATTCAGCCAGTGTAAGAAAAGTTGGTTTACCTATAAAAAAAACTTAAGAACTGGTTTATGTGGACTTATGGCCGCCGATTTAGATGGTCTTTAAATACGAAGGCGATGTTATGGTATGGCGGCGTGCACCAAGTTTCAGTGGAGAAAGGCATGCCCAATGACTGGACCATTAGCTCCAATCTTCACGAAAGGTCATACGATCCTATTTTGGCGTGATATTTTAAACGTTCCAAACCCTTCTCTATTATTCGAATCAGTACGTACCAGTGCGGTTTTCGGTGCGGCAAATCAACTGTAGACAAACTTTTCACACTTATAGGGATCCGTCGAAGATGTACCCTAGGAAACTATTGCTACTTCGGTTTGGCAAAACAAATGCCCCTTATGCTGTCAGTTCCGCTATACAGCGCCGATTGCAGGAGGATAAGCATGTAAGGAGATGGATGTTCGAAAGCCAAGACACGTCGACTACATGGACTCAGCCACATCGAGTGAATAGACAATAGTGCTTTCAGCCAAGAGGATCTTCGAAAACCAGCCAGCAAGTTCGAGACAAAAAGGAAAACCGCCAAAAATCCAATTTTCACTTTTTCTTTTTTCCCTCCGTCCAAATCATAGTTTATGGTCTTAACTAAAACACAAATATTTTTTTCACTTCTGATGATCCAGTCACGATTTCAACTGTCAACGCGAACGCAGCTTTTTTCCGAGGGGTCACTGGAAATGACGTCACAAAGACGGAGCTTTGAATATTTTCCTATAAAAATTTTAGAAATTCTTTTTCAAGTGTATATCTTTAAGAGAGTAAAAAGTTTGAATAAATATTTTATGTTTTATATTTCCACAAAAACACAAATGGTTGGATCAGCGGAATTTCAGCGGTTAAGTAAAGTTAACTTTAGTTAGAAGTCAACTTACGCTTGAAAATAGGATTTTCTCAATATTTTGGATATTTACAAGAACTTTACACTTGATCGTTTTGGGACTCTAGGAAGTATATATTACGAATTTCTGCTTTAAGGTCCAAATTTAAATCCCACAATCTGAATCATTATGTGTAAATATTAATATACTCTTAGGAAAAGGTGAAACAATATTTTCATTGTGAAGGAATATTTACTCTTAAATTAATAGATCTTTTTGTCAGGGCCTTAAGCCCAACTTTTTTGACCATTTTGCGGGAATTCTTATTTTGTAATCAGTAATGAGCAACTGAACCTATTTTTCTATAGCTATGTGCAAAATAATATTATGAATTGAGTAAAATAAAGTTTAAATTGGTTTAATTTAATTGACTCTAAATATGAACTTCCAATATATATTGTTGAAATTTGCCAGAAAATGCTTACGACCTGTTTTTTTGGCGTTTGAGGTTTACTTTTCCTGACAAAGGCGTCTGAAAGATATCAGACATACAATACTCCTGCTGAATTATACGTCGGCAGAGGTCTACATTAATAATTAACGTTGTTGTTTTATTTATTTTTTTTGAATTGAAAATGTGGCAAACGTATAATACCACCTACATGAAAAGCGAACGTACAAACCATATATTACACTTCAAAGAAATTATTTCGAACAAAATGAGGTCAGCAACCCACTAATTGACTTAATTTACGTTGGTTTTTAATAAACCTATACCAAGTAATTGCTGACGTTTCTTATGAAATATACCAATAGTCCCTATTTTATGGAAGCACTAAGAAGCTTTTACTTTTTTAATGGTTTGCTTCAATGCGTCCAGTTCCTGCAATTCCAACACACTTATATTTTCGTTTTGGTTAATTCTTGACCTATATTTTGATGGCATGTTTAAAATATGAATAAGGAAATAAAAACACTCATAAAGCTTCCAAATTATTCTTCATTTCAATGCAATATTTTTTAATTAAATCCTCCATTCGGAAGTGTTTCATCATCGCCCAGCAGCATAGAAATGAAATGTGAGTAATGTTCGTTGTTTTTGCTGGCTGGTACTCAGGACGAGCTACCCACTTATGTATGTGGTGAAATAAAATATAATAATCAAGGTGTCCCAGTTCTGTTAATGCTTGACGTAACGTTTACTTAAAATGAATGACCCGGAAACATCATGAGAACACAATTTCCCTTAGAAATTATTAAGTGAGATACAAGCATTGAAATTTTTGCCAAGAAAATGTTGGATGAAATGAATTTAAACATAATTTGCTGAGTAGATTTTAATGATTAAAATTTAATGTTAAAGTGCATTGTTTTGCAAAAAGAAATATTGATTTAGTAATATTTAGTATATTCTTACTTAAACTGTATCATAAGCATGTAGCCTTCGCAATTATTATTTTTTATCAAATTGGCTTAAAAGTACTACTTAAAGATATTTAAATTTAAGAGGAAAACAAAATAATAAAAATAAAAAAATCGAAATAAAATTCAGTTGAATCTCGATTATCCGGAATACTCCGAACCGAGACTATCACGTACAATCGAAAATCCCGGTTAATAGATTTTTTTTTATACAAAATAGTTACATAAAATTCGGCTTTTTTATTTTCATGGGTGCAGTGGCTTAGTGGTTAAGTGCGTTGGCCCACTAAGCGAGAGGTCACTGGTTCAAATCCCGACCTGTACCACCTGAAAGTTTTTATCACAGATGAGGAATTAACCAGATAGTCAACTCGAGAGCGAATCTCTCACGTTGCCTACAAGCTAAGTCGAACTGATAAGCCCCACATAATTTGCACTTATATGGACTTTTACGTGCAAATCAAATGGGAATCACGCACACATAAATCGAATTATATGGGGCTAATGGCCGCGCCCATGAAATGTCATTTTTTATAGCAAGAACTTGGGAACAGTTGATGAATTTCAGCAGATTACAACTCACAATTTGGGTGTGTAAAATAAACATGGTCATTATGCGGTGAATATGGATTGATAAAAACATACTTACCACACAACTAATAACATAATAAAATATTATAATATTAAGAATAAAGCTGTGTTTTAACTAATTTATTCTAATTTTTAATGAAAAATAATCAAAATAATATTGATTAACGTGACTAATATATAATAAGTAAGTTCATCATATATTTTCGGTTTCAAGGATTTCGTAGATTATGGATGGTTATATTGAAGCAGTTAAGTAACTCTACACAATTGAACACTGGTTTAAAACGCTTTTAATAAAACGTAATCCAAATTCTTACAAATATGATTTTTGGTACATCAAAACACTTTTTTAACAAAATTTGCAATTACTTCCTAGTAATAGTAGTAGTAGTAAATTGTTTTGTTTATTTTCATATAAAATAAAATTACAAAACATTATAACTTGACAAATAAAGTCGGCTGTTAAAAAAAGTGGCCAAATAATTCAATATATATGTAACATAATGAGCATGCTTATTTATGATATGTACTCAAATACCAAACATTTTCGTGATGTACTCAACTACCAAGCATTTTCGATAAAAAAATGTACCCCCAATATATTTATGCAGTGCATTCCTTTTGCATTAATTTTTTTTTCTCGTTCTTCCGTCTATCGCTTACTTTAAATTTTAAAATAAAGCATATTAACTTATATAAAAAATTTCAATCCCGCCTTAGAAAAGAAACAGCTAAGAAAATTGATTGACTAAACGTACAAATCTTGTAACACAACATAATTTAAAGAGGATTACAAATACTTCTTTTTCACTTTTTTTTATCCATGCACGGAACCCGAATATATACCTACATATATTCATTAAACTTTCATATGTTGAATAAAAACAATCAAATAATAAATAAATAATAAAACAATCAAAGAATTTAATATGTATATATATAAAAAACCATTGCAAACTATTTACTACAAATATTTTACACCCAAACATTACTAATTTAGTAATATTTATGCAATAATACAATAAAATATGCATTTTATCTCATTTTATTAACCAAAATGGAAAAGTACAAAAACCCAAGAATGTTTATTTTTAGGCAGATAAAAAATAGAGAACTATTTCTTATAACCGCAAAAAATATTCCAACTAAATTGTAACAACTTTATTGGGTAACTAATTTTTTGCTTCTTTATAAACATTTATATTAAAATAAAATAAAAAGTTGAATCACATAAACTCAACACTTCGCAGAATTTCCTATTTCCCAACACATCCGCCGTGACCAGCTGTTTTGTTGTTGCGATTTGGATATATTGCAAAACTCCCCACAATTATTTTTGGCGGGTAATCAAGTAAATTAGATCTAACTTCATGTGTCTGGCTCACACGTATTCACAGATGGGAAAATTGAGAGAGGATTTTGCGGCTGTCATCAAATATTTTTTGCGGGTTGAAAGTGATAGTGGATTGCAGAGTTGACTATCTGGTTAATTCCTCATCTGTGGTTTTTATTCGCTGCCCAATCTCTTGCGAACTTCTGAGAAAGAAAGAGTAAGAAATGTAATGAGAAGCTTCTTAAAAATTAACTGCCGTTCGGAATCGGCAATAAACTGTAGGTCTTGGGTCCCGTATGGGCCGTTTACGCCTAATAATTTTATTTCTTAAAAAACAAAAACAAACATTTAATTATTCAAGAAGTTAACAATTAGACAAATAACAGAAATAAAAACTTGGTTTTATAATTAGATTTCCGTTAACACAATCCTAGGGTGTTATTCCAGCACAGTTAGACTCTTCTAAGAAACTAAAAAGTGTACAATATGCTTTACTTGCGTCTTCAATTGAAATTTTCGTTATTGCTATATCTTGTGACTCATCAGATAGAGCTTTAATCTCATGATCAGATTCAATCAGCCGTATCGTGGAATCCGCTGGGGGAACGTTTCACTCAAATTAATAAATTGTCACGTAGGATTCTTTCCAAGTGAAACGTTCACCTGCAGGCAAAGTGAATGCATTTCACACCATTGTACAAAACCTGCTAGGGTAGGGTCCACATACAATCTTTGACATTTCAGATACGCAGCTAATTCATTGCGTATTTGGTGCTTGTTGGCTGCAATTTCTATTTGATTTGTCTAAAATTTAAGTATTCTAGGCATTTATTTCCATAAAATATTATATTAATCAGCCCTGGTTGGAGCCTGGATTCGTTGCATTCACACATCTTATCCACTGGTCGCATATCTGATCATTAGGAAGCAAGAATATTAGTTATTCTCAGAGGATGAAATTTCCCTTACGCTTATAGGATAAATGTCTATTTTGTTATAGAGTTTTGATGGCAATATGCGTTCCATCAACGCATATTACCACTTCTGGAATTGCATTTGTCATAAAAATATTACTTGGACACAACATTCATTTGTAACGAAAGCTATTTGGGGCGCCAGTTTTTATCTAAAATTTCCAAAACATACCTTAGCACTTCTGAAAACGTTCAATGTGCTATGAAAAACACAAAGAATCCTAAGTAAGGTGCTAAATTTACTTTCGGAGATAGTGAGGATGACTTCGATCTAGTATTAAGCTCCGTTTTCAAGATATTCAAAACATATATAAATGCTGCATTATTGACAAACAAACTTGGAAGATTAATTAAAGATATTAAAAGATTATGATTTCGTTTCAGAACTCACGTTGAATCTGGATGATCCAATATGTCTACTGCAGTTCCTCTTAATAATGCACATCTCCCTCTCGGGAGAAACTTTATCCAGATTGTTAAATATGTTCAAATATTCCTACACTATCCATTTTGCTGCTGATTTAAAATTATTGTCCAACTTTGACTTCTGTCATTTACTACAAGCTGTTTGTCGACCAAATTCAAATTCGAAATTCACATCGATAAGGCGGATTCCACGATGCATATGACAAGTGAAAGTGAATCGAGTAAGTAAAGGGAATCTCAGATACGGCGTTTTCCACGCTGGGGGTGAATAATTTCTGAAACCCCGTCCAGGGCACTTTGCTCTGAAGAAATTAAAAATGATGAAATGGTTAAACAAATATGGTTTTCTGAACGACGCAAATGGTGGCAAATATTTTTCTGATCAGATCATATATATTTATGATCAGGACCAAATCCTAAGACTATCTAGCAATGTCCGTCCGTCCGTCTGTCCGTCCGGCCGTCCGTTCGTACGCAATTTTTAGGCCTTTTAAATTAAGCTAAGATGCTGAAATTGGGACCACATATTCCCTAGGGCTCCGAAATGGTTAAGTGTAAAATTTTTTTGAATACGCCCACTGCCACGCCCACAATTTAGAAAAAACCGTTTTAAAGCTAAAGTTAGAGAGACAGAGTGTTACAACCTTCACAAGATTTGTAGGCACTTCCCTGCGTAATAAGTTTGTGATATAAAGTTTTTTGTCACGCCTAATTTTTTTGGGCGTTTTTTACTAAAATGCTGTTTTCTTCGAAAATTTTCATAGAAAGCGAAAAAAGTGTTTAAGAAGATATTTACTCAATATTTTTTTCAACATATCACCCATACAAAGTTTTTGGCCACGCCCACTTTTTAAGGACGTTTTCCCAAAAAAAAATTTTTTTTTTTTAATTTCGGAGCCCTAGGGAATATGTGGTCCCAATTTCAGCATCTTAGCTTAATTTAAAAGGCCTAAAAATTGCGTACGGACGGACGGACGGACGGACATTGCTATATAGTCTTAGGATTTGGTCCTGATCATAAATATATATACTTCTATGGGTCTACGGCGAATATTAAGGGGTGTTACAAACTATGTGTCAAAATTAATATACCCTTAGGATAGGGTATAAACATAAGGATAGGCTACAGTCCGCTTGGAGCGAACAGTATGATACCCTATCCCTATCCCTATATGCCCCAAAAAAAACCTTAAGAAGATGGTGGATAGCATTTTATTTCATTCTATAAAATTTAGAAAAAAAAAACATTTTTTGAAAAAACGCCCCCAAAAAGTGGGCGTGGCCAAAAACTTTGTATGGGCGATATATTGTAAAAAATATTGGCTAAATATCTTGTTAAACATTTTTTTTCGGTTTCTATGAAAATTATCGAAGAAAACAGCATTTTAGTGAAAAACGCCCACTAAAAGTAGGCGTGGCAAAAAACTTTATATGACAAACTTATAAAGTAGGGCAGTGCCTACATATCTTGTGAATGTTATAACCCTCTATCTGTCCATCTGTAGCTTTAAATCGGTTTTTTTCTAAATTGTGGGCGTGGCAGTGGGCGTATTCAAAAAAATTTTACACTTAACCATTTCGGAGCCCTAGGGAGTATGTGGTCCAAATTTCAGCTTTCTAGCTTGAATTTAAAGGCCTAAAAATTGCGTACGGACGGACGGACGGACGGACGGACATTGCTAAATAGTCTTAGGATTTGGTCCTGATCATAAATATATATACTTTTATGGGTCTACGACGGATATTAAGGGGTGTTACAAACTATGTGTCAAAATTAATATACCCTTAGGATAGGGTATAAAAAAAAGGAACATAATTAAATTGTTTCCCAAGGTCGCTATTGAATTAATTTACATTTATCATCATCAGTAAAGTTCTAGACGTTCACACGTATGACGTTGCCGAAAATGTGTTAATGATACGGTGTGCGATAGACATTTAAACTCTTTAGCGAAATTCAATATATAGAAATGTTCAACATTTTTAAATACAGAATTACACTTTTAAAACATAATTCCATCCAACTCCATATAAAATCTTCATTGGGAAGAAAGCTTTTAAAGTGAGTTCCTGCAACCCAATACATAATAGGAAGCAAACATTTGTGTTACCTATTTTTTCGTTCAACTCAATGCACTACAATAAGAAAGATTAGCTTTATCATTGTTCCACTATTATACATTACTTCAACCACCATGGTACAAAAAGAAATTCAATACTTATGTAAGTACGTAATCTCTAAAGCCCAAATAGAATTCACTAATAGAACTGCATATCTGAAGAAAAAATAACATATCATTTGAAAACATATCGTCCACAAAGTATTAAAAATGAGCAAAACAGGCGATGAAAACGACAAATGAGGAGATGTATACATACCAGGATTCTACTTGGGGTTAAGGATAATACAGCCACTGCCCCTAGATAGATAGAAAAAGTTCACCAGAAGAAAGCAAGAAAAAGATACGGAATTCTGTTACAAGGGCTTAAGGAACGAAATGGAAAAATGCTTTGTTCAGCTCAGCTGTTATCCTTGTTCTGCTTCACACTGGCCATTGTGAGAGTTCAACTACTGCGAGTGAGTGGATTTTATTTTTTTGTTTTAATTTTTTTCTTAATCTTATCGTACTGTTGTTCGTTTGTTGCTTCTTCTATTTTCAATCTTCACTTCTTTTTTTTAAATATAGATACCCTATAGCTATACTTAGTTATAAGTATACTTTTACTTTGCCGCCTTCAACCAAACGAGGAAAGATTATTCTCTTATATAATTAATAAATGTCATTCCCTTAATTAAAATTGTCCTTTATAGTTGGTTCTCATTTTGATGCTCTAATAGTAGTACCTAGTGCTTTGCGGGCAAGAAAGGGTGATTAGCGAAAAGTTTTTTGTCGCTCAGGCGAGAACAATGACAGATTTGTTCATTACAGAATTAAGCTGAAGGATTTCTAATTACACAGATTATTGAAGATTCCTCGAAAAATAAAATAAAAAAAAACAAGAAGTTTCTGAATAAAGAAAGTAGCTATCATTACCTTAGGTGGAAGCTTATACCGGAAGAATATTTATAGTCCTTTTGCTTTTAACATTTCAACCATCAATGTGTAATAAGAGATGTAAAAGTGAAAAGTTTTGACGAAGTGCACTAAATGTGTTTTTTTATGATTCATTCAAAACAGCTCTCCCAAATAGGTATAGCTATCAGTTTTCCGTTTTATGTATTTGTACTTTTATAATTGTCAGTTCAGTTTCTTTGTTGGTTAATGGTTAATTTTGTCAGTGATATAAGCATGTAGAAAGCTAAGGTGGCAAGAATGATCAAAAATATACGCAGAGCATTTGTATATTTCGACGAAACTAGTTAGGCTATTTTGAATTTCAGATTTCATCATTGTTTAAAATTGCCGCAAAAAAGGAAAATAATTGCATTCAGATTCTTAATGGCATCGACCCGATGAGCAATTATAACAATAATCGAATTAGCCATCACGGAAAATTTGTTTCTTCATCCAATTTGATTTTGATTGATTTTCTTGGAAGCGACTCTTTAATTGGGCATTGAAAACGATAATTATATATCTCCTAATGCAGTCGTAGCGGTTTTGCATTCATATACTATGCAAATTTAGTTGCGAATCAGCTATGAATCGGAAATCTAAATCTGAATTAACGAATAATACTTCTTTCATTGACGGCGCTCAAAATCTTGCACCAAATTGAAGATATAAAAAACACTCAATTTTTTTCATTTACTTTAGAACGCTCCCCTGGCGTTTCCGGCAAGTTGACATCGGTTCAACTTGTTAGTGACTTTCGCTAGTTTTCACAGCCTCAATTCTAGCCGAACATCTTGTGTCAGAGAGTTTGTGATTCGAAATTCGGTTAATGGAAAAAAAAATAATATATTAAAATATAATATACATTTTTTAAAAAATAAAAAATTTTATTAATTAATTTTTAAAAAATAAAAAAATTAAAATTTAAGTATAAAATAAGTTTCCGGGTTCCTAGTAAAATCCGGGCCCTAACTTTCAGCTCCTCTGACGGTGGACCTTCTCATTCTTATATGTTTTTGGTGATTAAATAATAATAACTAATTATTCGTAGTTAAATTTTGAATATTGGATGATAAATTTTCACATAACGGTACCTGCCATACAATTTTTTTTGGTGAAAATCACTTAGCACTATTTTTCTAGAAAATGGTTCCAAGGGTTTAAAATTGCATACCCAGTTTTGGCAAAAAATTGAGTAACGGTAATTTATAAAACCGCCAATATCTCGAAAACTAATAGAGAGAATTCCGAAAAATTTTATTTTTTTTGTGATGTTAAGCTGAACAAATCTGATACTTCGATTTCTGAAATAATTTTTTACATTTTTTCACATAACGATTTTCTTAAATTTAAATTAAATTCGTTGTATCAAGATGGCTCTAACGAGTTTCATAAGTTTTTGTATTTTGAACAATTATAATAAATATGTCCAATGTGCAAAATTACATCAAAATCGTATGTGCCGTTTCTTAATAAATAAAATTTAAAAATGCACATCATGTAGCGTGAAAGTTTCGTATGATGCAGTCGTGCACTTTATTTTTGATCATTTCATGTTAATAGAAAGGCTAATTATTTTTCGACGCTGCAATTTAAGAAGGGTTATTTGTATGCAATAATATGCAAAATTAATATGAAATCTTAATAACACTTTATTCATGGATGTATAAACGTGTGTATATTTCTCGGGGACCTATAAATTCAAAACTGCTTAACATAATAATCTGTAATTTAACACGGTGATTAAGAATTAAAAAATTATTTGTTAAGTTTAAGTATATTTTGCTTTTGTCCCAATTAAACGTTTCAGAGGAGCTACTGTTAATACACCGTTCATGTACCTGAAATATGTTAGTAATATAAACAGAAACCATAACAACATAGTATGTGGCAATCCACTGATGATCCCAAAGCACCACAAAGGCGTTTCATCCAGAAACTTAAAAAAAAAATTTAATTCACACAATTCATGAGAGGTAAAAGTATTAATAAATTATGAGGCAAAGGATTAAAAACAAAATATGTTTATATAAATAGCTGAAAAATATGTATAATTGTTGAATTTACCAGTTAATCCTTTGACAACTTTTTCCCTGGTTTATAAATCAATTTTCAAATTAAATTGCCTACTAAAAACTTTTCTATGTGCTCCAATTTTAGGTAATCCTACCCACAAGGTGTAAATTTTGGTGGTATGGGAGTATTGGTGTGCAAAATCCTGATTTCCCTGCTCGACTATGACAAGTTGATGTTTTAAACTCACCACAAGCATTATTGTTAAAAAAAATTCACGTTCTACTATTACAAAATTAATTTTGCTTAAAAAAAAGTTTTTTTTTTGAAGAACTTAGTTTTAAAAATACAAGCTGAAGGCAGGGTTATCTTTTGGACCCCTTTGAGTTCGATTAAACCTTTTTTAGAAACACGAATCCTAGGACTACCTTTTTTAAGATCTTCGTAATCCGACCCTTTTTCAAAATTCATGCACCTTTTGAAACCTGATAACACATTTACATCGCAATATTTGCTCGTATACCATATAGGTACTTGATTTTATCGATCACAGCAGTGCCAATAATCGTAAAAATATCGAATGGAATAAGGTGTCGTTTTAACTGCTGTCTTGTATTCGATATAAGCTAAAATTTGAAAAACTCCTATCAATAGATGATTGTGGTGGCCTTAGGACTACTTAAGGCCTTATTAAAAAATTCTTTGGAGTCGAGGACTGCCTTTTGAAAAGAATTTCTCTTTCGAATTCTTTTGGATCCTTTTAATTCGGAAATTAAAAACATTTGAATGATGATTAATCCTCTGTAGTACCCCTTTGTAGGTCAGCAACTCTACCTTTGAACCAATTCTGATACGATATTTTTTAGAGGTAACGCTAGTTAAGCGCACCACAATTTAAAAATAAAAACTAGCTGGATTACGAAAAACTTGTGTTCTCCAACTCAAAGCCTTAAAATCTTAAGTTAAGCGAAGCACGTAACTTATATTTTCTATGTTCGTTTTTGTTTTCTTCATTGTTTATGTTTGGCCTCAGTTATTGTGCAGTTTAAAATATATTTAATAATATTAATATTTTATGCTATGCTAACGGTTTTTTAATACTTTTCGTGTCTTAAAAATTGTGAGTCAGAACTTGTTCCCACATATACAAAATCAAAACCAAAAAATGCATATTAAATCAAAGCCTTATCTTCATAAAAAGTGTAAATTGGACTTATCCGCGGTTGTTCACCAGTTTCTCATTTTAAATAGTTATTGAAATCCGGTAATAAGTTCCGATATCTTCTTGAAGCTTTTCATTCCACAGTGCTACGACCCTTTGTTGCCCGACGAAAGGTTACCAATTACAACTCAAACAAAGTTTATAGCTCTGTGTGTGTTTTGAAAAATGTCCTTTAAAAGCTACGACACTCGTATTCAATTTTCTTTCCAAGTAAATTTAAAGGCAATTCCAAAACACAGTTATTGTGAATGGAAATGTACAAATCATTTAAATAATTCTTAAGATATCTCTCATCCCTGCTGCGGCTATCAACCACAAGGAAGAGTACTCTTGCCGCTACTTGACAAACTTTCAAAAGATGAAGAAGATTCGGTATCCTTAGAAATTTCAATAACCTTTTGTCATAGCAGTTCAACTTTGCAAACAGCATACTTGAGTTTTACTTGAACACACCATTATGTAACCACTCGAAGAAAACCCTGACTTTGTTTCAATTGCACTTTAGAGTACCACTGTAAGGAGCACCACTCAGTACTCTAAACTATCAACTACAAACACAACAATTATGCATCTTGATTGTGTCATAGAGAAGCCTCTTGTCTAACGATACCTAGTCATTCTGAGCTTGAATGAAAACAATCTACAGGGACCTGAATTTGCCGAAATTTTCCGTTACCTCGGTGGTGTGCTGAATGTAGTTCTCAAACTTGAGGTCTTACGGCAATATTAGACTTAATGAGGCAATGAACCTAGGTAGCCACGTATTGAATTAAAATAAAATGAAATTAATTGTGACATGCAATTTAAATGGGCATGGCTCTTGAATCTCTTAGATAAGGATAAAATAAAAAAAAAATAACTCACTTCACTGGGAGATCAAAATGTCCCATATGTCTGTGCTTTTGTTATCCTGGGCAGATACGTATGCAGGTAGCTAGACGGCATTGTTCACATTTACACAGAAACAGACTCAAATCCTTTGTATTCAACTGAAATAGGAATGTGTGCCATCGTCGTCCTGATGACAATAGCAATTAAATTACCTTCGATAATGTGTCCGCTTCCTGTGCGTTTCCTCTTCTCAATTGGTTTGAAAATACTATTTTAGCTTCTGATTTTACTACTGATGTCGATGTGAGGTTGAGATTGGTGTGTTTCTATGTTAAACCCCGACTCACAGTGGATGCGACCCTGGAGAAATTTGAAATTCATTTCAGTTTCTATCTATTTGCGTAGTGTCTTGCAAAGAACACATTTGAACCGTTCCATTACCACCAACGAACAACTTATACGGTCACAACCTGCGAATGGAAATAAACAATTCGTTGCACTAATGAACTTGTTCACATGTTTGACTGATTGCCACATGTATTCTAGAAGGATTGAATTCGATTCCATTTCCATTGATGGGAAAAACGTGTTAATGTACCTACAGCCAACGTAGAAGGTTTTAAGAAGTGAACAGCAATATATTTTAACGTATATAGGGATGGGGGTGTATAAAGTACTCGTACTTACTTCTATCAAATGAATCAGGAATTAGAAGTTGGTAACCTATTCACTTCTTGGATACAATTTTGTGCACTTATTTTCAGTTTGTTCGATAGCAACACACATTGTGAATATAGTAGAGCCTTATTGTCATAGTGCAGCGTGTTCTTTATCGATGGATTTATTTCGCTATAACTCAAATTGGAAAACTTGAAAAAACGTTGCAGTATGGCTTTTCGAATTACTTCCCCTGGTGTAGTTCAGAATGTATTTAGTATCCATGTGAAAAAAAGAGGGGAAGAGGCACGGTAGTGCCCAGCCAAGTTCTTTAGCAACTTTAGCACTACATCCTTATTTACACGAACTAACTAATAGGCCATTTTTACTCCCCCCCCTAACTTCGCTTGCAAAAAAGCTAGAGACATCCAATTTATTATCCAAGGATTTATTGGGACGCACAGCAGCAGGCTCCATACCAAATTTCAACTGTTTAATATGAGCGGTTCTAAAGTTATAAGGCCCCAAATTTGCAAAACCCGTAACCACTGACTCACGGACAGATCATCAAAACTATGAAGCACTTCCAATCACCGTAGAACCTTAAAATTTTGCCCAGTAATTGGGACCAGGTTACCTGCCACCTAGCTCACAGAGTTTGAAACAGTAATATGTCTACCGTCCTGTCAGTTGCTGTCATTTTTATAGATTATCAAAACTTTCTGAAATAAAATTAAATTTTTTACGAAACTGTTGGGCGTATTCCAAAAATTAATAAGTGGACAACAACTAGCAAATACGTAAGTTCTTTTGACGAAAAAATTGCTATAATTTGCTGAATTTTTAAGATGTGAAAAATTATAGTTTATTTATTTATTTATGTTAATAATTGCATTTCTTTATACATTTATATGTTTTTATAGTTGGAATACAAAGCTAGCCTTACATGACCACACTTATTTTCATTCGCTCGGATCTAACGTCACTTGCTTTAGTTCAACTTCATAGGGCCTCTCATTTATTTTTGTCGTTTGCTTTGTGGGACAAAGCAGTGCGAATGGAGCATCCACCAAATTTATGCCTTCTCGCAATGGTCGAACAGTGTCCTTAAAATATGTTACAATTTTGTCCGTATAAATTTTTTAAATTTTTGCTCCATCGTCTTCAATGTCGCTGTTGTTGTTGTTGTTGTTGTTTGATGTTCATGTTGTACTTATGTTTCTATTAAAATATTATATTAATATCAAACGTAAAATATCGAAATATATAAAAATTATTCTACACAAATGCGGTTTGTTTACATATTTCACATTTAGTTTAAGCCGAAGCCTAATTGAAATTTTCACTTCTCTCACTGTTTTTATACACTTACACATTTTCCAAAGACATTCGGCAAAAAAAATACCACGTTTCATTTAGAATTGTATTTAAAATGTGGATTTCTCTTACTACCGATTATTTATTTTCATATACAAAATACATTGGGCCGACCAGCTGTCAAAAGCATGTAGACACTTTATTGTTTCAAAAAATTACCAGCAGATGTAGCACAAAGTTTACGGGGTCCCAATAGGGTTTGCGAAGAAACCACAGGGAAAAATCTAACATATGTGATTTTACATCCAGGGGGCGTGGCAGCCACCCACTTCTATTAACGCAGCCCCTAAAAGTCCTACAATTATGATTTTTTACATGATGGTTAGATTTTAAGAACAATCTCGGAAAAAAATGAAATATATTTAGATACTGTCTTAAATTTGGCATGTTTTTAAAATCGTGAAAAGTGGGGCTCTATGCATATGTGTTTTATATATATGTACCTATATATATACTTCAAAACTTAAAACTGGATTACTTGCCAAGTATAAAAATGTACCTAAATACTATTTGTGAAATTTTTAATAATTACAATTCAAACTTGGCGTTCTTTTTTAGATCTCAGTACATTTTGTGGCTGACTTGTAAAGCAAAAGCGTTTTGTGCATAAAAGAACTTGGCTATTCTTTAACATTTATGTTTTTGGTGTGATTAAATTCATTCCCATTCGACATTCATAAAACAAAATTCCAAAGCTATCCGAACAAAACTTAGAGCTTTTAGATGTTGCAAATTGAAAATAATTTCCATTCCAATGAAAAAGGGTTAAACAAAACATGGCTACATATTTATTGCTTTTGGCGAACTTGTCATTACAATTTGCATGGCCGTCAATCGTTTAAGTGCGGTAATCAAAATTGTGTGAAGATTTGGTCTTTTCAATTTGGTACTTTTGCTACGACTTTGGAAAACTTTTTGTTCCCATTTAACATTGTTCGCCTATCCCAAATCACCGCTATTGACATAAAATCGTTTTAAAACTGTCCCATTTGTCACCGTATCTTCAAATTGTCATCCACCAGAAGTTTCTGAAGTTTCTGAATATTTTCCAATTTACATCAACAACGCACAGCATACCATCTGTGAGAGCAAACTTCGATTTTCAGAAATAAACATATTCCTTTTCCATCTACATTCACATATCGTTCATCTTTTGACTTTTCGACCATACATCAATGTCCTCCTGCTAAAAGAAAGATGCAAAACTATGCTCCATGCACCGTGACATGACAGATGACATATGAAAAATGCCAAGAGATAAATTCGTTTCGGGATCCAAGATACGAGAGTACAATTTCTTTGTTTCGAAACGAACCGAGCTTTTTACGGTCCAACTTGCTTGGTATGAAAACATTTTCTTTCGTCAACTTGAGAACAACAAACGGTGAGTTGAAGAAGGACACGCATACCTTCACCTAGCGAAAAAAAAAACGAATTCTGTTAACAATGAAATCAAAACTTTTGCAATAAATTCCCATCTCAGTGGTAGATTTACATAAGTTGTTGGAACTTTTTGCACTTTGTGCCCTACGGACGATATGTGAGAAAGTTTCAATTTGTTGGTAGATGTGTGGGTTTTTTTTGTATTATTTACTAGGAGTTTGTTTTGCATTTTTTTTTTTTTGGTCTCTCGTGCCTGTTATCATGATGATCCCGACCACAGCCGCTGCCGACAAACATAAGGAGAAAAACCTCAGGTGAACTTTTAGTTTTCATGTGGGAATTATTTCGTTTTTTTTTGTTAGCTTATGTAGAGGGTTTGGCTTTCCGACGCTTAAGTGTGGTAGCATTGAAATTGAGAAAAGAAAATCTACATGAGAGGTTTTGGTGAAAAGTTTTCACTCAAGTTCGACATGATATGTATAAACATATTGTGTTCTGATATTTTATTAGAATTATTTAAATGATAAACATTTTGTACATCTGTGGCTCTGGTTTGTTTTTGTTATATTCCTTCGCTGTTCTGTGGTCTGTGTTTTTTTTTTACGAATTTTAAATTGAGTTTGGTTTTTAAATTTCAACTTGAAAATTTTCTATATTATTTATTAATATTAAAATCTTTGCTGTCACTTTTGAGATATTATTTTTTATATATTTGTGGTCACAGATTGGTATCAATTCTATGGATCAATTTTGGGATGCAAGTACACTAACCTAGTTTTTTAATTGGATTTTATTCCAGCTTAATGAAATAGATAAGTAGTTAAAAATAAAATACATAAATAAAATAAAGCCTAGCTTCTCCGTTGTGGGTGCGAAGATATATTTTAGAACACGAATGGAAGGGACCCACAGCTTAATGCCGATTCCGAACGGCAATTAATTTTTAAGTAGCTTCTCATGACAGTAGCTTCTTACTCTTGGATGTTTGTCAGACGTTCGCAAGGTGGGGCAGCAAATAAAAAAAATTTGAGGAGGTATAGGTGATGATTTGAACCAGTGACCTCTCGCGTGGTCCCGTAGTGGTCCAACACACTTAACTACTAAGCCACTGCACCTAGATAAGTAGTTAACTTTCAGAAAGTCACTTTGACTAAGTGCAATAGTAGACTTTCATTGAAAGCTTGAAGCTTTGTACAATATGCTTTCGAAGGGATCCCCAATTTCTTCTATTAGATTGTTAAGCTAAAGATCAAACTTTTTGGAAAATTCTTATTGAGAGAGGGAAGGACGAAAGAGGTAAGAAAGGGAAAGTGAAGGTACCTATCAGTACGTTGTTGTATGTTTTCTTCGAGGAGATTAAGATCGATAACATTACATCGAGGGTCCAGCTCGATAATTCACTCTTGCAAGTGACCGAAGGCTTAGAATATTAGAATTCTCTACTTGATCCAAACATGCGGCTTATCTGTAGCTGTAGTTGTAGCAAAGGCAGCGTTGCTAGTAGCTTTCTTCGCGAGACGGGAAAACTAAGTACATAGAAACATAGGTAACTACAAGGCTGACGAACTCGCCAAACTTGGAACTATCCTCTTAATCTTGCCTGAAAAAGTCTTCTTAGGCATACCAGTTTCCACATCCAAAAAAAAACTAACCACAGATGGATGGTACTACTTGTCTGACAACGAAGCAGATTTGGGCTCACCTAGATGTAAAACGCTCAAAGAGTTTAATTACTCTCAATGGATCGCATATCAGTGCTACAATTCGTATCATAACTGGACACTGTCTGATAGGCAGCCATGAAACAAGGCTTGGCGCTTATTCAAACAACTTTTGTATGAACTGCATGGATGAGGACGAGGAAGAGACAAATCTACACCTTCTTTGTGCATGCCCTGCTCTCTCCCGGAAACGAAATAAATCTCCATCTAGGAGCTTGCTTCTATAATGATCTTAACGATCTTAACTCCAGCGTCCCACAATTTTTCTCACGCTTTATAAACAGCATAAAATGTAAATATTTTATACAAACATTTATAGATTCACCTAGACTACAAGTGAGGAACCGGCAACCAGCTTTAATAGAAAAGGCATTTTCTACCTTTATTACTAAATTTCTGGTAATATGAAGCCCTACTCCACATTAACCGCACTATGGGCTCACATTACCCGACGCTTTTGTAAAAGATCAGTTTTGAACTGTTAAAAAATTTTTGTAAACATTAAATTAATTTGAGAAAACTAAGCACAAGGGTAAGTAAATATTTTTGCCAACATTTCGATGAACCATAAAAACTTTTAACCGCTTCAAAAAAAGCTTTAGTATTGGAAATATTGCCAAAAAAATAAGGGTGCTTCACATCACCCGAACTTACTCAAGTACTAAATAGAGAAAAGGACTATAGTTCATTTATTAGATTGTTTTGCGCACCTTTTAGGTAGCCCTTGTGCAGTACAAAACTAGTTAGATAAATGAAAATAAAACCGCCCGTTACTAATTTCTTTTGTTCCGTAGGAAGTACAGTTTAACGGGCAATATTAAAAGAAGTCCAAAATATTTGGCCTCCTATCTATTTGAGGAATGGAAAATATTTGACAACTCCATCCATCTCGCTTCAGAACTCGTATCTAGAATTTTTAGGGTAATATCCCGCATGGTTTTTTATTCTTTAATCTATACCATAAACGTTAAGTGCCGCTAACTCGAATAGCGCCCTTGATTATGCATCATACGACTCTGCCGCCTAATAAAAAGAAAAAGTGGTGTTAAGGACGGTGTGTCTACTGTAAAGCGAATTATTGCGATGGCTAAACCCTTCCGGCCCGGCCCTTAACACTTACGGATATTGAAGAAATGAGGGCAAGATTAAATACCATGCTACCAACAGACAAACAATCATCTGTCCACCAACTAGGACAAAATATCACTGTTGATAGCAGCACCTTCGAGGTAGTTAAGGAGTTTATTTACATCCGTGTGAATATCAACTCCACGAATGACAACTTGGTGGAGATCCGATAAGGAATTAACCTAGGAAATCGCTGCTACTTCGGTTTGGCGAAATAGTTAAACTCCTAACTCGAAGGACAAAGTCTATAGAACCCTTATTCTGCCAGTTCTGCTGTACAGCGCCGAGTGGTGGACGGTTAGCAGGAAAGGAGAATTAATACTTGGCTCCTTCGATTAAAAAATTCGTAGGTCTCTTAATTAAATGTTTAAATTGAAGAACGTGTTTTGGTTTAGCTTAGGAAACCAGTCCAAAGTTTGCATAGCGATAATTAACTGCACAATATAAATATTACTGCACCGAAGGCAAACTAATTAAAGTCTGTCATCTTATGTAATTTAATTACTGAATATACCCGGAGGTTCTTTTAAGTTTCATTCGTCTGTTGAGAAACATACGATAAATGAACTCCAAAGTTTTAACTTTATGTTAGTTTACAATTACAAAAATAATAAAAATTAACATATTGTGCTATTTTTTTAAAAAATAAACCTTTTTGAAAGTTTTAAACACAACCCTTTTTTTTTTTTTTGTAAAATCCGGGACATCGAAAATTTTTTTCAACAAAATAACCCGCGTACATTCGAAGTTCAGTCATGCGAAATACCAGAAACTATTGAAACAACTAAAGCACGTATTTATAGAGCTGGCCTCTTTTTTTTGTTAGTTCATCATTAAAGGTTTACTACACTCGCACAATCTACCCTCAACAAATAAAAATAAAAATAAACATAAAAATCTAACTATTTACTCTCTTGATTGGGGAAAACGACCTTAAAGCCACAACTGTGCGAATTCTTATTATAGTCACAGTGTATGACTGTTATCCCTTATATTGTGACATTATACAGCAGCATAGCATCCTCTTTGACTTTCAATGAATGTGTGCTCAAAATCAAGTAATTGAATTACATTTTCATATTTACTAAAATATACATCCATCCATACAAACATACGTACATACTATCTATAAAAAATTTGTTATCCATGTTATAAGACCAGCAACAGAAAGAAAAATAAATATATCTATCTAATAAAATAATAAAAGAAAACTTGAACACTTCTCCGGGATAATAATGTATTCCATGACTTTGAACACTCTTGATTTTTGGTTATACCTCCTTTAACAACATTCATCAAATTGTATGTTGCCTGTGGTACTCTCTCATAGATTTGGGTTGAGAGGAAGTTGTAGCTATAGCTATTTTGTTGATGTTTGTTTTTCTTCGTCGCCGTCTTATTCCTATGTAATTTAACTCTAGAGTGCGTAGCGTATGACTGCGGCTAGCCTGGAGTTGATAGGATGTTTATTATATTTTGTATCTGCAGTCAAATACTTTTTTTATTGACTTATAAGTTAATATATGAAATAATACATATGTATATGTGAGGCATTTAGACTACATAATAAACGGTGGCCTTCCTCATTCAGACAATAACCAATGTGGTCGTATCCTTCATGTGTTGTTTGAGAGACATTCAGATATAAGCGACCGATAGGGAAATCTATTACAATATAATATTATGACGGCGGCGTGGGTACAAAAAGTGTGTGCTTGAAGTTCAGTGACATTTTTATCAATAACAACTGCTCAGGTCGTAGTTCATTAGAATTACCTTTTACCTATTAGTCCTAGCCAAAGAGTATGTTTAATTGGTATCAATTCGTCACCAGTTTTCAAGCTTTAAAATTTAAACTATAAACGGTTTACTCGCTTTAAGATGACATTTGGAAAGGGTGCCGAAATTCGTGCTTTTAACGCACACTACCCATTTAAGAGCTGAAGTTATCGGAATAAAGGGTTGAGATTTTCACAAATAGGTTTTGTAAACTCCTATATAAGTTTGCTATAAAAAGTTTTTCATTTTACAATTTTCGCCCATAAAAAAGACTTAAATATTAAAACGATTTTCTTAAAAAATCTGTTTGCTTATAAATTTAAAATTAAATGTTGTTGTTGTTGTTTTCAACGCCTTTTTCTTAAGGGCATTTTCTGTTTGAAATTTTAATACGTAGCTTTGTAGTAGGGCAGAGCGGGGCTAGAAGTAAAAGCCAAATGTATGTGCTTAAGTTGCAGTTGGTGCCAAAAAACAGCCTGTTTGTAACTTTTTTTTTTTGCATTTTTGGTTTGGAAATATAGGTAGTGCTGAGTACCTTTTATTGTCATGCATCTGTATTTTGACACGAATTGCGTTTTTGTAAATTTTGTTCATTGTGTAAAATTTTATGCCGTGGCTAAATGTAACATTTTTCAGGGATAAGTTGGTAGGCTCTAAGACCTGGTTTTTAATGGTTTTTAATGGTTTTTATTAGGTAGTTGAAAAAAGAGTGATATTTTCTTAGAAAAACATACTGCTATCAATGTTACAACTTGCCCCATACACGGTATAAGTAAATTGTTTTTTTTGTTAAATACTTATCTTGAAATATTATGCACAGGTTTTGGTAATCTTTTTTAATGGATTTTGTATTTGAAATAGTTGAAACAATGGTTTGACTGATTTATTCAAAGTTAAAGGAGGAGTATTGGTTTTAGTAAAATGTCTTACTTTTAGCCCCACTATCCACTAGTTTAATGAAATATATTTTCAAAAATTGCATGTGATAGTATATCTACATACGTGCCAATGAGCTGAAATGTGTTCTCATTGAGTCAAGCTAGTAACAAGTTTAGCGGAGCTTCAGAAGTAGATACCATCGCCTCTTTAGCAAATTAATATGTGATCTGTGATAGTGCAGCCAAAATGTTGATGAAATTAACGTCTATTTACGACCAACGATGCTCAGACAAACTTGAGGCACTCTGCAATGAAAATTCTACGAATGCAGGAGCCATGACAAATTTGCCTCTCACAAATCAGCTATTGAATAAGTTGAGCTGGAAGAAATGGTGCTCCAATGGCAGAGTCAGCATAATATTCGTTCTACCAGTAAATTAAATACACTTGAGTTATGCATGCGATTCAGAAGCTCAGACTAAACAAATATTTCAAAACATGACGCAGTCAGCAATCAGAATCATTTATAAATTTTCCAACAGTTAAAGACTCTAATAAGTACGGAAACAATGAATCTCACGCTTAAGAACGTACGTTTCACCTTAAGTATCGTCTTAAAAATATTAAGTGTGAGTACTGCTGATCAGAGGGGTGATTCCTCTGTAGACACAATCAAGCTTTAGATAATACAACTCTTAAAAGCTTCTAACTATAATAAAGTGAACACACATATTTGGTGGTACTACATCGTGAACATAGAACAGCTTAATGCCACATTAGACTTTATAATTCCTTTTATTAAAAATAATCTCAGTGGGTACATATATACATATATACAAGACTCTACGTAGGTACTTTTACCCAACTTAAGCTAAAATCTTCTAAAGCATTAGGTATATAACCCACCTAAATGAATTCTATCACGAAAATTTACTCAATTACCATTTATTATCTTCTTTATGAAAAAGGGATTCAGACTTACAAAGGCACTCAATTAAAATGATAATTGCTTTCTTGGCACATAAACCGTTCTATAAGTGAAGTTAATTCTGTTGACGTTAAAAGTGAACGTGTTTTTGAATCTTGAATATGTTTTCATTCCCGCCTACAAGGTTTCCACTAAACCAAAGGAGTTTCCGGTGCTACCTTTTGTCTTGTGCTTTAAGTGGAAGATTACCTTTCCACAAAAACAAGAGCTCGCTGCGATGTTGTTTGTTTAAACTTAAATTTGTATAGCCGCAAGTTATATACTTTGTGGTGACTGATGCGATACAAGTCAAATAAACTGCTATAATGCTCATCCTCAATAAAATATCAAAGGGAATTAAATACAAAACGGATTAAGGCACGTTTAATTTTATTTAATCCAGGAATTACAATTGGATTATTATACTGCGGATGAGTCTACGTTAAAATAGCATTCGTAAAAGCCGCCAATAGATTTAATAACAACGATGATGATTTTTAATTTCTTTCAAAGTTTAGTGAACTAAAGAGAAAGTTGTTGCTATCGTGCTGAAATTTCAAACTTAAACTTTGAATGAGGTATTATGTTTCAACTAAAGATACATTCAAAAAAGTGGGTCTGCTAATTTTGTATGAAAGTCTTTTGATCGGTCTGTCGGTCAACATGAACTCGAGAACGCTTTTTATGAAGGAATGAACCTTTTGGTTGACGACCACTTTGGATAAAACACTTCTTTATTAAAACAACACTTCTTCTTAACACACTTTTATTATATAGTTAATTTTGGATACAATTTGCAAGTGGTTTCTTTTACAAATACCAACTGCGATCTTGTCGGCATGGCTGTTGATGGTCGAATATCTGGCAGGGCAAAACTCTGTGATCGTTATCGTCTTTGTTTGTCTGTACCGTGTGCGTTTGTTATTTAATCAACCGTATCGTCCTTTCTTTTAATGTCAATTATTTAATGTGATGTCGCGTTTGTTCGGCCTGATCCTACATTCACATTCAACCTGTCCAAACTACAACTTTAGGTAGATACATGTCTAGCGACAAAACAAATTTTACTCAAGCTATGTGAAACGCCCAAAGTAAATTGCGTATGGATTTTTGGATTGGTGTCATCACTGGGCACCGTAAGGAAGCATGATATAAGGCTTGGTGTATACTCAGACGAATTCTGCAAAAGCTGCATGTCGAATGGCAAAAGCTGTATGGTCACTTAGTTATTTTTATGAATATTTGGAAGATATACTAAATATAAACATTAAATGTCTCTCTCACAATATAACTAGCTGAAACAGGATCAATGAAATCCCAACAATCCCACATGTGTACTATAACAATGCAATCCCGCGTTTATTTGCATTGATTGCATTGTTATATTGTGAGAGAGGCATTGATTTGCAAACTGTAATGGTTAGCGATAGAGCATTTCACATTCGGGTTATGCGGCAAAGGAAAGAATCCTTATATTTCACAGTACGTCTGAATACAGGCTTTAGGGTAAACTGATAAGCATGCCTAGCTAGACGGGTATTGCGATTAAAATGTTGTAGAGGTGGAATGCAACTGGCTATTTCGTTCGAGCACTTATGGTGGAAATAACGGTAAAACAACGACAGGAAAGAGGCATTACGATGATGACTAAGAGAGTCAAGTGATTTCGCGATGTCTCGATCACCAATAAGTTTTACTGCACGTTTTTGAATCCGGTCAAGTAGCCCCAAATATGTAATTGGTGCACCAGACCAGATATGAGCGATGTACTCGAGTGTGGGGCGAATAAACGCCTTATAAATTCTATCCATATCAGTATGCGTGAAATATTTCTTGCAACGCTTAAGGAACCCTACATATTTCGCAACGTTCTTAGCGACATCGAATATGTGGTCACTCCAACGAAAGTTGTCATTAACACACATACCGAGAATGAAAAGTCTTTCGGTTTCGGCGGTGCAAGTGTCATCAATGGATAATGGCAGAATATTGGGATTTCGCATTAATGACAGAAGACAGCATTGTGTTTTGAAGTCATTTAATTCTACTCTATTGGTTTTACCCCACTCAAGAATGCTTTCAAGATCGGAATTTAATGAGCTTAACAAACGTTTCCGTTCAAGTTCAAGGCCCGAAGATGAGGAGCGTTGCCTAGGAAACGAATATGAAAAGCTGAGGGTGCTGTCATCGGCGGAAAAATAAATAGGATTACACCAGATATAAGAATTTAATGTCAATATTTCATTCTGGCTTAGTCCTAGTAGCCTTCGAGATGAGAGACTTTCTTTCCGCACTCCCTATTGTGCTTCTTCTTAACATAAACGATACAAGCTAGTCATTTATTCATTTTTAAATGTCGCAATGCATTAAAAATGAGACATTTGAACTGCGAAAAACTATTTAAACAAAAACAAAAAAAAAGCCTTGTTCATAAGTTTCTGCAAAGGACTTAACTCAGAAACATTTTAAGTTGGGACAAATAAAAAAAAACTTGTCGCAACTCTCACTCCTGACCCTTTCCCATTATTCTTGGAGCTTATTTATGCTTCCAACACTGAGTGGGTTTTCGTTCCATCTTCCCACGGAAATCAGTTAATCCAATAATCCAGTTGAAAAAGTTGAGGCAAACAAAAAAGACCCAGACTCAAACGGGATTACTAAACACATAAGCTGTGTCCCTCTACCACCTTCAGCATAATAACATTAGATTAACGGTGCCAATTTCAAAGTGAATTTCTCGAGTTTGCCAATTTAATTTAATTGTTGATCCTGCTTCTGTGGCGAAACGAGTAGAATGCGAAACTAATTGTTGCAAAAAAAATCCATTAATTTTCCAAATTCAATGCGTATGTATATTTTATATTGTAATCTCTCACAAAAGAGTTCAGGTGTGACACATAACAATAAAATACATTCTGAACGGAAGGAAATACAGAAAAAAACAAAAAAAAGACCAAAACGAAAACAATAAAATTATTGTTTCTCCCCAAACTCATTCGGCAAAAAAGCAATTTAAAAGAATAAATATGAAAACGTTGAGACGAACTTTTCCACGCAAAAAGAAGAAGGTGAAATTTGTGAAAAGAAAGAACATTAAATTAAATAAACGCAATAAAGGAACTTCGGCCACCTGCTCAGGCAGTCGAGGAGCTTTCTACAAAGTCGCGTCGCGTCGTTGCGTCTTGGTGGGTGAGACAACGAAATCCCCTTAAAGTGTCTGTTCGAAATAAGTTAAGCCTCTGCAAAACAAAACCGAGTACACAGGTAAGAAAACAAGTGTCAGATAGGCCCCAAAGGATATCCCCATCAACGTTGTTTGGTTGTTTGCCAAAATGAAAGCAAAAAAGTGCCAAGGCAATGCGGGGTGTTAAGTTTACTGGCAATATCCTTTTCAGCAACAAAAACACGAACGGATGTACAAACAAACACTTTGGATCCAATATGAGTTCAATTTGCGCCTTTTTTCTGCGTGTTGTACACGGTGCGTCAGGATAAGCCGGTTGTGCACAGGATTAGGTCATGCCATTTGTGTTTGTATACTTTCATTAGACGGGTGGATGCTGGCGGTAGACGGATAGTTGACGGAGAAAGAATTTTATTTTCCTGCGAAATTCATCCCAGTAATAGCTCGTATGTGGGATGGACTTTTTTTCATTTTACCCAGGTACCTGCAACAAAAACGCAAGTGGTGGATTAAATTTACGCAAAGGGATTCTGCCCCTAAATTGTTTTTATTTCTAACAGCCCTTAGCTTCTGTTTTTTGTTGTATTATTGCTTTCGCTTAGTTAGATTTTGCACGGACATAAAATATTGTCTTGTAGTTGAAGTAATCCGCATAAGAATACATATTTGGACCCCTCTATACTTGTGAAGCCAAGGTTTGTGGTAACCTCATCCTTAAAATGGGTTAATTCCTGTATTTAGGCATTGACAACTCTTAAAGTAACTCCACATTCGTATCTACTTTATAGCTATATCCGTAGGCAGACTTTGCCTCTAGGTATCGTTGGAATACTAAGCGAGGGGTCCCAGGTTGAAATCAGGCTTTACCAGCTTCTTCATATTCTTCCCTCTGCAATATTTTGGTGACCATGTACTTATCCAAGTTTGACATTGTTATGTTTGGCTAGATTTTGCAAGGCATCTTAGCAGCACTTCACTGTCACGGTATTTACAGTGTTTACTGTGTTGGGTCCAAGGAAACCAGCTTCAACTCCAGTTTCCATTTTTGATCCGTCGGTGTACCAGATCGGACTTCTCGGATCTTGTGTCGGAAAACCATTTGCCCATTTAGACCGAATAGATTCCAAAACTTTTACTCCCTTACCATAATATCACAAATGCAGTAAAACATTACCATTTTTGGGACTAAAGTTATATTCGAGTTGCAACTTAAAAACTCTTCTAGCAGCTGTCTTCTTAATGAAGATCTGTATGGGTGAGAGCGCAACAATGGCCTCAAGTGCAGTTATTCGGCAGGTACGCACCGCAACTCATTTAAATGTTTAGCAAAAAGTTGGTGGCCCGAAAGCACGCCTGCAAATAGCGTGCAGTCGATCTTCCTGAGAGATAGAAGGAAAGACGCAGACTTTTTGCAAATGTCCGGACGCAGATGTCTGCATTTATCGCAGTTACGCCACCCAATCTTGTGTTCACGAGATACCGAAGTATCAATGGAACGCAGGACTAAAGATGCATGCAGACCCAACACAGTTCAACAAAGTTCTTCAAAATTCCCGTGCATATGGTACCATCCTTCATTTCTTTAATGCCCGCACTGTGTCACTTCATTATAAGGGTATCCAAAGTCTCTTACATTATAAAAAAAAAACAAAAGCCACATCTCGTTAAGAGAGAGCATCTAGAAGTAGAGGATGGCGTGCTAAAGAAGCCCTCTGTGCAGCTGAGACAGGCTGTTATTGAGAGTTTGGCAAAAGAAGCAGTAATACGATTTCGCGAAAGCCTGTTCCACCAAACAAGCGATGCGTATGAGAGGAGTGGTCTAATCATAGCCGTATAGTTCCAAAGGACCCTTTTCGGAAATAGGGCCTATGTCTTGAAAAAGCGCTTCTACACTGCTGGAAAATTGACTCTGCTCTATCGGTTTTTGTTTCAACATGCTTATGGACCATTTAAGTTTCTATCGAGGCTTATTCGACTTCACAAGAGATCGTGGTGTCGTGTCTCGTATAGAGAAGAAACGTGGTTTTAAGAGGATTCACTGAAAGCCCATTACTAGTGCACCAAACATCGATAAAATCTAAGGATCTCTGCGCCTGAAAGCAGTCAGCCCCTTGATTGAACTTACCACGTTCCTAAATTTGTATATTAAATCAATTGTACATAAATAGATTTTTCATTGATACTTAACTAATCTATAGTAGGTATATCTCAAACTAAATAATAAAAATCACAAATGCAGTAAGGAAAAGGAAGCGCTATTACTGTAATGGCAGCTCGGCGAACAATAAGAATTTTCAATTTTTGTTCTTAATAAAGGTTTATTTAAGAGAAAGGTATTGTAATGATTATTTTGAATCTAAATAAGTATGTTTTTAATCACAAATCTTTTAGTTAACGTTTTTATAAGTTGAAAGATTTCTTTATTGTATTGAGTGTATCTTGCCGCACTCTTTGACTGCTACTCTCCTACTAACTCCAGCTACCCGGTTTCAGCTGGCCTCTTTTCTATCTCTCCATGCATGCGAAGTTGGCTCCGCTTTAGAAAAACACTCATGGTGCTAACACTTACATTTTGAATAGGTCGGCTGTTACTGGAATTCCTGCATATCAATCGATATTGCTTAAATTATAATTTACTTTTAAATATATGTTATCATTTTTTCTTGGCAGGGGAAAGAGTTAAGGAATTGAACACGTTCAGCACGATCTGTCGGCCGGTGGTTCTTATTTACTAACTTAGGCGACGCTACAGCGCGGGTTCATCGTTGAATCGGAAAAACTTTTTCTCGAAGCGACCGAGGATATCTTCATCCGCTTAAGAAGGGGTCCATGTTTGGGACAATGATTTTCTACATATGATAGCATAGCCGAGGTAGACAAAGTCTCTTACTACCTCAAAATTCTATCCGTCGATTGTGACGTTCTGGCCGATTCGACGACGATGCTGGGTGTCCCTTCTTGCTGACAGCATATTGATCTTAGCGCTTCTTTCTTTGGAGATATGGATATAGTGTCATGCCCCCAAGCGGAATGTAGCCATTCCTTATGTTTTTAAAATGCTTTTGAAATGTTCATGCAACGACTTGTTAGTCTGGACGCACATTTTTATGAATTCATTTATTTTTAACCAAAAACATACGATGGCGCTGAATGTGTTAAAATCCATAGTGATGAATGATGATAAATAAAGATGCCTTAAAACTCGATCACTTAGAACACTAGAGAATGTGAGAGGTGAAGGATAAGCGGAGAGTCATACCTACAGTCTACAGCCCTACCAAGCATTAAGATGTTATAAATCGAGGCATATCCCTCTGGATATAAAGGGTGTTTATCTTTAGAGGTTGGTTTTTCGAATAGAGATAAAAGTGACATTTTGTGGTCAAATCTGGCAAATCTGGTTTGCAGATTTCATCATGAACAAGTTGACAAATGAACAACGGTTGCAAATCGTGCAAATTTATTTCGAAATAATGGTTCAGTTCGCGAAGTTTACCGCAAGCTCCGTTCATTTTATGGTCGACAAAATCGTCCGTCAGAGCAATTACTTCGGTTAACCATGAATCGTTTTCGCACTACGTATACTCTATGTGATATTACGCATCCCCAGAGACGTCGAACAGAGCGCTCCAAAGAAACAATTGCCGCTGTAGAGCAAAGTGTTAAAGACGACCCGAATGAATCGATTCGCCACCGTGCACAGCAATTGGAGCTTTGTTCATCAACTTTATGGAAGATTGTGCGCAAAGATCTCTTCTGTCGGCCTTACAAGATCCAGCTTGTGCAAGCATTAAAGCCGCGAGACCATGCAATGCGTCGTGATTTTGGTGTATGGGCCGAAAATGAGATTGAGATAGATGCTTATTTTAATCGCAAAATTGTTTTCAGTGATGAGGCTCATTTTGGGTTGAATGGCTACTTCAACAAGCAAAATTGCCGCATTTCGAGTAAAGAGAATCCATATGAGACCCTTGAAACGCCATAAGATCCACAAAAACTGACTGTTTGATGTGCTCTATGGGCTGGTGGAGTCATTGGGCCATACTTCTTCCGAAATGATGCTGGAGAGTCAGTTACCATTAATGGAGACCGGTATAGAGCCATGATAACCGACTATTTGGTTCCCGAATTGGATGGCATGAATGTGGATGAGGTGTGGTTCCAACAAGACGGCGCTACAAGCCACAAAGCGCACGTCACAATCGATTTATTGAAGGAAACATTCGATGAGCGCATAATTTCGCGGAATGGTCCTGTCAATTGGCCGCCAAGATCGTGTGATTTGACACCATTGGATTATTTTCTTTGGGGATATGTGAAGCCGCTCGCCTACGCCAACAAACCAGAAAGGTTAGGGGACTCATTCGTGGCGTTATTGCCGATATACACCTCCAAATGCTTACAAAAGTGGTTGAAAATGGCTGCGTCCACATGCCCGAAATCATATTAAAACATTAATTGAATAAAATTTTTCTTCCAATAAAGCCAAATTGATGGACATTAAAATGATTTTCTTGTGTTTTATTTCAATTCGAAGTTCTATACCTCTAAAAAAATGTACCCTGTAGTAAGAGAACATACACACACACACCCTGTAAGCACTTATTTGTCATTCTAAAGGCAATAGGTACTATTCTGCTGTAATTGAAGTTTCAAGCCCTAGTAGTTTTAAACGATTTAAATAATGTGGGTACCTCACACGCATACAATGTACACAAAAATCACACATAGACGAAACGATATTGCCCTAATTTTTTAATAATATCGTTGGATTACTTAACTTTTATTCAAAATTATCACACCCTGCGGTAAATGTGCAAAACTAAGTCCTTTAATACTCATCCGTCTTATGACACCTTAGGAAATGTAAAACCTTTAATTTTTAAAATCCATTTTTATCTTGTGCTCTGAGTTCTCTTTGTTTCTCCTCACAATGAATTGTCACGTATTATCCCCACAGATTGATAGTAGGGTTCACAGATAATATCACCGACCAGACATTAAATGCCGATTTATTATTGGTTTTATTTTTATTCTTTTCAGACACCTTAATGTACCTGGTACGTTTACTGTATTAAGGGATTGGTGGGGTTAGGTTGTTACCCTTTTCACTACTTTAATCGAAAGCGAAGAGTTGCATTATGATCATCTTCTGCATGAATGCGTTCCCATAAAAGTTACAACCTGACCAACAATGGCAGTGTTGAATCCCTGTTGTGGGTACTACACGACGGCCACCCCATGAAACTGAGGAAGAGCAGTACGATGCGACGACGGAATAAAAGTTTAATGGAAGAGTTTTTCACGTATAAATGCAGAAAATGAATTTTATAGAAGATGCGCATAAAGTTATGGTTGTATTAAATATTTTTAATGCTAAATATTCGCGCTGTCCGTGCTGGATAACAGTTTTTCTGGTAATTGTGCAATTAAATGGATTTCAGAAAGTGCAAATAATGGCTCCGTAAAACAAATAAAATTTGTTTTCCCAGGATCGTAAAATTTTTGATAGACATACATATAAAATTTTTGTGATGGGATTGAGTTGAATTGATAAATCTATTTTATGCAATTTCAGGATACAGGAGTAAAAAACAAAATAGGTAGTTAGGTATCTTTAATTTATACAGAGTATGTAATTTAACAGAATAGCCAAATATGCACAACACATTTTAGTGAAATTGCATTTAACGGATGATTTCTTTTGAATAGACCTAGTAAAGAAACCTTTTGGACGCAAATTGCTACAAAGTAATTTCCTAACCAAATTCGAATGCCCATACAGAACAAATTTGGAACTAACTGGTCTCTCAAAAGCAGCCAAGCAACGTGGACCTGAATGAGTTAAATATAATATCTCTTAATATTTAGAGATATAACTAAATTAGGATATATTTTGTCTGTTAATTTTTATTTATTCACTTTGTGAATTTTGGTCGCTTAGTGGTCTATCGGCGTCTAAAAAAACATAAGGAATGACCTACACAATCCTTCTATGCCCTCAATAAAATAGCGCTGAAATCATGAAGGATTACATATTATTTCGCTTCCTATAAAATTCATAAGCAAAAAACATGAACATGGCCACAACCTTCGTTTACATGAAATATGCCTTAAAGATATTGTCTAAATACGGGGTGCAACCAACTTCATGTCCATATACTTTGGGAAACCCATGATTTTACGGAAAAATGTTTATAAAGGGTGGTCCAACGAAAACCCACGATTTTAATTGTATATAAAACAAAAAGTTTTCAGAGAATTATCTTAATATTTTTTTATTATGAAAGAAGGATCTATGACAATTAAGTGTGAAACAAAATATCGGCCAAGTGCTCAAAATGGCTTCGGTGGCATACCCATATCCGATGGTCCATATTTTCAATGACTCTGAGACATAATTGAGGTTCAATGTCGTTAATGTGCCGAACTATCTCATACTTTAGCTCTTGAATTGTTCTTGGCTTATTGACGTACACTTATTCTTTCAATTATACCCAAGAAAGAAGTCCAACGGTGTCAACATATCCACTGAGGTCAATTATGCTGACCAAAAAAATCATAAAGTGCACGAAAAGCATTTTGATTTGAAAGTAATGCTCAATTGTATATTATCTCCATGGTTGAATTTGTCAAACACTGAAAAATGGCATGTCATATTAAGTTGTGCAAAAAACTAGACGTTAAGGTGTGACTCACAATTAACATTGTGCATTATGGTTTGACCACCCTTTATTAGAAAAACATCGTTCCAGAGTAAGAGTATATCTCCTATTTTCACCCAAATTACCAAACCCTTTGATGTACCCTCATCCACATTATTTCATATAACTCCGTTAAAAGTTGCATCAGAAACTTCATTTAATGATTTGTTTTTGCAATTTTTCAAAGAAAACATCATATTGATAAAATAAAAAGTGGTTGTGCCCAACAAAATTGTAAAGCAAACATGTTAAGGAGGTCAGTGTAAACATATTTTGTGAAGGTATTACCCTGAGCTTTCGCAACAAATTTATACACTTAATCTTAGGGAATCTTGGTAGAATATGTTCTAATATCAGCTTCCAACCTAACCTTCACCACCACGGTGAATATATTGGTTCCACTTTTCGGTTAGATATGTCATCAAACCACCAGCGGACCTGTTGCCGCGAAAACCGCACTGCCACTCATTAAGAAGTATTCGGGTTTCAAGAAATTTCATAAGCTGACGATTTATAAGCGTTTCCATGACATTGGAAAGAAGGGACGTAAGTGCAATTAGTCGATAGGATTAGGGGAAAGAAGATTCGCCTTTTCTTGTGACTGGCTGGAAAAATGCCATATCCATTTTCTCGGAAAGAGCCCTGAAGAATAGGACAGATAGAAAAGCTTACGCAGTGGTTTTGCCAACGCAGAAGAACATTTCTTCAGAACGATAGGGAAAATATCATTTGGGCCAGCGGATTTGTGAATGTTGAAAATGAATTTGTGTTTTACGTGCTCAATTAGGCACAAATTGGGAGCTAGGGAGTTGAGCTAGCTGCAAAATGAGCAGCAAGCAGATTGGCTCTATCCGAATAGCTGACAGCTGGAATGTCATTGAAAATGAGTGTCGGAACAGATGACGAGTTTTCAGTGTTTTTCACACACGACCAAAAGTTTTAGGAGTTTTGACATTGCAGTCATTTCCGGCTAGTTTGAACTTTTTTTGGGTTGCCTCAGTTGGGTTGGCCCTAAACGACTGAAAACTTACCTCTTTAGCCTTGATCTCAAGTCACACCATGAGTTTTGCTAAGGTTTGTTACTCTGTATCCTGTTAAGGACAAAGCGTTTCATACTTAGGGGAATTAAATATATCTGTAATCAAATCGGTAGCGGTTAACTGGTTAAAACTCCTAAAAACCCGTTTAAAGCTTTCTCGTATTGCCATACGGTTCTTTTAGTAGCTTGTTCTTTAACTGAGTGGTTGTAGTACGAGAAATTCACCGAAACGTTTCAATGGTCTGACGAACCTAGAGGCGGTAATACATTTAAAGTGTAGTTATCAGGGTGACAGGTAAGAAACAAAATACAGTTTAGCCCCTAAATCCTTGCCGTTTTAAGCCCTGAATATTGTAATGTATAAGTGTTCAAAGGCAGACCTTAAAGGCCTATTTAATTTTTTTCTTCCGTATTCCATTTCCAATTTGCTTCAGTTGAGTGATCGGGACCCATCTTGGTTTCAATTATTTAACACTAACCTAGATAACCTAGCCTGGACCGTTAGTAAATACTTTATTATAAATATAACTAATTGAACTCTGTTTAAACGTTATACAAATGACATCTAAAATTAAACATCAAAACATTGAATATTTTGTTTGTTTCATTTCATTTGATCATAATTATGTCGTTGTACATTCCAACTGGTATATATTTATTACCATATTTTTCTAGAACATTTTTAAAAATTAAAAATTCAATTAACTAAGATTGTTTAATAAATTGCCCGTAAATGGGAATGATTTTTCATTCATCCATAATGAGCTTCATTTTGCGTCCTCGCCCCTTCCATTCCCAATGGCATGGACATTCTACCAACATCGGGTTGGATGCTTCCTGATACAAATGCGTCAGAGGAAAGTGTTTAATTGTTGCCGAAAAGTTCTGTACGTATAATGTAGCAGCAGCAGCAGCGGCAAGTCGTGTCAGGGTTTTCGTACTGGCTTAATAGGCTATAAATTAAATCGATACGTGAAAGCAATTTGCTTTTCTGTGCATAAAATAATTGGCGCTATGCTAACTAATTACAAGCATTAAATTATTTTATGTCGATAATAAAACTGTAAAAAATTAATTAATTAAGCTATATAAGTGTCGAAAGGATATTGCGGAAAGACCAAGCTTAGCGCGATGCTAAGCACTATGACTTTATTCGATTGATCGATAGAAGGAAGTGCATTTTTTTGAAATAAATGAATTATTAGTCAAGTAAACATAAACAGTCGACAAAGTTATTTTAAACAATTTCATGAATTTAATTTTGTGTGTGAAACAGTTTCCATGTAATACAGTGGTGCCTAATATAATTGGGGCAACTGTTCTTTTAGTGGGTACGTAATATTTAAAAAATTAAGACAACCTCTACGTCAGGGCTTTGCAGCTATAAAATAGACATTCCTTAAATTAAGGCGGAGAAAAGGTGGTTAAGTAGTGGTATCTACCAAATCCACCCCAAATCAAGGTATATAAAATTTTGAAATTTTTTTGATTTTTAGGTAAAACTTCTCTTAATTATATAACTTATTTCCTTCTGCCTAACAAGATAAAATGCCTGACGAAAGCACCACCACCTGAACCCTAACATTGTTTGGGACCATCAGTTAGATTAAGATTTCATTCTTTCTAGGCACAGTTCTTGGCCGAAACAATTTTGGTCTTGGAAAAGTTCGGCTATGAATATTTTACTTACTTTACCGAACCAGCTCCCGTGAAGAGTCTCTGCAATGCCGCCTTTCATCTGCAGCGATCCAAACCCTCTGTAATCCGCGATGGCTTGGTCTTTGAAACGGATATTTGGTCTTTTTCGTCCTCTCGGACCTGAGGGCTGGGGGCTGGGAGCACTATTGTCCACCCGCCCGCTGTGATCCATATCGCTAGTATCACGCGATACAACTGAATCAGTTTTACAGAGGTCTTCGAATAAAGGGGGCCTAACGTTGAATGCTTTGAAATCGTTAAAAGATAGCGTGCCTCGCATTGAAATTCATTGGTCTTTTCAAGGATTTGGTTGGATTTGCCGCTAAATGTGTTGATGAAGGGCTTGAGACATTCACACACTACTTTAGATCTAATATGCGGCTTAAGTAGGGCTACTCTTCGATAGTTTTTGCAATATATATGATTACCTTTCTTGTATATGAGTCATATGAAGCTGATTTTAAGCCTTTAGCAAAATTTGCTAGTTTTTCTTGTAAGGAAGCCATTGGTAATAGATGAGGTCATTAACACCGCTTTTCACATTGGCTATATATCTGGGTTGTATGACCTATACTCATGTACGATGTGGTGGTCTGGTGGACTATCGTTGACATTGCGACAAATCGCGACAAACTCAGCAAAGTTCAGCAATCAGCTTGTTTATGGATGAATGGTGCGCTTCGTAGTACTTCCTCGACGGCACCCGATATCCTGTTTCATTTGAAACTACTTGACATATTTATTAGATAATTAGCTGCCACCTCGGCCATTCGCCTTAAAGCAACATCACAGTGGACCGAGAATGAATTTGGCAACTCTACTACTCTTTATCTATTTAGAACCCTTCCTAGAAAAATAGACTACACCACACCTCAGCCTTAGTTTGACAAAAACTTTCTAGTCACCATTTCACCCAAAGCATTCTGGGAGGATTGTGATCTCACGTAAGATGAATTGATTCACTTTTACACCGATGGATCATAGACTGATGAAGGGGCTAGTGATGGCGTTTTCGTTGATAGACTCAATCTTAGTCTCTGGTCTCGTCTACCTAATCATTAAGGTGTATTCCAGGCGGAAGTCATGGCGATTAAAGAAGACGTGAATATCGAAACGTGAAAGTAACATGATATCGGATAGAGATATCCGAATCATCACTAGACACAGTTTCCCTAAACTCTAAAGTGGCCCTAGAATGCCGATCCTCCCTTAAGAGATGTCGAAGCAGTTCAACATTCACCTTTGCTGGGTGCTGGGGCATAGAGATATTTCAAGGAACTGCAAGGCCAACGAACTCGCATAGCATGGAACCACACTGCCAGATATTTCACGTGAGGAAGGTTTTTTAGGCATCCCAACTGCCACATGCAAACTAATACTAAAATTAAAAGCTATTGAGAAGACTAACCTTAGGCGGTTATGTTTCACAACTTGTTTATGTTTGATCTCTCTGAAAAGACTGCACGCCGGCTCTACAGTAGGTGGCATCTCTGGACACTGTCTTATAGGCAGGCATGCAACTAGGCTTGGTGTCTACTCGAATTAAATTTTAAGAAACTGCATGGCCGCGCAGGAGGAGGAAACAATAATGCATCTTCTTTGCACCTGTCCTGCTCTCTGCCAAAAACATAAGTCCCACCGAGGTGTCTTCTTCCATGACAATCTTAAAGATCTGTCAACTCCTGCAATTAAAGATCTCTTTCCCTATATCCAGAGCTTCAAGTGGTTTAACGAGTTAAGTAGCAAAAGTTTGGATCCACTTGGTATCGCAAGGGACCTCTTTTAAGACTAAGTGAGTCGGCATCACCAACTGTCATTTCAACTTAACCGAAATCTATAAATCCCAGAATAGTTGTCGCACTGTGTCATTGAAACCTATTTGCATGAAGGTTTATTTCACTTTACACCAGATGCATCTGATAAAATTATCTAATCATTAACTCATTATGAGTAAAAAACCCAGAATTTGCAGGTCTTAAATTCTAAGCGATGGAGTAGTCATCCTCTCCAACTTGTGGTGTGAACACCTACCACTCGAATGCATTGACATGCAATCGACCCATACCTACACGAGTATCTACTCGACATGTATCTGAACATAATTTTCCCTTCTATCAGAAAACAACAGATGCGTTGTTCGTTTGCTTCAAGGAGAAGTTTTTGTTTTTTTTTTTGGTGCAAAATATGTAGTAGCTTGTAACAGTTATTCAATACGATATCAGTAGAAATAAGTTCGAACTCACAAATAATAGTAAAGTTGCAAAAGTATCGTGCACGTTCTCGCACATTTTCTGGAATAATTAAATATTTCCATCAATAACTTTGAGAAAACTCACAAATCAACAACAGTTATTTAATTATGCGAAATCACATTCTAGTGCTTCCGTTCCTACTGCAAATGTCTTCAACTCGTGCATATATAGCATATGTCAAAACTAGCTGAACTCAAAGATGTTTATTTGGCTTTAGTCGAAAAGTTCAATGCGTGTTAATTTATCACAGCAACACATACGAGTATAAATGCTAAAAAGTCTACTCGTTGAACTTAATTAATATTTCACATAATAACTGTTCCATTTTGTTGTGTGTGGAGAAGGGCACAGACTTTGTGGAAATTAGAAAACTTGTTCCAACTAATATCGCAGAGATCATAAAAAACTTTCTCGAACTCTTCACACGAAGTTTGAAACTGCTTTTTGGTGGCAATAATCATCATTGTCGTTAAGGGTTTCGTTCGTGATTATGAGATATGCTTTAAGTATACAAATGAGAAATAAAACACAACATAAATTATGTAGCTACGTATTTTTGGTGTGCAAATTAAATCTTATTTGAAGACAAAAGTTGTGATTTATATTAGACACACCGAAAGAATAAGCAAAACTAGTGAGCCACAAACAAAAAGTGCAAAATTAAGTACATTTTTAAAGGACGTATCATTAAGTAAATAAATATGGATTTCCAGTCTGGTAGCTTTTAGATATTTTCAGTATGGCTCCCATTGTGTTGGGGTTGCGAATATTTAGACACTCTTATTTATTTCAGTTGCTGTTTATTCAAAAAAAAAAACGTTAGCATACTCACTGGAATATAAATATTGTAAAACCACTTAGGGATCTTTTATTCACAAGAGATTATGATCCGAAAACATTTAAATCTAGTATAGAAATTCTTACCATTATGCTGTCGTGCACAAGAGACATATGTCTTCATACGTAAGATACACCACACGAGAATATGTCGCGCGTAAAAAAACCGTGCCAAAGTATAATAAACCCTCATGTAGGATGAAGCAAAGCGGCGCGATGGTTTTTATATATTTTCTAGTCGTACCTATATCGTAATCTTTTATTACGCTTATCATCTATACTACAAAAAGTCTTCTGGGAAATGGTTATGGTTGGCATAACGCATTGCCTATAAAATTACATATTATCGTAGAATACAGATTTCATAGCGAAATAAAAGATTTATTATCAATAGTGGGCGCATGTTTAAATAATAAAAAGAAAAAAAAACATTGACATTTGTTGGTCATTTCAGAAAAGAAACATTGTAATAAAATATCACATGAAATGATGCTTTCTCTGATTTTATAAAAGTTGAAATTCACTCTAAATAAGCAGACACAATTTCCTATCCTGGCAAGGAACATTTCTAAAATGTCACATGCATCATATGACTTTTGCATTTCTAGTGCATTACAGTTGTGAAATTAATGTGGAATAACAAACTAACTGCCCTCGATAAGGTGTCCAACTCTTTTTGGAAGACAGTTTCAAGTTATTATTTGTTGTAAATGACCTTTGAATACAGAATTCACTTGATTTCAAATAATTACATAACATAACATACATAAACAGTATGATACCCTATCCATAGCCCTATATGCCGCTAAGAAAAAAGCGTTAAGAACATGATGGATATCATATTATTTCTTTCTATGAAATTTATATAACGCTAACAATAAGTAGGCATGGCAAACAACTTATAATAAACTTGTGAATGATTCCAGTGCCTACATATTTTGATAAGGATTCTAGCCTTTCATCTCTTCAACTACAGCTTTAAATTTTTTTTTTCTAAATTGTGGGCGTGTTAAATATATTATAATACTTTACCACTTCGGGAAACTGAATTCAATGTTCCAAATTTCAGTTTCGTAGCTTAAATTTAAAGGCTTAAAAAGTTTCTACGTACGGACGGATGGACAGTATTCCAGAGTATTGAACAAAAAAAATTAGGATGAAATAAATAGGAATCCGACGAAAATAAAATGGTAAGGTAGTGGCGTTTGAGAAAAACAGATTTGAAATTAAATGCTAAAAGTCGGATTTTTTTTATTTTTACTTAAGGTATTATCAGTTTTATTTGGCTTATAAAATCATACTACGCTACAAATTATGTTTTACGTAATTAAATTAGGTCTACAAAATGTGTAGACCTAATTTAGTGGTTTTTATAGCTGTATCTAACAGTTCTGAAGTTATATCACTCAGAGTATTTATACCTCGAAATCGGGTATTTATTAAGAATATTACTTTAGCACTTAGAATTCAATGTTATTTTCGTCAAGACGCCAATTTGGTAATTTAGAACTTCAACGTATAAATTTGTGGCTCTAGGAAATAAGGGCCTCAGAAATAAAGCCCCAAAATAAAAATGAAATAAGGCCCCAAATATATAAACGCAAGACAACAACAAAATTTTTTTTTTAATTGGGGTCTTCAATATTTTTTTATTCGAGTTCATTTCTATGTAATACTATCGCAACGGATCTGTCGGTTCAATGACTACTGCGAAAAAAGAGCAGCCGTGCTTTATTTCGTTTTTAAAATTCTTCATGATTTCGTGGTGCATTTAGTGGTTACGGAATATGGGGGAGCATGTTGCCCCCCTGCAACCCTCCTGCATAGTTTCGCTATAAGATTTGGAGTAAGCGCGAGGTTGGCCATATGCAAACTTTGTTTATACCCAATAAGTCTTTGAATATACCCAACATCGCACCAATCCGAATCTAACAGTGAAAAGAATCCGGGGAGTTGCAGGGGCAGCATGCCAGCCCATTTTCCATGGGACGATTCTTAATTTTTAACTTTATTTCATTTTTATATTTTGATTTTATTTCATAATGAATATTTATATTGGGGGCTTATTTAATTTTTATTTTGGGGCTTTATTTCTTGGGGCCTTATTTCCGAGAGCCTAAATTTGTATACAAAAAGCCAGGTTTACAGTGCAAATTTTATTTACGTAAGTAACTTCTGTAAAAAATACTGGTATGTATAAGCTTTTTTTATAAGTGACTGATAGTACATTTTACCAAATTATTTAAGCTGTAAGTTTAAAATTGACTCATACCTAACGGCCAGTCGATATTTCGACCAGCGCATTTGATATTAGCGGTATGTGAGTGTGTAAATGGTTTTACCTGGTGAAATAGGTACCAACTTTGATAGTTAGGTTCAAAAATCGACCGGTTTTTGAGTTACGAAACAACTGGTTCGGCGCTAGCCCACGACTGAATTATATGTCCCACCGTGAGCTTTGAACTTAAAAATGCTTCATAGAAGTTAAAGCTCGAAAAGTACAAAATATTTCGAGCCCTTACCATAAAATAAAGTAAGCGTCAAGCATTCAACTGGACTGGTTAGCTTATGGTTTATGAAATAACACAATATTTTTACCATTAATAAAATAATTATTAATAATATCAGTATACGAATGTAGATGTAGTAATACCACCAGTCGGACATTTTTATTTTATCAGGATATGCGTTTAGTTGGGGTTAAAGAAGACACATCTCCATGTATTTTTTGGTTGCAAACCCTAAGTCTTCCCATCAGACTCTACATCCGAACTTGAACATCTGGATGCATCAATACCTCTTATAAAGGGTGATATTTTAAGAGTTAAGTTTTTCAGGTTGGCAGCACTTTAGCAATGGCGTCCAACGTTATCTGTCAAAGGGAAATATTTCAGAATAATCTGCCATTTAATCATGGAAAGACTTACAAACGAGCAACGATTGCAATTTATTGAAATTTATTATCAAAATTTGTGCTCCCTGAAAAATGTTAAAATCCGCTGTTTTATCGAAAAATTGTTTTAATCAAAACTGTAGCATCTGGAGTGATGATTCATGCCATACAAGAATTACAGATACATCCCAAAAAAAAGACTGTTTGGGTGTTTTATGGGCTGGTGGCATCATGGGTCCAGTTTTCGTTAATGACGCCGTGGAAGAAACCTGACTGTCTACGGCGAACGATATCGAGCCATGATACGCGACTTTTTGCCCCAGTTGGCTGAGTTGAACTTGATTGACATGTGGTGACATCAAGACGGTGCCACACAGCTCGTGAAACAATGAACATATTGAAGGATGAATTTGGGGAACAGCATATCTCTCGAAATGGCCCTTTGAGTTGGCCGCCAAGATCTGGCTATTTACCGTTTCTTGAGTATTTCTTGTGGGGTTTTGTATAGTCGTTAGTCTGTGTGGACAAGCGGAACATGATAGAAGCCTTAAAGGATAACATAACACGCGTAATTCGTGGAATAATGGCCGAAATACCCGAAAAATTTACGCAAAATTTGATCATCCGAATGGACCATTCGAAACGGAACCGCGGAAAACATTTACATGAATTTGTCTTTAAAACATAAATGGCAACCTATTTATCGCTTTCAATTAAAATTTTGAATATTTGATGCAAATTTGAGTGTTTTAATCGATTTTTAAAAAACCTACGCTAAAAAATCATCCTTTAGTTACTGAAAAGAAGTAAGTTGCGATCAAAGCTAACAAAACGCAATCGATAAAACAATAAACGAAATTATATGCATTTCATGATTTTGGAAGAACAGTTTTCGTGCCGTATATGGGTAACATTACATTATAATTCAGATAATCCTCAGCTTCCAGTTGCCACGCCCCCACTATAAAAACTCACATATGTCTTCAGCCCTCAAATCCTATAACTTTGACAAATTTCAAAGTTCTAAGATGCTTGGAAGTCGTCCATAGTTTTTTGTCAGTGTGTTACTAAATTTTAAATGAAAAATGGCTCCAAAGAAAATTAAATATGGCCCCAAAATAACAAAAATTTTCATGCCGTTGTCTTCAATATATATACACATTTTTGATACACACAATACAAAAGTTTTTCTAAAGCACTAATTTTAGCAACAAATTGTTTCAACGATTTGGATCTGTTTTTGAATTCCTTTGATGGGACCAAAAATACTCGACTAAAGATCTTTCGTTTGTTACTGAGGCATCTGTAGGGGGCAGCAACAACACAATAGCTTTGGGGGCTTTACTGTTATACTCAAGCCCGTCAAGCAAATAAGCCATTTAGGGCCTTAATTGTTTAGGAATGAAGGCCTTAAATTATTCTAAAAAGCCTTGATTTCATACCAGCTTATGTGGTAAGTCGGCATTATTATTAAAAAAAAAAACGTATTTACGTATATATAGATGTACATTTAATAAATTTGGTTTAGTTGTCCTTTTAAATTAGAGATATGAGATAATTCGAAGCAGACCTATTGTTGGGGTTCTTTAAAATTTAAATTAACAATAAAAAGAAAACTTGCTGCACAAAATGAAACTATGATGACAATTCACTGGAATTAAAGTTATATAACCGAAATTAGAACATTTTCGATCCGATTAAATGGAAGTTTAACAATTGGGCAAGGATAAGCACTAGGGCAAACCTTCAAACTACTCCCAATGACATAAACATTCCTTGGCTCAATAATGAAATGGTATAACTGAATGGGGAAGTTAATTCATGCTTTATTTACTGCAAACAATTAACAAACCATCGGGCTGCAAACCTTCAGTTATTTAATTACAACATTTAATTGTATTCAAATTAGACATGTGAGGCGATCAAATTAGCTTTGTCAATCAGATACATCCACTAGCGTATAATTGACTAGGTTTTAATTAAAACAAATCAGATAAAGGTGTATCCTTTTATTTTCAGCCTGTAGCGAGCCTGTAGCAAGCACACGCACACGAGTCTGTTCGATAAGGGATGCTTAAATTATACGCTTGGTATTTAAATTGAAATGCATTTAGGAGTTTATTAGGCTAATTAGGTTAACTTTGACGATAGATAATGAATGCATTCGTCAAGTAGACGCGCGCTGCTGCCGAGAGAATGACCCCATGTGTAAATATTTGGTCCGTTGTGGTAGATTCTATAAAGTTTACTAGTTGCAAAAAGTAATGAGCTTTTAGCTGAATATTGTTTTCATCCACTTGGTGAAAAAGCTAATAGTGAGAAAGGATACCTACATACAATTAAGATATTAGGATCAATATATTTAGCTTCATTGAAAATCAGACCCAAAACATTTTACACAAATAACTTTCTCCAGCTTAATAAGTAGATATGTGTAGTTGTGTTCCGTGGCGGTAGTACGCTGGATTAGATTGAATAATATCAAAGTAGGTATACCTAATCGTATTTCTCTTTCGTAGAATTTTGCTGCAAAATCAATATTAATGCTTGCTGACGAACAAATAAGAATGAAGGGTGTTTGTATTCAATCGTATTACCATCTGTCGTCTCAGTTGACAGTTCTGTGCCTCGAGTTAATTGTCTAAGACGTCGTCGTCCTTATCTACGGTAAATAGGATCGAATAAATTGAAAATTTGCTTATTGTCGCCGTATGGCTTAGGGTCACATTTGCTTATTAAGATATCTTCAGATATTTGATCTGAAAGTAGGTATTAGCGTTCAAATAATTTTACCGAGCATTACGCACACATTGGAAAGGGATACCACCTTTATTTGCAAATTGTCGTTCGTCATTGGATGTTCGATTTGATTGCTCCCGAATTCAGTTGAGTATAAAAAGTTGATTGCTGCTTTATTTTAATATTTGCAGTAATTAAACCACTGCTGTTGATGTAACTACCGCTCAGTGATTTTCAGTCAGCAGTTAATTTTAATATATATAGGGGAGAGCAATTGAGGTGAATGATGCGAGAGGCCAATTATTCCAATTATATATTTCTGCATTGGAATGAGAAGAACTTTGGGAAAGAAAATCTTTATTACTTCATATTGAATTTATGAAGTACAAGCATTTATTTGAAACTTTGCACAGTGACGAGGAACAAAAATGTATCGGATAGTTGTTTGAGAAAATTTTTGTACAGAGGCACTCTTCCCTATTTCAGGGCGGTTACACACAAAAAAATGCATATTGATTAAGAGCCCTTGAATCTAAATTCGCCGAACATAATTATCTCAAATTTTAATGGGAAATAAAAAATTATTGGATACCTACATGTTGATTTTATCCCAATTGCACGTTTTAGAGCAGTAACTCTTAAGCGGATGCACGGGTAAAAATGTTTGTTTGCAGAATTTACTTCAAACATAGACTAAAGGTTCGACAACAGATAAAATTAAAGACAGCATGTTCACTAATTCGACGTTGTGCAAGGACTCTCTCCTCACATAGTTTAGCATTTTTACGATACTGAAAGAAACTATCAGTTGTATTGATTTGATGCTCTGAACGTTTTTCGAAAACGAAATGTGATTAGACAGATGTATCAGCAAATTCCTAAAGGTGCACCCCTTACCCTTTAAAGGGAGGTGAATGCTATTTTTAATTTTCCTTAATATTTGAAGAAAAACTTCTCCAAAAGAGGGCATGGCCATACATTTTACAGATCTTTAAAATATATGTGCAAATTGTTATGTCAAGAGTCAGTGTCTAAATATTTGGCAAAGGACTGTTTGTTTAACCATAACAGTAGCAGTCTATCTGAATGTCTGTAATTTGAATATCTCTGCTTACTAAATTGTTTAAATAAATTTTTTTTGAGTTTTTTTAATATAATGTTTTTTTTTTAAATTTTAATTAAATTCACATTTTTTATCCATTTTTGTATTTTGGACAATTATAGTAAGTGTTAGATATGCAATAGTACATAAAAATCGTTGTAGCCGTTTTTTAAGAAAAAAGATTTCTTGAAAACTTAAAAAGTGTTATAAATAAAATCGGTGTGTGATCAAATGTTACCATTTGATGTGTTGCTAAAAACCTCAAAATTGTCCCCTTATGTCGGCAGAAATATTCACACGACGCAATCGTGCACTTTATTTATTTTTACGATACTTATTATTGGGACAACATGCAAGCCTACCAGCATTTAATTTTTAAGTAACGTTGGCGTGTCTGATTTTGGTAAATTTTAAAAGAACAAATATCTCACAATTTATGACGTTAATTAACTTTACAATATGATTGTTAGGCATTCACTTCGCATATTTATTTTGTGGTTCAGACATATAGGCCAACTTATCATTTAATGAAATTGTGTACGGATTCCTCTTACAGATTCCAAAATCGTTTTCACTAACAACTAAGTCACATAACGGATGATCCAAGTAGAGATACTTTTTTCAATAGCCTGACAGCATGACACGACTCACACGTGATTTGTTTAGTATTGTTTGGCATTTTATAATGGAAAGACTTACGCGTGAACAACGTTTACAAATTGTTCAACTTTATTATGAAAATTCACGTTCTGTGAGGAATGTGTTTCGTGCACTTCGCTCAACTTATGGTCAACATAATCGGCCTACTGAGCGTACTATTCGCAACGCCATCACCCATTTTGAGACCCAGCATTCATTATTGGATAATATTCGACCGAATAGGCCACGTCCAGCACGCTGTGAAGAAAATATAGCGGCCGTAGCTGAGAGTGTACACGAAGACCGTAGAGAGTCGATTTGGCGCCGTTCGCAGCAACTCGGACTGACGTATGGAACGACTTGGCGCATTTTACGTCAAGATCTTAAATTGAAAGCGTACAAAATACAGCTTGTGCAACAACTCAAGCCGCTCGACCTTCCCAAGCGACATCGCTTCGCTCTATGGGCCCTTGAAAAGTTCCAAGAAGATCCGACGTTTTCGAGGCAAATTTTGTTTAGCGATGAGGCCCATTTCTGGCTCAATGGGTATGTAAACAAACAAAATTGCCGCATTTGGGACGAAGAGCAACCTGAAGAGATTGAAGAACTGCTACTTCATCCAGAAAAAATAACGGTTTGGTGTGGTTTGTGGGACGTGGGTTCATCGGTCCTTTTATTTTTAAAAATTATGCCGGTGCATGGCGACCGTTATCGTGCCATGATAACCGACTATTTGATGCCTGAAATTGAAGCTCGTGATCTCGGCGACATTTGGTTTCAGCAAGACGGCGCAACTTTCCACACATCGCATCAATCAATGGACTTATTGAGAGAACATTTCGGTGAGCACATAATTTCACGTTTTGGGCCGGTCGATTGGCCACCAAGATCGTGTGATATCACACCGTTAGACTTTTTCCTGTGGGGATATGTAAAGTCAAAAGCTTATGCCGACAAACCCGCTTCGATTTAGGCCTTGGAGGAAAACATCACGCGTGTCATTCGCCAGTTACCAGTCGAAATGCTCGAACGAGTGATCGAAAATTGGACTCAACGGATGGACCATCTGCGACGTAGCAACGGCCAACATTTGATAGACATAATCTTCAAAAAAAAAATGCCAACGAATGTTCTTTCAAATGATAATACCTAAACATTCTCCATTTAATTTGAATTTTCTGTGTTTTTTCTTTAAAAAAGTAAGGAACCTCGAAATGGATCACCCTTTATCTTAAGTCGAAGTGACGATTTTTCATTAAATCAATTCCTTATATGGAATACATGGCATTGAAAGCACGTCATTGAAGTTTTTTATTTTAAGGCATAGTTTGATTTACCATAAAACCTTTGCATCTTCTTCGCTATCGGATACTGCTGCAACAAGGAAGTAACTTAATTGTTTTTATACCCTATCCTAAGGGTATATTAATTTTGACACATAGTTTGTAACACCCCTTAATATTCGTCGCAGACTCCTAAAAGTATATATATTTATGATCAGGACCAAAATCTAAGACTATTTAGCAATGTCCGTCCGTATCAACTTTTGAGGCCTTTAATATTATGCTAGGAAGCTGAAATTTGGAACATAGGGTTCCGAAATGATAAAGTGTTAAAATTTTCAAAATACGCCCACTGCCACGCCCACAATTTAGAAAAAACCGTTTTAAGACTTAAGTTAGAGAGATAAAGTTGTACAACCTTCACAAGATATGTAGATACTGCCCACCTTTATTAATTTGTCATATAAAGTTTTTTGCCACGCCTACTTTTTGTGGGCGTTTTTCACTAAAATGCTGTTTTCTTCGAAAATTTTCATAGAAATCGAAAAAAAATGTTTAACAATATATTATGCCAATATTTTTCTCAATATATCGCCCATACAAAGTTTTTGGCTACGCCCACTTTTTGGGGGCGTTTTTTGAAAAAAAAAAAAATTTTTTTCTATAAATTTCATAGAATGAAATAAAATGCTATCCATCATCTTCCTAATGCTTTTTTTCTTTGGGGTACATAGGGATAAGGATAGGGTATCATACTGTTCGCTCCAAGCGGACTGTAGCCTTTTTTTATGTTTGTTTTATTTTTTGAAGCGAAGATGCATTTACTTTTTAACTGTTTTCAGAAGATCTTATTTTAAGGACTAAAGGAATACAATTTTGTAGTGGTTGTGTAGTAGTAGAGAAGAAGTGGGAAGAGATCTTTGCTTGATTATGATCAACTTTGTTTTGTTTGGGCTGAAATGACAACAATGTAGAAAGGCCCTAAAGAAATTCTATATTAGACCAGTCCTTCTATATGGGTTTGGAGCATGTAATCTTTCTAATGCAAATAAAGATGTCATTGGTCGTTTAGAAAGAAAATTTCTTACAATACAAATTTTGAGTATGCCATGTAACAATTTAGTTTAAGATGCATTCAAAATTTTCATGACAAAAATGTAGTTTTTTCCTTCTTCTTTAAAATTGTCATTTAAGGACATGCATCTATGCATCTATGCCGATGATATGCAAATAGTTGTTATAATGTAGCATTTCATGCTTCTTACAGTTTTTATCATTTTAATAAAGAAATCGTTTTATTTTTCAGAGAGAAAACTTCACCCCAAAGTGCTAGCCATATGGCTACCATTTCGCCTAGCCCACATTATGACGCTCACTTAAAAAAAATTATGCGGTTATCTTTAGGATGCCAGCATTATCCCTAAAAACGTACAAGTTAATTTTTGTTAATTTTTACAGACATATTAATAATTTGGAAAGGAAAGTTCTCTGTACAGTAACACATGGGGTTTGAAGATTTTGCATGAATTCGATTTTTTGCATATCCCGTCAATGATAAAACAGTTTTGTGGAGAAACAGCACATGTCAATGACAAGTGGTAATATAAGCTAAGCTTTTGCTTCTATATAGACCGTTTTAGCCCATTTTTTTTAAGAACCAACTTTAAAGAACATCGTGTGAACATCGAAACAACTTTAAATAAAATCTTAACAAAAGAATTTTAAGCTTTTTGCAATTTTACCTCTCCTAATAAAATATAAGCTGCCGAACTTATAAGTCATTTCTTATTGATAGACTTGTTCATGTCCCTGGCGAAAACTTCAGTCTTCGCTGAAATGCCAATCGAGAAGCTTCTGTATCCTATTTTACTTGAACAAAGAAGCCATACTTTTACACTCATTCAAGCTATATGTGTGCATAGCTAAGTGCATTGAGATATTTTTTCATAGTCAAATTCATTGTGAGCAATTTCTTTAGAATGCGAAGAAGGCGGTTAGAGTGTTGTACGCTACTTCCATTGTGCTCATTCAGGACAAACTTGATTAAGTCCATCATATAGTCCAGCATCGTTTGACGATAGTTCACAGAATAAAATGATCCTTTGAATACGTGTATTTAAATTAGATTCAGGCGGAGTAACTAGGTAAACTCAATAGCACCGCCTGACCTGTTTTGCGGATATGCACAGGAAGTAGAACGACTTGTTTTCTATAGAAAATCTTAAGAGTATACTATCCTATTCAAAAGGACGATGTGTGGTTCTACGTACATACAAGCTTCGTAATTTAATTTCGTATTCAGTCGAAATTACGTAGAAAATTATGTTGCGGGTAGTGATTTGATATTTTGATAAATTTTAAATGCAGACTCAAATCATAATAAAACAACAATATTGAATTAAATGGAATTTAATCATATATTAAACAATTTTTGTCAAAACATACGTCAAAATCTTGACTATGTATTCCAAAAATTTACTTCTGAGCCGAATAATGTACAGTGTTGGAGATAACCTTTTGTACCAAATAAATTTTAGTGTTTAATATTTCTAAGTATGTGAGTATTTTAACTTAGTGTTTCAGCAAGATATTAAACTTTAACTGAAGTCCATACTTGTAAAGATGTGAAGGAACCATGATGGTATAGTATGGGGTATATAATCACTCCAAGTCAAGTTATAGTCCTATAGTACAACCACTTTCGATAAAAGTTTAAGTAGTTTGGAGACTTAGTCATATTTCATACCGATTTTTGTTGTAAAGGGGTTTGATGATAAAGGGGATGAAAAGTATGGGTGATTGCCAAACACGGATGGGCCGCAAATAATCATCCGATACTTGTTTTCTCTTTTCTCTGTCGTAAAATTCTGCGTATCGTACGTAAAAATCTGAACTTAAGAAAGCCCGATGCATGCCCAAAAGAAAATTAAGAAGTGTCGTACGACAAAACACCGGCGTCCATCCGTATCAACTTTTGAGGCCTTTAAATTTATATTAGGTAGCTTAAATTTGGAACATATACTATATATACAATTTTTACATACGCCCACAATTTAGAAAAACTCTTTTTAAGGGTTAGAACCTTAACGAAATATTTAGACACTGAACTTATTTACAAGCTTGCCAAGTCTACTTTTTTAGGGCGTTTCATAAAAATATGTGGTTTTCATCGAAAATTACTATAGAAAAATATTGTATTGATATTTATAAGTTCCTGAATCCGAGGAGGAAGCCCTAACATTCAAAGAACCCATCTCGAAAAAATTGGAGCACGACCGACTCAGTTGGTATTGTCATGTTCAAAGGAGGGATCCTAGGAACCCCGTCAAAAAGGCAATCAACGTTCTCTTACAATCGCGTAAGAGAGGCAGGCCTAAAAACTCCTGGATCACAGAAACACCAGCATTTGATTGGCCTCAATGATGAAGTCATCCAAAATCGGGACGCCTGCAGATATCTTTCGAGGTCGAAATGGCGAACCCCACAGCCGCACCAGTAGGAATGCAGTGAAGTGGGAGGGTTATGATTGCTGTAATCCTGATCATAATCTCGTCGTTAAATGGAGAGAAGAAGAAGATTTAGATATTTTCTAGTATATCATAGGCATTTGACAGACTTTGGCATCAAGCTCTTTTGACGAAAATGCGTGCATTTGGGATCGATGATACCTTTCTTCAATGGATTAGAAATTACCTTTCGGACCGTTCAATTCAAGTCCTTTGGACGGTTTCAAGTCTGCAACTCACCAAATAAATGCTGGTGTCCCTCAAAGCTCCGTTTTGTCTCCGACTCTATTTCTCATTTTTATCAATGACCGCCTGTCTGTCACTTCTAATCCAATCCACTTCTTTGCTGATGGCAGTACCCTTAGTTTCGCATATTCATTCTACGATTCATGTCCCTCATCGTCGGGCATGGAGCTAGAACGGCAACGTATGTTAAGCTCATTTAATTCTGACCTTGACAACATTCTTATGTGGGATAAAACCAAAAGAGTAGAATTTAATGCTTCCAAAACACAATGCTGCCTTCTGGCATTAAAGCGAAACTCCAATACTTTGCCATTATCCATGGATGGCACTTGCATCGCCGAAACCGAAAGACTTTCCATCCTCGGTATGTGCGTTAACGACAAACTTCGTTGGAATGACCACATATTCAATGTCGCCAAGAACGCTGCGAAATGTCTAGGCTTTCTTAAGCGATGCATGAAATATTTCACCCCTTCTGATCTGGCTAAAATCTACAAGGCGTTTATTCGCCCAAAACTTGAGTACAACGCTCATATCTGGTCCGGTGCACCAACAACATATTTGGAGCTACTTGACAGGATTCAAAAACGTGCGGTAACACTTATTAGCGATCGAAACATCGCGAAATCACTAGACTCTCTTAGGCATCGTCGCAATGTCTCCTGCCAGTCATTTTTTCATCGGTATTTCCACCACAAGTGCTCAAATGAAATAGCCAGTTGCATTCCACCCTTACAGCTATTCAACCGCAATACCCGCCATGCTAGGAATGCACATCAGTTAACCCTCAAGCCTGTATATGAATGCTCTATCCCACTCTGTTTGCTCTTCATATTATAGTTTACAGACATTTAAAACAACGTGCATCGGTATCTACTTTTTTCTAATCCTTCACTTCCCTAATGCCCGCACTGTGTTACTTCATTATAAGGGTATCCAAAATCACTTTAGTGCGGGTACATTATAAAAAAAAAATAGATCACCCATTAAATTTTTTGGGCATTGCTCAATTTTGGGAGGCGTTTTTGTAAGAAACATTTTTTTTAAATTTAAAGTCCCTTCTACTAGTGCCAACAAATATATCTTGGCACTCACAATGCTCGAACAGAGCCAGAACCTATTTTACTATTTATTAATTTTTGATACTCGAAATAAGGATAACTTGCGTATGCGAATATAGAAACTATTTGTTGTCGTTGTGTTTTATTTTGGCTATTGATTTTTCTAGTGAAAAAAATTTACCCAAAAGTCTTACAATCGTGGGAACTTAAAATTTTGTCTAACAATATTTGCAGAAAAGGCATTGTCAGGTAATTGTCAGAACACAATCTGACAATCAAATTTTCATGTATCTGACAATCGTCTGAACACACAATTGTAACATTGTAAGACCATTATCGGACGCTTAGGACATTTGCATACATATTGTCAGACGCGCTGTGTTTAGAACGTCTGACACTTTTTTCATTGTCAGATAATTATTTCTTTTATATTGAATTTATAAATTCTGGATACTTGCATTTGCTGCTAAAATGCATTTTAGAAATTTCCTCAATTTTCTGAGCATTTCAAGCCTCTGGTGTTCTTGGTGTAGAATTCTTGCACAGCAAATTTTGGAAATAAATAAATATTCAACTGGCCAAATGCTCTCGCGCTTATTCGTTTTTTGCTTTTGGATGTCTGAAGTCACCAAGGCAAAAATATAGCGAATTTGGCTCCTCAGCTTTGAATTCCACGAGTAAATAGCAATCCTGCTCTCGGCGGTCGATCCCTCTTTCAAAAACGCCGACATTTGTTGTTAAAAAAGCCGTTCCATAGAATATGAGAAAATATTACCTAATCTTAATAATTCTTTATTTTGCTATTCGGGGCACAAGACAAATCAAAAATCATAGGGCAAATACACAGCGGTTAATACATACTGACATGCTCTGGCATAAGTGATTGCTATTTGTATTATCTCCAATGAATACATATTTGAAATCAAATGAGTCAAATTCCTCGTAGCATTAAAATTCAAGAAAAAAAAATCTAACATCAATCGTCTCGTAGAAGCTCAAGTTACTCCACGAAAAGCCACCTGACAAAGATTTTCATCTCTTGGAACACATCTCATTCCCTTAAACTAATTTCAAAAAAAACTTTGAAGACATTTTGAAATGCTATCCTAAGGTTAGGAAAAATTGCATCATTCCTTCATGACAATCAGCAAAATCTCGTTGCCACCAATTAGAAAAGTTTTCACAATTTTGTGAATTTTGCTTTCCCCTTTTGGAAAGGAAAAAACTTGTTATCAAGTAAGGAAAGTGCTTGTGGCTGATGGAGTTCATTCAATATTTTTCCAGAAAGTCCTTCAGTCAAACCGTCATCATTGTTTTATTTGTTTTGAAAATGATAAGAATTTTTTATGTAAAATTTTTTCTTTCTTTTCAAATCGCCATTGGAACTGATTATTATGAAGGTGCATGCATCTTTATCTTGGTACCACATATAATAATTTATTCTTGTTTTTAAGGAGAAAATGCATTGTGTACTGTCAGGGGTGGCGATATCGTCGGTAAGTCCGACTTGTACTTGTAATTTTATAATATGTTATAAAAATTTTATTTTATATTTTTTTAGGCGTAAACGGCCCATAGAGGACCCAAAACCCAGGTTCTCCAACGACTATGATACATTAATTAACAAAATCTTCGTTTCTGGGCACTGAAAATCGGCAAGTGATGCACGAAGAGCCATTACATTCACTCAAAGCCACTGTGTGATGAGTCGTTCACGCGATAGGAGTGATTGGGCTGTATTTGTTTGAGGACGCCATCGGTAATACAGTCACTGTGACTGGCGAACGGTTCTTACTGCCGGAATTGGATGAGATTGGTGAACATGTTTTTTCACCTAAGCGGTGAAACCCCACACACAGCTCATTTAATTTTCTGAAGGAAGCGTTTCCTTGTCGCTCAAATCGTTTTTGCGATTAAGCAAGATCGACGGATTTAATCATTCCGGACTTCTTTCTTTAGGGCTACTTGAAGTTTCGGGTTTAAGCCCAAGACAATCGCTGCCCTTACGGAAAATAATCGACGAAATCCCTCTTTAAGAGGGCAACTCCTTAAGCAGTTGTCTAATAATTTATGTTTTAGACACTTTAAAACTCCTAAATAAGAGTTGGGCAGTAAAAAATCTTCGATGGTCGATTGTAGAGTTAGTAGAGTTGTAGATAAGTAGTTTTTTTTTGTTTGCAATTTTTATATTTTCTGAAACATATTTACTACAAATTTTATTAGTGGGTGCAGCTTTATACATTTGCAAGGATATCAGTCCATTTGCAGCCATATCAGTCCATTCTGCCGCTTCCCCAGTTTTGCAAAGACTTTTAATCTTGCAGAAATCCGTTTCTAAGATCGGATAAAAATCTTAAAAATGCTAAAAGTATATAATTCAATGTCAGAGTTCTTCCGTTTATATTCAAGAATTGTTGGGAAATGAATAACTTCTTGTCTTGTAATATCTTTTTAAAAAAATGTTCAGCTTGCGACGCAAATCAGACACGCTTTGTATTAGATCTTCTTTGTAACTTAGTTATGAGCGCAGATAAGAATTTTCAAAATCTTTTAAAAAAAGACACATCTACCGCAATGCGCTCTTATTTTATGAACTTTAAGTGCTTCCTTGGTTCCAGTGTATCCAGTTTTTAAATGAAGGAAATAACTTGTTTATTGATTAGCCAGAGATGTTCCGTAGCTTGAACTTTTACTTAACTACTGTTGTGTTGCAATAAGTCAGAATAGGTCGAATCACACTCCAAATCTGATGAGCAGAACACTATCACTTTCTTAAATTATTCAAATTGCCCAAGTTGTCCATTACCTCTTTCAATGTATTTTTACATAAGGGGCTGTCTGATGAAGGGATCACTGATTAGATATTATTTCTTATTTATGATTCTCTTGACTAATCCTTTTTCGATGCCAATCATCACTGGGGCCCCGTCATTATCATAACTAATGTTGAGTTTTCTTAACTCTTGTTTCAAATCCAATAGGTATATTCAAAAATATCTGGCGGTCCCAGGTTCGACCCTCCGTGGTCCGTATAATTCTATAACATGGTACCATTGAATTATTTTTAACAGGTACACAAATACGTTATTATATATAAAAAATAGGTTATTATTTCTGAGATAGCCATAAATACTCAAATACAGATGGCGCTTTTTAGTTGAAATTAAGAAAAAAATATATATTCATTTACCTTTTTACGCCATGCTCTAACTATATTTCAAATTTCAGCTTTGTAGACTTTACAGTTTTCGAGTAATTTTGCGTCAGAAACAGACTCAGTGCAGAGGATAGAAAATTAAATTGACTTGGCTATTATTATATGGAGAATGATAAACATTTGGATATCCACATTTTTTTAAACAAATTTTAGAGTATATGTTCTAAATATCAGTTTTCCAGCTAAGGGTGGCCCAACCATAATGCACGATCTTAATTGTGAGTTACACCTTAACGTCTAGTTTGCCCAAATCAATTTGACATCTCTTTGCTTCAATGTTTGACTAATTCAAACATGGTGAGGTACACAATTAAGCAAGGCGTTAAGGTTTTTTTGGTCAGCACAATCGTCCACAATCGATAGAATTGTGTGCAAAGTTCAGCATTTGGGCAAATTAGAATTAGAAAGCCGATGCATCCACAAAGAGTGACTGTTTGGTGCGGTTTATGGGCTGGCGCCGTCATCGGGCCGTATTTCTTCGAAAATGAGGTTGGAAAAGCAGTTACCGTGAATGGTGTTCGCTATCGCGAGATGATAACGGACTGCTTGTGGCCAGAAATTGAGGATATGGACCTGGACGATATGTGCTTCCAACAGGATAATGCACATTTCCAATTGTGTCACTTTTGTTGACTTTTGACTTTATCGCAAGATTATTTTATAGTTAAGAAGATTGATAGCAACTAAGTCAACACCTGCCAGTGTAATAGAATAATAGAAATGTGCTACTTTTTGGCCTCAACATAAACTAAAAGTTGGTTTTTTATGAAGATTGGAAAGAATAACTAACAAATTTATTTATTAATTGATTCATTTTTATCTGAACCATGTTTAAAAATCCTCCGAAACACTAAGTACTTATCCTCCTTTTTTAGACCTCAAAAAACAATTTTTTTTACAAACAGCTTGGCTCTTCAAAATGTATCTTTCTCATTAGGAAAATACTCTTAGGAATTCGAATAAGTCAAATTTAAATTCGTCCAATTCAAATGTGCTTCATGTCAGTTTATCGTCTTAAAGAGTCCCTCTAAACTCATTAAAAAGCTCTTTTAACACAAGTCTTAATTCTTTTGAATCCTGTCTCTTCAAAAATCGATAAATGAACGTCAAAAGACACATAAAAAATGGGATGATTGTAGTTATTAGATTAATTAAACGCCAAAATGCTCTTCATAAGCGAACATTATCTACACTTTGATGTTTATTACCTTCGCACTCTCGAATCAGTCATTCTATTCCTCTGATGTACCTGCACATAGGTACAAATATTTATTCCGAGAATCCCTTGCTCGTGTTAAAAAATTGTACATAATTAAAAAGGAACACTTGCTCGCCCCAAATTGTATTAAGACGAACCTGTGAAGCATACGCTTTCTATTTGTTCATATAACACACTTTCTAAGTATGCATGTACCAACCGAGTTTTAACGCCATCAAATTAATTGGATGCCACAGTGCAAGTTTATGTTCTAATTACCGTAAGGGGATTCATCAAAGTGAGTTTTGTTTAAGCGTTTTCTTGAATCGCTACTAATATTCAAATTAGGAATTCGTTGACGACGAATCTTGTGGGTGGTAAAAATCGATTTTAATTTAATTTTTTTTTATCCCTGCAATCCATGTATAAATATAACGAAAAAATGATAAAAAATAAAATAGAGCTAAGTCCATCCTACACTTTTATTGCATCTTATAAAGACGGTTTTTATTCCACAAGAGAATAACAACAGAATAATGACTGTTTTTAGGACTACTTACCAACTAATTTTATTATTCGTCTTTATGAATTCACAGTTTGCTATAAAAACTTGTTAATACTCCCAAGTGCATATAGCGTGCGTTCATAATATAAAATTAGTGCCACGTGGTTGATTTTAAAACTTAACTTGCTCAATTGCGTGATAGAAGACATGTCATCCGAAATTTAATTGAAACTTACTCGTCAATAAAACAAAGAGCAAGTTGTGTCAAACTAAACCTGGTATGTAAGATCAGTGGGTAGGGTACCTACTATCGATTAAGTCATTGTTCTATTTCATTACACATTTTCGATGTGGCATAAAAACTTGCTCCCCGAAAGTGCTGCAAAGTATTTGTGAGTAGTACAGTGTTGTGTTGAGCGATTTTATAGGCCATAAAGTGAATTGCAGTTTATTCCCTTGAGTGAAACTGTTTATGGGGCCCAGCAAGAAGGCAACCAGAACCGCATTCTCGATACTGTCTGCGAATAGATTTAACAAGAAACCATACTCGGAGGTTGAGGATAAACACGAGCTAAGTGACCGTAAAATTTCAAAGTTGTGCCAATTGGACATTAAAGCTGAAAATATAAAACATATGGTTAGAACTACGGAATGGTTAAGCTAAAAAGGGATAAAAAGTATGGTTATAAAATGGTATGTCAATAGATGGACCAGTTGTTTTGATAATCAAAAATTGTATGCGCTCCTTTAAGTATCTACCCCATTTTAAAGTGGCCATGCTTTTTATCCCTGGATATACATACTCTATGGAACCATATGATAGTGCGCGAAGGGTCATTTTCACTTTATAAAATGTGATTTTGAAATAAAAAGAAAATATTAAAATATATGTATTGAAGTAACATTTTTGGTAAAATTTTTATTGCACGTATCAATTTTTTCGAAAATATTTTTGATAAAAAGCGATGTTTCAAAATCCAAAATAACTTATATTTTCTGATATAAAATTGTGCAGATAATGAAATATGGGCTTTTTATTTCGTACCATTATTCGACAGGTACTCCTCAAATAAACAGAAAAACTGAGCAACATTGTAAGAACATACTTATTTTCTCTTTTGTACTAATCTACACAACAATGTTAAAGTTTATAAAGAGAGGTTTGTTCGCCTCTCACGGCGTAATTCACCAGGAATTATGTTTAAGTATCTATTCTCTCACTAGCTTTATCCAAAGGCTACTTTAGTGACCATATGTCCACTTTTTTATCCACCTTTGATAAAAGCCCTGTTTTTGCCACTTTTTAAAAAACTGGCGACTTTCGGGCTACTATTTCCATAAAAAATACTCACAAACAACTTATTTCCCTTAGAAGCAGAACACATCTCTTTTAAAGAAATATTCTCTGTTTCTAATATAGTGGGATCGTCAAATTAAATATATAAATAACCTGGACTACATAAGAACATCTGAATGAACGACCATAGGTATCCTGGAAGGGAATTCGCCCATTTTCCATGTATTAACAAAATTAAAGTATGTAGATTACATTACAGCTTCTTTCCTTTTGATATTCGAACTGAGACTAAAATATTTGAATTATTGGTTGTTCTTTTTGATGATCTGTGGTTTGTCTGTTCCTAGCGCGGTTACACGATTTGCAGTTTTTAGTAGTTTTAAGTTTTAATTTAATTTAGTGACTATAAAATAAATAAAACGATGGATAGATAACACATTTGTGCAGTATAACAAATTAAAGTTAGGATTAATTTTATATATTTAGAAAATTTTTAGAAAATTCAACGTTTCTTTAAAATAAATAAATGAATAAAAGTTATTTTTGAAAATAATTCGAATATAGCATTGGTCCCTTTTAAAATGATTGGCCGCTTCTACTACCTTTTTGTCATCGCCTTGACAAGGAAATCGCACTCCGAGCACATGATTCTTTCCAGTTTCTTTAATGAATCTAAGAATGAGTAGTGAATCGATGGTTGGTAGATCCTTATCTGGAATTTTGTGTTTACCGAATTATTCAAACCTTTTGGGTCAGTGCGCCGCAGAATTCTGGTATGTGATCTGAAGTTTCGGAGGTCTTATTGCAAAATCTGCAGAGACCGTCATACGAAATACCTATTTTCTTTAGGTTAGTTTATTTTCGTTAACTGTTGGATACCTTAAATATTTTAAGATTATAGAATTGCTTGGCTTGTCTCAGACCTTAGAGATTTTGAAAGGTTCTGGCCATTTTTTCTTTTCCAATTTCCGGAATTCTTTACGTAGGGTATGTTCTTCTATCCCCGTAGAACGTAGAACGGTGCAGGCCCTATGAAGGGTTCTGCTGTTCCTTGTATTGAGAGTGTGTCACCTCGTTTCCAATAATGCCCAGGCCCACATGCAGACGGAAACTCTCTGGAGTTATGAGCTTCTCACAAACTCGTAAAGGAGTAACTTTTTAGCTTCCTAAAAATGTTCGAGTGATGTATCATGTCCCACTCAGTTTGTCAGGTCAAATTTTTTTAAAGATATCAGTTGCATTAAAAATATTATAAACCGGTTAATATGTTGATTACTGTTCCCTTTAACCGCAGCACAAGCTGAAAAATCTTTTCCGAGGCCCAACGTAATCAGAACTGACTTGCGTAATTTATAATCGATGAGTTTGCTTCTGTGAAATTTAAAGAATACGAATTTTAGTAACCTTTTATTTTTGTAAGTAGAATATTATTTCGTCGAATTAATAAATACGTATTAAGAAATTTTTTTGCTGAAATTAATTTAACCAATACAGATGAGGTTATCAAGAAATAGGGCCATAAATTTGGTTTCGCCCCGCGGCCCTACCAGCTCAAACTGCAGCCCTGGATAGCGTCCATTTTTTTTATTTACATTAAATTTTTGAAATTCACTTTGTAATGGTGTATTGTGATTTCATTGTCCCATATCATTGATTAAATTTATTATTTTCATTTACAATTTTAAGAAGAGGAATGTAGCCGGCAGACGGCGAGCTATGCTCGTAAAGTTTGTTATATAATTCCAAGTTTGTTTTACAATGGAAAATATTAATAATAATAATAATAATAAATATTAATAAAGTAATATTTGCTTAGAAAATAAATCCCTAGTTCATGTTATATCATGTGAAGTACTCAAACGTCGTTTTCAAATTTATAGACCTCCACTAGTAAACCATTATATCAGGAGAAAACAAACTTGTTCTACTATTTTAATTAAATTATAACCAAACTATAGCGCATTTAGCAATAATTTTAATAGTTGCAGAACCCAAATTGAAAATACATTTCTCCGTTCTCCAAAAACTAAAAAATTAATCTCGGAAAGGTATTCACAAAGGTATTTCATTAGGGACTGATTAAAGTACATATGATGGGATTATAAATTTATTGAATTGGAAAAGGGTACGTGAACGTGATTGACATTTCTAATAGTCATTTTCTATTTGGATACATATAAATATTTCCTTTGATGACATTGATTAATGTGGATAGGATATTTTCATTTTAGGTCATATTTTCAGCTTGAAGTATTCTCGATTGAGGGATTTCCCATAATTGTAAATTGATTGGTTTAGTTTCCTTGTAGAAATTTGACAAAAATAGAATAGTTATGGGATTAATTTTACCGACAAAGGTATTTATGCAGACTAATTTCTTCTAAGATGCGCATACGTGCTAAAGATGTTTAAATTATCAAAAAACTATTGAAGAATTTTCTCTATTTTTGAACTAGTTTTATCCGAACTTCAATTGGTATACTGGGATGGGTTGGGTTGATATATATAGCCTACCGTAATCAGCTTATGGTCAACTACACAAAGGAAATATCTTAAATATATTCAATATGGTCCAAAACACAAATCATTTACTAAACTCTTCCCAAACCCTTTATAATTAATTCTTTAAACTGAAGATAAGCACTCAAGCAACGTACGTTAATTATGCAAAAATTCAAGTTGGTACATAGAAACTAAGCCATCTTTAAAAAGTAAATACCTTTGAATGGGTAGATAATGACATTTTTGTTTGATATCTGTACATATTGCATGTAAGAAAAGTTATGTGAATGTGTTAATTGCACTTCATAATTTCATTCTTCACCAAATGTCAATTACGATATTTTCGCAACTTGGCAGTTTTAATGGATGTCATTAATGAATGTCGCAACATCACTCTTTGATTTGCATGACATCAAAGTATTCAAGTGACAGCTTGAAAATTTCAACAAGATGTATGCTGTGTATACACGCACATTGCTGTCTCTGGCAGGAAGCATTTATGCGGGAGAAGTTGCAAGGATTTCTTACATCACCATTCCACTGGTGCGCTATTATAGCTTTATGCGTTACGTTTTTCTTTTTTTTTTTTCTTTTTTATATAAAATTTGATAATTTATTACATTGAGGGTAGGAAATTTTATTTTACTGAGGATAGGATATGCTTGAACAGTATTATGGTTCATGCACCACTAAACACCCTTCAGATTTATTATTCGGATGTGTGCTATTTTTATAAAGTTATTTCGGTAATGTCAAGAATGATGACATTCCTTTTAAGTTAGACAGGTTGGTATCCAAAGTAATTAGAGGTTTTACTTTTGGGTTCAAAGTAATTTAGGTTACAATGCTATTTATTTGGAGACCTCCTTTATTTATACTAATTTTATATTCCACGGTAGTGATACCTAGATTTATGTGAATATCGAATGTTCAGATATATCACGGTGCATTTACGATTTCTTTTAGAACTTTATATTGGAAAGTTTGTAAAATGTTAATATTACTTGCTTTGATACAACCCCAATGTTGAATGATATGTCTAAATAGGTTTTAGCACTTGCTTGTAACGGAAGTTTTTTTTAGAGGTATAGAACTTCGAATTGAAATAAAAATCAAGAAAATCGTTTTAATGTCCATCAATTTCGCTTTATTGGAAGAATAATTTTATGCCATTAATGTTTAAATATGATTTCGGCAAAAATAGATTTATGCATGTGGCCGCCGCGGCTGGTTCGAATAAACCAAGTCTAGAGATCCAATTTTCAACCACTTTTTAATGCATTTGGGGCTGTATGTCGGCAATATCGCCACAAATGTTGGCTTTCAAGACCCCTAACGTTTCAAGTTTGTTGGCGTAGGCGAGCGACCAACGCCATTTTGGTGGCCAATTGACAGGTCCAGTCCGCTAAATTATGCGCTCATCGAATGTTTCCTTCAATAAATCGCTGTGTGGCATGTAGCGCTGTCTTGTAGGAACCACATCTCATCCACATTCATGCCATCCAATTCGGGAACAAAATAGTCGGTTATCATGGCTCTTTACCGGTATCCATTACGGTAACTGACTCTCCAGCATCATTTCGGAAGAAGTATGGCCCAATGACTCCACCAGCCCATAGAGCACACCAAACAGTCAGTTTTTGTGGATGTAATTGCGTTTCTATGGTCTCATGTGAATTCTCTACATCATCACTGAACAAAATTTTGCGATTAAAATCAGCATCGATATCAATCTCATTTTCGGCCCATACGCCAAAATCACGCCGCATTGTATGGTCTCGTGGCTTTAATTCTTGCACAAGCTGGATCTTGTTAGGTCGTAAGAAGAGATCTTTGCGCAAAGTATTTCATAAAGTTAATGGACAAAGTTCCAATTGCTGTGCACGGTGTCGATTCATTTGGGTCCTCTGCAACACATTGCTCTACAGCGCCAATTGTTTATTCGGTGAATACTATTCGACGTCTCGGCGGATGCGTATTATCACATAGAGTTAACGTAGTGCGAAAACGATTCATAGTTAACCGAATTAATTGTTCTGATGGACGATTATGTCGACCATAAAATTAACGGAGCTTGCGGTAAACTTCGCGAACTGAACCATTATTTACGTAATAAATTTGCAAGCGTTGTTCATTTGTCAACCTGTTCATGATGAAATGGCAAACCAAACTGAACATAAATGACATTATAGTAGCCAGATTTGACCACAAATTTACAGTTTTATCTCTATTCGTAAAACCAACCTCTAAAAAAACATCCTTTATAAAAGCAATTTGGTTTGCATGCTATGTTCACCAATCGTCCAATTTGATTATTTCTGATCCATTTCTTCTAAACCTGCGATTTTAATTTTAATTTTGAGATAAACAAACTTAATTAGCGCTTTTGTTGGTAATTTTTTAAGAGCCTGTCCCGTAATTAATTCATATCCAGGTAAGTTTCCATATTTCCTGACACAGTTCGATTAGCGATACTTGTTTCATATGATAATTTTCAGATACCGTGGTTGGAATAGCATCTTCAACCAACTGTTCACAGTCAAATTGTTTAGACGTCTCTTTATGGTGTTTGACAAAAATTTCGGCCCTTCCTGGTCTCCTTTCGCCCATTTATCGTTTACTGCCGAAAATAAAAAAAAAAAAAATTATGCAGAACACGCGTTACACGTTTTAAATCGACCTTGTAGATTTCGAAATCAATCAACGTAGATAGTATTAAAAATATTAATAGAAAATTTCTACACAACATGAGCATGATAACGAAATTAATTATTCTGCATATTATTCACTAGTTATGACAGTCTTCGTAAAAATAAGCGATATGTTGGCTTAGTGCCAAACAAAAATATAACTTTACTAACTTACAACTTATATGAACCCATTTTCATGATTTTTACATCAGCTCCAATAATCAGTTCAAATTTGTTTAAGACCAGTTATACCTTTCAATGAGGATTTTTAATGTAGCTTTTAATATTATAAATTGATTTGTAATAAAATTGTTTGAACTTTTAATCAATTTTCCAGCAATAAGTTTTCAAATTTTTTTAAAAGATTGCACAATCTTTGCGATAAAGATACATATCTATCGACCTATTTATCAAAGTGAAACGTATTCAATTTTACATTGAAATCAACTTTGGTACGTTGGGTTGTTTCAAAATGCAAAAAAAAAGACTTATGTGAGTATAAGTAAATATTTAGTTAAAATGAGATAAGCACACCATTCTATTGCAAATTTTTGGTAAAAATAGTATAAGTCTATTGCACACACAAATGGTCAAAGTAGCCTTACTGTACAAAATACATAGATATACACAATTCGAAAATATTTAATTATCACATTTTTTTTTAATAGTAAAATATATTTTTGTTTTGAAAATTTCTTTTATATGTATAATTAAAAAAAAATTAAAAAAATATTGCTTATTAATAAAGTGTACAAACACCTTCAGTTTGTGTTTTTCTCTAAAAATAATTCTCATATAAGCAAACTGCACACAAAATTTCACAATCGCAGAAGATGTTCGCTATCTCTTAAACGAATAAAATATAACTGGAGTACTTAAATAACAAAAAAAAAAAAATAAACTTTAACCAATACGCAAATGTTGAAATTTGGAACATATTCCTCCTAGAGTCCCGTAGTGGTTATAACTACAATTCGAAGTAAAATTTGATCCGTACCGATACTGGTTTTGTATAATAATACTGTTCGACTATGCGGAATAAATTAAGGAATTTTTTAAATGTCATTAATACCTGACACCTCTCATAAGCTGACAAAGTTCTTGGTACTATCAGTATCCGCTTACGAGTGAGTTCACTGAATAAGATTTATTTTATTCAATTAAAAATATTTACAAAATATACCTAATATGTTTTCCGGAATTTTGAAAATTTTAGATATGAATTTAATTACAAGGTAAAAACACGGTTAATAAGCATATTAAACATATTCGCAAATCTTAAAATAGGAAAAATATTTTAATTAATGTCTCGCCACAATGATTCAAAAATCATTTTGAAAAATAGTGATATCAAAGTGATTTTCTTCAATTTAGTTATCGGTGTGAGCTAAAAAACGTAGTGTGAGCTAAAAACCATATTTGATTAATTTGTGTTTATATTTATAACTTGTCAATAAAAGCAAATTATTATCAGATTAAGGAAGAAAATCACTCCAATACAATAAAAATAAAATCGAATCGTATTTTTTACCTTCTTTCTTATTTCAAGGCAACAAAATAGCATAACGACATAATCCATCGGTTAAAGTTATTCGTATTACCGTTATGATACATTTTAAAATCAATACAAAATAAGATGCACACAATATGATAACAAAAAGAACAAGAAGGCTTTTCATCATACAAAATATTCGCAAATTCAATTTTAAATTACAATTCTTCCGTACACATCCTTTGCCTCAATGCGCTGACAATACCAAACAAAAGGTTTAAGAAAACGAAATTGATAATATTATATACGTACTTCCTTCCAACGGTCGTAATCTGGAGGTTTTCTTCTACTGCCAGTTGATTACGCAGCCCTTCTTTTCTTCCTTTTTCCAATCCATTGATTGAATCTGACTTATTTCAAACAATGGCGTACATTTATCTGGGCGAGGTTGAAACGAGAGGCCAATAAAATGAGCTTTATACCCACGCTATTATTGCGAATATAATGTCCCCCCCATAAAATAGTAAGCCTAACTGCCAGTGTGCCGTGAAGTCGAACAAATATAAATTTATCGTTAAATAGCTGGGGCAAGGACGTAAGTTAGCTTCACCAGCAGCTGGAAGAAACTGTCTGAATTAATTTCTTTGAAAACTCTTTGTGCGATGACATTCCTCAAATTGTAATTGAAAGGCAAATGTTACCTTATATAGCAGACGGCGACAGTTAATAAATCAGCATTTCTTATAATGGTTTGGCAAACCCCCGACCAAAGGAAATTTTGAAGGATATTCAATGTGGTGGTGGCCGGAAATGTAAATAATATCAAAGGAAACAACAAACAGTGCTAGGGTAGCTAAATGTGTTTATAAAATATTCGGAAATAAAATATTTTAATTAATTTTGAAGTTGAAATGATGAATGAATGAGTACGTATTTCGTATTGCTAAGTTTAATGAGCTTAACTTGTTTTTTTTTGCATTGATATAATTAGGTTACTAAAATAAATTTTTCCTATAGGTATATTTTTGATTTATGAAAGGCCACTTCGTTACTTTTCATGTTTGAGATTTTATCAATGTTAATCGATGGCAAGCAAAACGTATGCCAACGTTTGAGCTTTATTATCCTGATGTGGCCGAACCAATGTAGTTGACGTGTCTTGCTTTTTTTTAACTATATCCACGTCATGGTACAGCTCATAGAGATCGCGATGGACCAAATATCCCAAGTACCTACATTTTATCTTTTGAATAAAGTGCTTAGAACCCATTGGTTTTTCCAAACGAAGTAGCAATGGTTTTCCCCACCTAGATAAATGAACTACTTAACCATATCGAAGTTGCTGCTATCAACAGTTATGCCGGCCGTGCACTACGTGCCCAACTCATTCAACCAACTCTGGCCAATTCTTTATTGAACCCAAATAGATTTATAGCCTCGTATTTATGGACTACATAAACTCCCTTTGCTCGCGTTGAGCAATTCAATTCGGTTCAAAATCCAACATGTTTTTGTTCAACGCGTTGCCAGCCCCGTACACCTAGTTCATCAACTGGTTAAAATTTGACAAGAAACTAAGTTGCTCGAGTTGTTCAATAGCATTTTTGGTGAATGCACTAGATCAAGAATCACACGTTGTTCAAAACAATCAGCAATTGAAATAGACAGTTGGTTGTCAGATTTAATTTTAATTAATTTTTATTTATTCGGCAGCGCAAAGTTTATTTTAAAAGTAACGTGGCTGTTGGTAATGTTTTTAAAAAAATAAAGGTGGCCGATTAAAAAAAGAAAATGTGGTTAATTTAATTTTTTCAAGTGAGAGATGTGTTTGTGTGTGAGTTTACCAATGGCGGCTCTTCAACTCGTTTCGGCACGCAATTTCACCGCACTCAACCAACGAAGAATTAAAAAAGTTGTTATTTGAAACACAATGCGCAGCCATATCCAACGAGCAATAAGAGCTCGTCCACTACCCGTACACTTGTTGAACAACGCGTTGAGCAACGATAAAAAAGGATCTCCAACGCGTTGGTTGAGCAAAGTTGAGAGCCTCGTACACTAGAATTGAATGCGTTGAACATGAAATTGCTGAGTTGCGCACGTAGTGGACGACCGGCACTACGTTTTCTCTTTGAAAGCATAGTATACGTCCTCATGTATTTCAAGGCCAACTATTTTTGCCTGTACAGTTGAAAAGTCTTCAACCAACTCGGAGTCCGTAAATGAAGATCGATAATTGAGGCCCTAGCTAGCCCTAGACGCTAAACGCCAACTAAAGAGGCGTGACTATATGTTTTCTAATTATTTTTTGTTTGTTTGAAAAAGTGTATTGCTAGCTAAATTGTGACTTCTTTCTTTAGGTTTATGAGAAAGCTAATGCAATTAAATACCCATAGCGCTAAGACGGTTAAGCTTTTGGCTCATATTGTTTTTAATTTTAAGCTTGGTTATTAAAATTCTTACAAGAAAATAAAACAAATATTAAGCGTTTCCAGGACCTAAAACTAGCTTCTCTAATCTTTGTGTGTAAAAAGCTATATTTTTGACATAAAGGAAAAGGACCGGCAGTTTAATGCCGATTCCGAACGCGAATTTAAAGAAGCTTCTTATGGCAATTATTACTCTTTAGATGAAGTGATACCGAAACCGTTCCTTAGTAGCCCAACGTAATAATTCCAAAATTTACAAAAATTTTGTTTTATTTTATTTGATTAACCGACACTTTACTGGTTCCAACTTAAGTGTAGGTAAGGTTGGATTAGTCGGATAGTGGTCCGAAATACTTAGACCTATGGATCTTACCATTGTGATACCACGTGGATCTGAAGTTCCCGCGTACTCGTTAAACCATTTTGATCAGCTTATAAAGCGTGAGAAAAATGTTGAGTCGGTCGGGTTTAGATCGTTAAGATCATTTCAGAAGTAAGCTCCTAGAAGGTGCAGACTTGTCTCTTCCATGCAGTTCATACAAATGTTGTTTGAATAAGCGCCAAGCCTTGTTGCATACCTGCCTATCAGTGTTGTCAGTGTCAATTGTAGCACCAATGTGCCATCTATTGAGAGTGATCAAACTCTTAGGGCGTATTAGATTTAAGCATAGGAATTTACAAAAAAAAATCCGATCTAAATATTTTTCTATCTGGAATACCTGTTTTAAAACATTTTATTGTATGATCTATTGATCTTAGGTAGATGTTCTAGTGATCTTCTTAAAAAATTAAAAAAGTATTCATCCAGCCCAGTAAAGGTCTACCTTGTGCTGTAACACAATTTCAACCAAAGTGCTGTGGTATTTTAATAATTTCCTTAAAAATGGAATAAAGAATTATTATTATCAGTGTGGAATTAATAATTTTAATTAAATATTTAAAGTCCCATGTAGTGACGTATTTCGCTTAAATAAAAGGTGTTAAAATGAGAACAAAGACCAAATGCCACACCTAATTGTGATGTTTGTGATATAGAACGAGTATCAAACAGTGCGCCCGAGCGAGCTGTAACCTTTCCATTATGTTCTCGTTCTCATCTTAATTTCTTTTGCTTTTCAATACAAACTTTAAAGCATTCACTCATTATGTATGTACAATGAACTTAAGAATGCACATATTGCACTGCACTGTCGCTTTAGGGTTTTCTTTCTTCTTCTTCTATTTCTTATCATTGCTCAGTTCCACAAAGCGAAGCGAATATGTTGAAGAACTTTGTTTCCTCGAACCTGTCAAGTACAAGAACACTGTATGAAAATAAAGGATAAATGGGTCGAGAGCTTGTCTCGGATATTCTTTTTAATTTTAAAATAGTCTTTCTTTGCATGACAGTGAAAACATACAAGAAGTAAGTGATTCTTGCATATTAGTTCATCTACTCTTTGAAATCTTTCAAAGGAACTTTATAGTTTAAAGGAACAAAAATTATTAAAATAAAAACTTTCACCAGTGGTGTCTAGTTTTCTAGTTTTTATATCAAACAATGCCTGTAATCACTTAAGTTCCAACTAACGATAAATATGTAGTTCAAAATAAATCAATATCGAATTGCAGGAAACTGATTAAACCATTGTAATCTTATCGATTCATGGAGAACAATCTTGCTTGCAATGGTAAAACCACATTATGAAAGGAATGATGATCCTGAAACCAGATGTATTAGTAGAGGGGAACAAAGACTTTCGAAAGCACTCTAACGTGCTGATAAGAAAAGAGGAAAAAGAAAAAAAAACCTAAATTTTACGTCTTTATTCGTCATGGGTTTTTCTTTTTATCCTTCTCAACATGGAACGCGCACACGAAAAATTGTCCTCGCCAGACGTACGAGTAGAACCAGTAAAATAAAAGTCAATTGCATCGTAAATGGTTATAGAATGTTCAAAGTGAAAATTTTTTTAAATATCTACAAAACTTTTTTTTTTCTGAAATGTGCGTTTAGAAGATAGAGAGGATGATTGTGATAGGCAAACATTCCGTAATCTTTGCAATTGATTCATTCATACATATTGTGCTTTTGTATGTAATGATGAACTCAACACTACACGATTCTCACCATTGTAAATAGAATAGATATCAGACTCACATCTAAACTAGAGTAATAGCTCAGAAAGCTCATAATAATATAGTATCTATAAAATGAAATTAAAATTACTACTAAGTAATACTATTTGATAAAATTTATACTCAAAAGTCCTATATTTCAAATAATATGAAAACATAAAAAAAGGCTACAGACCACTTGGGGAGAAAAGTATGATATCCTATATCCATATTTGCCCCAACGAAAAAGGCGTGGATGAAGTTTATTGCACTTCCAATAAAATTGAAATTAGGAGTGTAAGGCTGAACACACACCAGAGCAGTCAACAAGATTTTTCTTGCCTTATCGAACAACAATCCATTGATTCTTATAACACAACACACACTATTATTACATATTTCCTTATGGCGTAACACACACCACATACGACAAAGCAAATTAACAAGGCGGAACAGAAAACATGCTCGGATGTCGATAGCTGGATCGTTGTTTTTCCGATACAGAAATTCGTTGTTCTTGTTTTTTTTTGCATGGGCTTTTATTTATTTGCGAGTTTTCGTGCACAATGGAAGTAGATGCAGAGAAGTTACTATATTTTATCGAGGCTAGGAGCCCAATATTTAATTACAAAGATAAACACCATTCAAAAAAAATTATTATTGAAAAATGTTTACTTACCGTAGTGTTATAAGTAATCATTCAACAGAAGTTATGCTTTTTCGGTAGTTAGTATCTTATTTAGCAATTACATTTCTAATTAACCCAAGCAAGTAATCGAAAGTTTCAATTTGCATTCTTGTGAAATTTATAATTTATCAGGGTAAGTCCTTAATTCTGCCATCAGGTTCTTAACAATGTCCTCTGCATCTCGTTTTTGATTGTAGGGATGAACCCACCACTCTTTGCTTTGTGCGTCATGAATCTGAAAAACTTTAATCAAATTAAATAAAACTCGTCTGTATCGGACCACATACTGAACAACACTATGAAGAAGTCGCAAACTCCGTTCTGTTTCGTCTCAACGCACACCAAAGGAAACAACAAAGCGAATTATTTTTTTTTGTTCCATTGTGCTTCGGCTGGTGTGTGTTGGAAAAAAAAACATGTTTTCTTGCCTAAAAATCAAAAAAACGTTTTGACTACTCTGGCGTATGTTCAGCCTAATACATAGTGTGGTGTCAAGATTAATATGCCCTTACGATAGAGTACAAAAAGAGAATTTCTCAAGCTCTGAAGAAGTGTGGATTTTGTAGAAAATCTTCATAAAAGTGAAATGTTAAAGGGGATCTTGTCTACAAAGTAATGTCAAGATATTTTGATATACATTTTTATAAAGGCATTATCAGTAAACTAAGCACCTACACAGCAAACGGTTGAAGGAATTTAAGTAATTCTATTTTTATAATAAGATTCACAAAGAGCGGGTACTTCAAATACTGTTGTTGAGCGCAAAAATAAAAACAATAAATTCAAAAGTTCGAATTAAACCCCAAATAAAGTTAACTCGCATAACTTCCAGTGGATTTAAAGTAGCGATGAACATAGTTTTATAAATTACTCATATTTTAAGTCTAAAATAACATTTTTACGTGTTCTGAAAGCTGTGATATTTTGCGACTCCAGGAAATAATTCCCCAGGAAATAATGCCCCGAAATAAAAGCGAAATAAAGCCCCTCAAAACAACAACAACAACAACATTTTATTAAAAAATTGTATTTGGGTATTTTTTGAAGTATGAAAAATATATATTTATGTTGTAATAGGCGCCTGCCTGACGGAAAGCACTTACCTCGATCGGAATAACAAAGTTGGGTGAACGGTAACCGCCGCCTGCGCAAAGGGAGTTTAATGCCGTGTACTCGACCACCCAAGTACTCTTCCAATAGGCGCCTGCCTAACGAAAATCATGAGCGTTACCATAGGCGCCTAAGTCAAGAGTGATTAAGGAATTTCAACTTTTTTTCCATAGGAGTGTCATTGCACCGCTCTGATCTTTTTTCCCGTCAGGCAGATGGCTATGTCACTTTTGGGCCTTTATTTCATAGTATTGAATAATGAAATATTGCCCAACTTTTGGGGCCTTGCTTTATTTTTATTTTGAGATCTTATTGCCCAAAGCCATAGTTTGCAAATAGTTCAGTTGGGTCTGTAATCTTATATTACTCATTTATGTTACTCTCTTCGTGCGCAATGAACACTGATCTGTTGTGTTTACATTTGTACTCTTTCTTTTCATCTTATTCGCAGGGCCATCGCGAGAAAACTCGAGCCCCGGATGGAAAAATGTCGGGCCCATGTACTGAAAATTAATTTTTTTTTATTTTAAACGCAATGAATTTTAATAAATTATTATTGAAATAAATTTTGTGTAGCTCTATATAATCTATTAGGCCTTTTAAAAAGGTTTTTTGTTCACAATATTTATACATTTGTTTTTCTTAAGTCTAGGATAAATCTAATATTCTACGAACACTGATGGGGCTCTGCATTGTGCAAATGTTGTTCTATAATACAATTTTATTTAAAATAAAGTGCACGACGAAACTGCATCACACGAAACTTTCTCGGTACATGAGATGCGCTTGTGAATCGCAAAATGAATCGAAAATAAATGGTGACAAATTTATTTATATCAATTTTCAGGTTTTGAGAAATTTGATTTTCTCAAAAAACAGCACTAACGATTTTGATGTAATTTCGCACATTGGACACATTTAATATAATTGTTAAAAATACATATATTGATAAAAATCGTTGTAGCCGTTTTTGAGAAAACATAATTAATTTAAATTTAATAAAATCGTTATATAAAAAAAAATATTTTCAAAATCCAAGTATGCAAATTTGTTCAACTTGATGGTAAAAAAGCAGTAAATTTTTTTTGAGAATCTTTTTGTACGAACTTTGAAGCAAATCCGTCGAACCGTTTGGCAATAACGGCGCCCGGACTGACAGACACACAGACAGACCGACGGACGGACGGCATTGGCGATCTCAATTTCATCCCTCATACTCAGTTTGAGTTCGAAATTTCCGCACGATCGCATCTCTTTAATGTATACGAGAAAGTTAAAAATTATTCGAAAAATAATAAAAACCGTTTTCGAATCCTAAAAAAGACAAATTTATATTGTAGATTTAATTTTGTTGTCCTCGTGCAAAAAAAAGGAAAATAGACCAAGTTAAATTTAGCGAACCATGTATGGGCTTGTATGCCGTAGAAGGTTAACATTCGTTAACTGATAATTTATCATACAGCGTAGGTAGCACCGACTGTCATTGTGCAATAGAAACGGTTTTTTAGCTGACAATCGGAAATCAATATTTTCTCAAAGATTTAGATTTTCATCGTCAATAGTCACTTTTCCGCCTTGACGAATGACACTTCCTTCATTGATAGTGTTCAAAATTATGAACCAAATCGAAGACATCAGGATATACTTAAATTTCTTTACCATATACTTCTCATTAGTATTTATATGTTGGTAGGTAACAGACATAAAAGTTCAGTTTGTTTGGTAAATTTGTTATGGGCGGTTCTCAAAATGACAAATTATTAATTTCTTAATCGGGTTTTATATCAACTAACTGATGTAACTCTTTTATAAGACGAATATTAGGAACAAATTCCTCAATGTCTCAATGTCCTTTTATTGCCTTTTTTCTTCAGCAGGTACTTTTTGATTACACTATTCTCTCTCTGCAATTGAGTGCTTATTGCAGAAAATTGTTAACACAAAAAGTAATTCTACTGGCACTAATGTTGTTTCAAAGACTACACAACATCCTTTCCAAGATGCATGGCGCATTTTAATTTCTTTGGAGCACGTATCGGCGGTACACATATTTCTGAAGCTCGCCGTATATCCACATTAAAAAGGCGATGCCCGTACTTTACGTACTTTACTCCGTAGGTACGAAAGTATATTTCATTTATTTTGCTTTATTTTCCGGTTTATAAAAGGTAGGCATGTGCTTATTTTCATAATCAGTCGGTATCTTAACATTTCACAATACAATGTTTTTGGGTCGCATCTAACTATAAACACCGTTCTTAATGTAATTATCATCAAACAAAATTTCAGAATCTCCCTCACAATCTTCAAAGGAAATTGCATTTCTCTTAACTGTTCTGTATTAACATCTGTTTAAATTGTATATACCTACGTAGTATTAAGGTAAAACGTGTTTAATATCCCAAGGTAGATAAGACTGGTATCTTGATTACTGTCGTATTATCGTGCATGCCCGTGAGGGAAGTTTGGTGTAGTTTGCAAAGAACAAAAAACAAAAATGTCCTTAGGTTTTGTTCTCTTACAGTTTTAACGCTCTTTGAGACATGTCACGGCATTTGACCTTAAATCAGATATTAAACGTTAAAGTTATGAAGTTAGAAAGGGTATTTTCAGGGTCAAGATAAGTGAAATTTATAGAGCACAATGGGAAGCTGATAAACAATTTTGATGAATGCATAGATATTCAATATCTAGATATTCAATATATTTCAATATTCATATCTATCTATCGCCCACGATTTTCTTCAAATGGGAATTCTAATTGTTGACACAGATGTATTCTAATGGTTAACTGATAAGAAATAATTAAAAAAGAAGAAAGACTCTATTGCAGAATTGCGGGCAGAATTGCGGGAACAATTTTGTTGGACTTATCTAAGTCGTTCACAGTTTGAGTTTGCAAATAGGTACAGTACGATTACAATAACTCATAAGAGAAAGTCAAAAAGTGGTGGGCAGGTTTTGTGTGAATATCTGTTACATTATATTAGATGTATTTAGTAGCATGCTCATTTTGAAAAACCCAACGATGGCAGTCCACGTCAACATTTAAAGTAAAGTATAAAAATATAAATAATATAAAGTAAAATTGCTGAACTGCCATTGGGTCTAGCCGAAATTATTATATCTACACAAGTTTATGCAAAAATACGGAAAGGATAGGCAACAAGCCGCACTTGTGTTTGTAGAGGATGAGGGCATATTTCATGAGGCTTCACTCTCAAGGTACCTTCAAAACAGTACCATTGCTTAAAGCTACGGTTTCAGTGAATGCATTTAAAGACGAACCTAATTTTCATTGATTGTAGTTTTTAATAACGCAAGCATTTACTAGCTTTTTGCAGTAAATTCTTGTTTTTGTTAGGTGTTTAATGAACGAAATTTACTTAACCCATATGTAAAGGCTGGTCGATATATCGACGGTCTGGTCTTTTACGGAAAACTGCAAAACACCTTTTTGGACAATAAAAATAAATATTCCGGAAAAATAGGATAATTACAGCAGCGGAATGACCGCCCGCAAACAATAGCTATTCCATGCCTGTTTTACAAAAAAAATGTTTGGGCACGAATCGCGATCTTTCGTCATGGGCTAGTTGGGCGGAGAAAGTAGCTGGTCGAGATATCTACCAATAGTACTATGCGATATACAAAAATGCACTGTAAATTTATTTCGGTTTGTAATCGGATCAAACTTTATAGCCAAGACATTTCCGCTATTTCAGCTTCCGATGGTTGATGCCACGTAACCCCCTCCAAATCATAGGGACACTTGTAAGACAAACAACATCAGGTCAATTCAAATAAGTATCCTAAGATAATTTTTCCGCTTTAGCTGCAACTGTGTCAACAGATAAGTATATGTTACGGCGCGGCGTCATTAGCTATTGTTTTGCTTTATTGCCTATTTCATACAAGAAAAGGGTTTAGGTCATAAACTCATAAATATACCATTTTGAGTGACGGTAGGGATATGGACAGTGGTCCTAAATAAATAAAACGTCCGACCGTTCGGAAAGGGATTCCGCGATAACACATTGTTATGTAGTTCGATCAATGAAAAAGAAAAACCGCGGTTCATTGGACTACTCCTTCGATAAGACGAATGAGATTTTGATGGCTCGATGGAACGACAACTCTGTCGTCACTGTCGCATCCAACCACGAAGCGATCGAGCCAATGCAAAAAGTAAAGCGTTGGGACCGAAAAACTCGAAAAATGACGACCGTCATTCCTCAAATTCTCAAGGCATACAACAAGCGCATGGGTGTGTCATCATGAGCCAACTAGACTTCCGTGTTTACGTAACCCAATGCTTGCTGCGCCAATAGAGAAGTGGAATCCCGAAGACTCCGAATGCAACCAAAATAAGCGAAAAGGTCGCGTTGAACGATATTCGCCGCGATAGAACCGACCATGGAATCATTCACAGCGCAAAAAAACTTCGTTGTCGTGTCTGCCACAAACATGCCTCATTCAAGTGCAGCAAATGCGATGTTGTATTACACACAAAATGTGTAGCATATAAAATAACTATTTTCCATTACCATATTTATTTATTTATTCTATAATCGAATCTATTTATCTAATAAAATATTAAAAAAATAATTTCTGAATTTTTGGTTCACTTTTGCATTTTTGTATATCGTATGGTGCTATTGGTCGAGATCTCGACCACCACCTCCACGGTACCCCTGGTCAGGTACGACTCCAATTTTTTTTGCGGGTATTCTGACCCAAAATTGGCTCGCACACCAAGTTTCAACAATTTTGAATGGACAGTTTTCGAGCCGTTACATATGGGTTAATATGAAGAGAGTGCAGTTAAGATTAAATTACCAAAACACATTCCTATTTCAAATAAGTGATCAGAATACAAATAACATTTTTGCAGAACTAAACCTTATAATCGCTAAAAGCTTGTTTCTCTGACAGTGCAATCATCAATTAATTTAAATGATCAATCTATTGTGACGAATTTGTGCGAGTTCTGAAGATTAAAATACTGGCACTGTAAACGATTGCATGTGAAAATACATTTTTTTTTGTTCTGACGTGTACGGCATTCACTGTAACTGTAGCCTAAGTTGCATTCGTATGCCAAATTTTAAATGTTATTAAATCTGAGAAATAGTAATATCTACAAAGCCTTTAGAAAAGATATCTTCCAAGCTGAAACTAACCGGTTTGCTCGAGTCATGTCGATGACTTCAAGTGGGTCCGATAGTATGGTTGTTGTTGGGATTTATCGGCCCCACATGCAGCTTTTGGCCGTGAAGAAAAAAATATCTTTGTGCCATTCGAGGTTTTCATTTGTTCTGATGCTTATGATATATCTAGACCTCTACCTTCTAGAGAAAAAAGAAGGTTGTGACCGAAAACCATGGATATGAAAAAATGATATAAATGCAATAGTGCACTCATTCAGTTGATCATTCTCTATGATCTATCAGTTTTATTGACGACAGAAAAGTAGCAAAGGCAAGTAAGTCTCGAAAATATATTCTCTCAAGTAGTTATACGTTACACTTTGTTATATCATTTGAATATTATTAAACATTTTAAATTATCGTTCTTTCATTTTCCTTACAAAAACAAGGAGCCGCCCCGGGCCCCAAAAGGTGTTACTCGGCCACTGCTCATACTATCCATGGAAGATTTTGTATTTACTTACTCTTCAGAAGAAAAACAATTCGGCTTAAACACTATTGGTATTTCCTTAATATTTTTCTTTTAGTTTAACGTCCTTTCTTTTCTTGTTTTCATTAACCAAGTCTCGGCAGAAGTATTGCATCACTGCGAAACATATGACAACTATTTACAAAAAAAAAAAACTCTTTAATTGCCGCAGAATTCCTGTTCGATTTTCTGTACCCTTAGCTGAAATGTTTCAAACTTTTTCGTTTTTCGTTTTGCTTTTGGCATTGCAAATTGAATATGTTACCTACACTTGGGCAATGGCAACGGCAACGGCAATCGATTAAATGAGTTGCAATTGAAACTACAACTCCAATGCTTAGATTCGCACACAGATTTGATACATATATATGTGTGTGTGAATGCACCTTTACTTCAATCAAATTATTAATAGCAAAAGGACTATAGCAATTCGATCGGTATTCAGCGCAGACAACTTGGCACCAGCCTCCTTTCATTGAAAATTCAATCAGAATTTTGTTGAATTAAGGCTTGTACATTGCTTGCAGTTTCCCGTTTCAATTCCAAAGAGCTAGGCGCTGAATGTAATTGATATCAATGTGGTATCATTGATTAGAACAGTTTTTGTAATGCTTTAGTTTAATTACCAATTCACTAGTTAGTTCATTAGAATATCTTACCTTAAATTTTAAATGAAATAGATTTTCAAAAACCAGTTCACGAAACTCAATTTGTAAGGTTTAAAAAAAAGCAAAAATAAAAAAAAGAAAATCAAATCAATTGAAGCATATCCTGATTGAATTTTAAATCACATCACTGCAACTGGTTCCTTTATCAAAATGTTTCCAATTAGCTAGCACGTTCTCCTACATCGATGATTCCGATAGTGGTTCAATGGACATCGTTTGCCATTTTGCCTCATGTTTGCAATGAGATGGCTAAAAGTGGAAGAAAATATTATTTAGGAGAATTTCATGAATTCAATTTGGCTTTATTCGTAGAAATTACAATATACAGATGCAGCAACTTGCATATATGTTATATACAATATTTCCAACAATTAGATGATAAAAACTAATTCTAACTAACTGAATTTCTGTTTATTTTCTTGTTTTGACTATTAAGTCCAGTAAAACATTATTTTATCTGTCTACTTCACAAACCGGAGAACATAACAACACATAACTTAACATAAATGGTCATTTCAGCAACACAACGTGGTTAACATCGTTCTACGAAACACAAAACCATTGTCTACGAGAGTGAGTGTTTGCTTATAAAACTAAGCAGAAAACTACCCTAACACGTTTTAGAAAATCCGAGACTACAACTACGAACATTAAAGTCAACTGCCCTTGAAAAGTTGTCATCAAATATTGCTACACAATGAGGTGATGGTTATACGATAATAAGAGCTGTGAAAGGATTCTAAGCAGAGTGTAGACTGTAGATTCATGTAGAAAGGGGTGTTTCCCACATAGAATTTTGAGGAAAGTTAAATGTTTTTCAGACAGGGTAATAGATGCAATCTTTATAGCTATAATGAGATATCAGTGGCGTATATAATATGGATAAAAGATTCACAAGTACAATCAATGCAATTTTCTAAATTGATTTATCAGTCCATTTGAAAATGATTGAACTCGATTTGTGACATCATTTTCGATTTAAATCCGATAATCTTTCTCTAATGTATTATAAATAAATGCAATATCATTGGGATTTTAAAAAAGAAAATCTGAAATATAAACTGTCACATCTTCATTTATTACGTCAGCATCGCTGACATGTCACTGACAGTTTGATGTGGCAAAATTGATGGATAATGTGGCAGAACACTTTGAAAAGCACTCCCAAATAATTGCACGATACACGAATCCTTATTCAAAATCTACACTGAGTTTGCTCGGTTAGTGTAGAAGAGTGTTAGTTAATGGAAAATGTATTTGCATTTTTGAATAGGTACGCTATTGTAATACAACTTAATGTACTTTTTGTTGGTAAAGGAAAAGGAAAAGGGAAAGCATCTTATAAAAGACTTTTCCATGTGCGATTGAAATAAAAACTGATTATTTTCAAATAACCGTCTCGACAAAAGTCCTTTGTTCGCAATGTGAAATTCATTGCGTACATTTAATGCACTCTCTTAGCATCAAACTCTTTCAGCGGCATTACAATTTTTTTGGCAAATTGATTTGCCAGTAATAATTTACTCCATGAGGACCAAAGTCTTAGGGAAACCTAATTGGCGTACTTTAGCGAGGGTAATTAATTGCCTTCAGCTTTATAGAAGCAATAACTGCGCGTGAATTTGCAAGATAACCAATAGTACCTTATTTAAATAAGTCAACATTGATTTCACGTTACTCGCTCGCTACAATGACGCCGTATAACTATATTTATGCGGTGTCCAGTTGGACATGGACAGTCAGAAATATCAGGCTTAAAAACAAAAATATATAAAGTCATACTTTATATACAAAATATTATAAAGTCAAACAAATTTGCATACTTCGATTTTTGAAATAATATTTTTTCATATAACGATTTTCTTAAATTTAATTTAAATTCGTTTAATACGGCTTCAACGATTTTCATAAATTTTTGTGCTTTGAACAATTATGTTAAAAGTGTCAAATGTTCGAAATTACATTAAAATCGAAGGTGCCGTTTTTGAGAAAAATTAATTTTTCAAAACCTATAAAGTGATTTAAATAAATTTGTCCCCATTAATTTTCGATTCATTTTGCGATTCAAAATCGCACATCATGTGCCGAGAAATTTTCGTATAATGCAGTCGTGTACTTTATTTTATTCGCTGGCCCACCTTTTGGGAAAGTCTGACAAACATTTAAGTGTCATGAGAAGCTGAACAAATATAATTTGCATTTCGGAATTAATATTAAACTGTGAGTTATTTCCATTGGTATCAATAAATATATCTTCGCACACACAATGGTTGAAGAAGCGAGTCATTAGATCCTGTATTAGCCTGTACGTCTAATATTTATTTCGGTTGCAGTTAATTACAGCAGGAAACTGTTTTGATGTAACAAAAAGAAAAGTCTATTGTGAAATAGACTCATAGATGTTATTGTAAAGCACCTCATATTTCCCAGATCAGACCTCGTATGTAATTTGTATGGACAGCTTACTCCTATTACTTAAAGCTGATCAGCAAATAATTCATTTGCCTGCCGAAAAAAAGTTTCACTGAAAGAGTTAACTACGTAGAGTACAATAAATCAAAAATATCACGAAGTGCGTCATATTTGATTTCATCTGGATTACATTAACAAATTAAATTAAATGTTAGGAATATTTTCCAATGTCTTAACACCAAAGACACGTAGCTATCTATAACACAATTATCCGTACATATAGTAATCATACATAAATACTATTCGTAAGGTGTGCATGTACGAGTACATCTTTGTACAACAATCATATCTTCATTGTTAGTACTGGCGTTGGTATACCTTGTGGTTATCAATGAAGCTTCTTATATTGATTTTTCGATGTATTTGAGTCAAACGTGATGAAATACAACAATTATTCCTAAAGTCATGTTTCTAGATCTTATTTCTATTCCATGTATGCATAAGTGTAACCTGATATACGACACGTACCTTGCATACGTAGTGAAAAATCGTAATTAAAATTTTTTATACCTATACGATTTTCGTATATCTAAATCTTTGTGGAATGATAACTTTCTATTTGAAGTCGAGTTTTATTTGTTCTGATAAGGAGTGTCTGAGTGTGGTCAATATACATTGAGGATACGATGTAGATTGAGTTAAAAATTTATTTGATATATTAGGATTCAAAAAGATATAAGTAGTCATGTTAAGTGTAACGATATATGTATATTCGTTATGCTTAAAATGAAGACAATTTGAACCACACTCTCCTCAATAAGAAGGGCGTTAAAATAGTACCTATTACCCGACCAGATTCGAGCCCAGCATTAACTTTGAAACTCGACACACTAAATGAAATTTACTTAGTACATACGTTAGTTCATTACAAAAGTTTCCTTTGCCAAAATACTGCAAGCTGCAACCCTAAGTTAATTTACACAATATTCTTCCTTTTGAAAAGTTTGGTTTGTTGTTATTCTTCCTGTCAGACAGGACCAATTCTATTACAAGAAGAAGTATTGTATTGGCGCAAAGTTACCTCTTGCGTTTGAATGGAAGCGACGATGTTGTCTTGACTTCACACTCAAATACTTACGCCACAGTATTGTGGCTGAGTAATGAAAAGTTGACGATATTCGCTCTCTCTCTTGGTTTTGTGGTAATAAATGCAATTAGATAAAGTTTGTTTTTGTGGTAATGGTGGCTAAGCGAATAAAATTGTTGACACGTCTTGTTTTGGGTTACATTCATAGCTACATATTCTATGCAGCTAAGTAATATGGGAACTTTTCTTTAGGCAAGGCGGGAGATCGATTTGTATTTAATAATGTGGAGTAATTCAATTTAAAACGCATTTCATTTGATCCGATTATGTTTCAGAAGCTCCGCTTGTATGTGGACTCCACAGTATTAAATGTTGCACTTGCATTTTTCTTCAATAAATCTTGGTTGCATAACATGCAAGATGTACAGCATAGTCTTGCGAGTCGTAATAGAAGGCCATGGTGGTATCGCCGATAGCCCGTTTATATGGTAGAATATGTTTCTTCAGGACAGATTATCAATGGTTTCTGTTTTCAATCCCCAAGTAATGAAAGTTGACATTTTTGTGATGCAACCTACCTAATTTATTATATGATATTTTTGAGTGTTCTGAGCTGAGCTATATCAAATTTATGAATGAATAGCTTTGGGACTAATAAATGTGTTAAGTGCTGCCATTGCCATATAAATAGTTAAGGGTACTGAAATGAACGGAGCTTTTGTTCACACTTTCATCAAAAATTGGAGCACGACCGACTCAGTTGGTATTGTCATGTTTAAAGGAGGGATCCTTCGAACCCCGTCAAAAAGGCAATGGCAATCAACGTTCACTTACAATCGCGTAAGAGAGGCAGGCCTTAAAACTTCTGGATCACACAAATGCAGAAACACCAGCATTTAATTGGCCTAAATGATGAAGTGATTCAAAATCGGGATGTCTGTAGAATCTTTTGAGGTCGAACTGGCGAACCCCACAAGTGGACCAGTAGGAATGCAGTGAGGTGGGAGGGTTATGATCCTTGTAATCCTAATCATAATCTAGTCGTTAAATGGAGAGAAGAAGATTATGTTAATTGAGTTGGCGATAAACAACAATTTCCTTATCGTCACACTTAGGTTCTTGTGGACCCATTGTGATACCCTTCAGTGGGGAATAAGCCGTTTTTGTGGCCATTGCTGTGGTTCCTTCCTTAAGTTGATTACTCCGAATGTTGTCAAGTCATCCTGATGTCTCCAGGAAAAGATTAGATATTGAGACAAACGCTAACTCCACAATGTCTTTCAAGATGAAAACTTCAAAGAGTTCGGCTCCTAAAGTGACAGAGACTCGGGCAGTGGCAGAAATAGTAAGGTGTGTCCTCGTGTAGCTCCTCGTCGTTCATCTTAAGAAGTTGTGGCCCTAGGAAGTTCTGGCCGTTAAAACACCTATCCACCTATAGGCACCTAAGAGCTTGTTAGTTCAGCTCCTATTATACATAGGCCATGTTTTCCATGTTATATTACAAGATGATATCGAATTCCACCTGTTATTGGCATTCATTCTGATCTTACATTCCACTCTTTCTCTGAGATTACAGAGTGACGGTTTGTACGACTGAAGTGCTCGGTCATGATCCATTTCGGATCCTTTTCTTGCCAGCTCTTCGGCCATTTCATTGCCGGTTAAGTCCCTGTGATCCAAAAGCCTTTAGCTTAGTGCGACAGCATTTTATGGCCACTTAACTGTCAATGAATATAGTAATATAATCCTGCGGTATTGACAACATGAATTCCCAGAACCTCAGCTTGGAAGACACTAGTGATCAGAGAGATGATGGAGTTGTGTACATTCATCTGAAAATAGACGGGTACCTGTTCAGCAATCCATCTTTATGGATCTATGAATATCTTATGAATATGGAACCATGTTTGTAGGTTCGATTGTCTTCCATTCTTTTCTGCTCGAGAAGGAGCATGGTCATGATCTGTCAAAATCCCTGTAGGGTATCATGCAGTCAGAGCTGACGTTGTCTCCTACATACCTTCTCAGAATCTATGCATGGCCTAGGAGACCTAATCATCAAGGCGGTCTTGGCTCTGGCTTTTCCCTGACTGTGCGTCGCGACGCCCACTGTTTATTCTTTATGAGGTGGGGAATGTAATATAAATAGTTAAGGGTACTGAAATAAACGGAGATTTTGTTCACACTTTTGATTTTAATGTATTTTAGTGTCAATTTTCGTCACTGCTATAAGCATTATTTCTTAAAGATAAACCCCTACCAAATTCTTATAACCTAGCCTTTTAACCGTTACACGTTCTTTATTAACCAGGGTTAATATGCGCATTTTTATTTTATCATATCTTGAACACTTTTTACCCAAATTGGTTTTTATTGCGAGCCAGTCCCAGCTTGACATTAACACACAAAAGTTCTTCCAAAATGGATGCGTGGAGCAGAAATACTACTGTTCGCGTAAGCTTGCTTACTTTGATTTGCATGCAAAAACTTATACAGATGCAGATTTGCCTTTTTAAGAAAATAAAAAAAGGCCGGGCGAGAGCGACAAAATTTTTCTCAGTTTTCAATTAATCAACTGTCTACCCAACGCTTTTAGGAGTACACAGCTGGAAAATGAATAGAAATGTAATCTATTGCTTTACACTCGTGTTCTTCTTAAACGTGTACCACTCGTGTCTTCTTAAATTTATTAAATGATTTCAGATGTCGTGGTTTTGGATCAAGGTTCAACAGGAGTATTTTGGACCAACCGGTCTCCGGGCCTTGCTGAAATTTCTTCCGGCCGCTGATTCACATTTTCATTTTTAAAGAATTCGGTATACTTACATTTAATGCTGTTATTGAAAATCAAGATTTCAAAATCTAGTCAACAAATACATCCGTCGTTAAACGAAAGCGCGGTTAATGCCGGAGAGTATCAATTGTTCTGACCCTGGATTGCAAATGCGGAGAAAATTCTACTCGATACCTAGTCTGCCACAACGCGTCGTTGATGCAGTATTGACGCTGAGAGAAAATTAAATCAGCTAGACAACTATCTAAAATCCGATACTAAATGTTCATTTCAGTAAAGGAAAAGTCCGATTCCTTACTGGTATATTGTATTTTTAGAAATTGCATCAATCTTTTATTTTTTTTGGAAGAACGCTGCTTCTTCAAGTCCACTCTCGCATATACATATTCCGCCATGGCAATATGAACAAATAGATTTTTTAGCTTCAGTCAGAAGCTAATAATTCACTCACTCACTGCCTTCGCTCTTAAAATCCATCTGAATCCGTTTGTCTCTATCAGAACTAAACTCATGGAGCAATACAAGACTCGCATCTGTCATTGAATGAATGATTGATCGAAATTACCGATTCCTTTTGTCAACCAATACTTAAATTAAATCATTAAATTTGAACGATTGACACGGCTATAGTCTGGCAGACTTTCCACAAAACACTGCGATCACTACACTACTCCCCCACCACGCACACAATTGCCTTTAGCTTCTGAGCGCGCCAGTATTTGCAAATGAATATTTTAGATCATACACAGCATTTTAATTTTGTCTAAGTAAAGGGTGATTTTTTAAGAGGTTTAGAACTTTTTTTAAAAAAAAACACAAAAAATTCGAAAAAATGAATGAAATATTTATTTGAATCGATAGTTTGAACCTTGCAATTTAATGTTTAAAGATAATTATTAATATTAATCAGGTAGCCCATCCGCTGAGTCCAATTTTGGCATACTCTTTCACACATATCGGCCGGTATCTCACGAATGAATGCATGGATGTTGGCTTCCAGTGCGTCAATCGGATCGGGCTTGTCCCTATACACATTAGCCTTGGCATACCCCCACAAAAAATAATCTAATGGTGTCAAAACGCACGATCTAGGCGGCCAATTGACCGGCCCGAAACGTGAAATTAACTGTTCACCAAACTCGCCTCGCAATTGCGCCATTGTTTCGCGTGCTGTGTGGCATGTGGCACCGTCTTGTTGAAACCACATATCATGCAAGTCAAGAACTTCCATTTCGGGCAAAAAGAAGTTTGTTATCATCGCTCGGTAGCGTTCACCATTGACAGTAACGCTGCGATTCGCATCATATTTGAAGAAATATGGCCCAATAATGCCGCCAGCCCATAAACCGCACCAAACAGTGGTTTTTTCGGGATGCATTGGTAACTGTTGCAATGCTTCTGGCTGATCTTCACTCCAAATGCGACAATTTTGCTTATTTACGTACCCATTCAACCAAAAATGAGCCTCATCGCTGAACACAATTTTTCGATAAAAAAGCGGATCCTCGGCCAGCTTTCCAAGAGCCCATTCACCAAAAATTCGGCGTTGTGGTAGGTCGGCTGGCTTTAGTTCTTGCACCAGCTGTATCTTAAAAGGCTTTACGCCCAAATCCTTCCGCAAAATTTTCCACGTAGTGCTGTAACAAAGGCCTAACTGCTGGGAACGGCGCCGAATCGACATTTCGCGGTCTTCTGTCACACTAGCTGATATGACCGCAATATTTTCTTCACTACGCACAGTACGTAAACGTGTTGGTGGTTTAATGTCCAACAAAGTAAATTTGGTGCGAAATTTGGTCACAATCTTCCGAATAGACTGCTCAGAAGGTCGAGAATGCCGATCATAAAATGGAAGCAGCGCGCGATGAACATTTCGAACCCAGCACGAATTTTGATAGTAAAATTCAATAATTTGCAAGCGTTGTTCATTTGTAAGACGATCCATGGTTAAATTGCAAACCAAACTGAAGCTGTTTGACAGTGACACAAGGTACTAAACACACGTCAGCTGTCAAAACCAGTGTTGCCAAAACCAAACCAGCTAAAAAATCACACTTTATAAGATACGCCGGGTTAAAAATCGTCGAGATTGTCAAAAATCCGCTAGTTCTAGCGGCAAAATCGGTTTCGGTGTTGATCGCCATATACATACATCACACAACTTGCTCTCGTTATGCTCGAGAAAACTATAGGTGTGTGCATTTTGTGCCCCCAGCATTATTCAAAAGCAGATAACCGAATAATAGCATTAAATTTAGCATTTATCTGTTTTGGATAAGCTTAGCTTTTCAAAGAAAATATTCTGAGGAGAATCATCAACATATAATATAATAACTGTATTGCCCGAGATGTGTGAAAGAATCTAAAAGTTAAAAGCAAAGTACCTATCTAAATACCTCCTACAACAAAATTAATTTTAAGGAATGAAATCCCTTCCCTTTAGTGTTGAGCATAATACGAACACGCATGTCACCAGAAGTTTCTCAGAACATCGATTGAACTTTGATTTCTTAATTCTTTTGAATCAGTTTTATGGAATCAAATAAGAACAGAAAGATGTATGACATCCTTCCGATTTATTCTATATTGTTCCTGCAAGGTGACATCGCCAGATACCAGCGCTCTAAAATTAAGAAATATATTCATAGTTGCATAATTGCACAAGCTAGCATTGGCTATTCCCTTGTAGTCCTTACACTACCATCATCATTATTAATTTAGTCTCTGCACTATCATAAAACAAACATGTGTGATAACTCATGACTGCAGTAAAAAAAACTCCCATCTTCATTTTACACTGCTGCTCCACCATCAAGGCAATTTTATAATAACGGAGGGCTTATCGTGTACATATAGGTAGGTACCCACTCTTTGCAAAGTGCACTCCTTTCTTCCTTTTTCGTCGTTTGGTTGTGACGTGACAGCCTTTTTTGTTCGTAACCCTATATATTTCACAAGTTCAACCGCATGACATCGTTCAGGTTAGTTGTGCTGGAAAGAGACACAAAATGAGTTCTTTTCACAGTTGCCTGCTCTATTAGTGTGATTTACACCCTCTGCGGTGTATTTTGTTAGTGCCCATTTTCCATTCTTTTCATCCGTGTCGGCAGCAGTGAAATTTCATCCGAAAGGGATCATTTTTCTGATCTAATGACTCAAAAAATTGAGACATTCATTTGCTCCAGTTTCAAATTACACTTCAGATATGTAAAATATGTACGTTTGTTAGTCTGAATGCAATTACATTTCTAACAAAAATTACGCGCATATTTATTAGTTGCTCTTGGTGCAGGTAGATGTAGATACAACAAACTAGAACAATTCGTATCACTACATCAGTTCTTCCAACATTTGATCGAAATTTAAAATTAACATGTTTGACATTTTGCTCAGTGTCAATGGTTGTTAGATTTTAGATCCTGATTAGATAATATCCTGATTTTGTTTCGAAATGTGGGTCAATGTTTCTTTGCAGTGTTGTAAGTGATGGGACATAAAGCTTTCAAGTCAATAAAATGGGAAACAATTTTTTTTTGATGGAAATGACTACGACATTATTCTGCAACATTTATTGTCTATATCCATTATTTGATTTAAAGCCATTCATTATTATTACAAAATAACTAGATTCAAATTCGAAGGCAATAAACGAGTTTTTGTGTTGTTGAAGTGCTGTTACTGATAAGACACATCGGTTTTATTAAATAAATAGGAACTTCAATACATTCTATATTTGTGTTTTTTTTTTGCTATAACTTTAATAATTTCAGTAAAAATTGCATCATCGTACCACTAATGCAGTGTTAGGCAAGCAAGTCCTAAGCGCCAAAAGTCATGTTTTGCAAGGCAATAAAGCCACTTGTTGAGCAAAAAAGTCCTATACGAAATTGTATGTATTTATATATAGTGTCCGCCATCTAACGGCAATCTCCTGCATCTGCTGGAAAACATCGTGCATCGAGTGGTGCGTCCAAATTCTTCGATTAATTTCTCCTTCAGGTCCTTGTACGTGTGGGCCGCGGTGGTTCGTAGGAACACTTTGGCTGTGCCTGTGAGTGTTCGGCGCACACCAATAAATTTACCTTTTTCGGTACAACCGAACACTGTGAAGGCGTCTTCCACATTTCCCAATATCTTAGTTGTCGTCGCCACTAAAGGGGTGAACCATGGCTTCGAAAACCGAGAAATCGAACCTCTTTTGATCGGCCACGCCAAGTTCCTCCTTGAGCGCCTGCAACTCGCGTCGCTTTTGCAACAACAGGATTTCCATCTCTGTTCTTGCCAATTCTGCATCCAGGTTCTGCACTGGAATGCTTTCGTCGTCAGTACGCTGGTTCCTCTCTTCTTTGGAGCTCCGGGACACATTTGTTGCGATACCGCTGGTTGACAATAATTAGTCATACATACCAAGAGCATACGAAGTTCGGCCACGGTGGCATTTTCGCCGAATTCTACGTCGGCCGCGGTTAACGCTTTAATAATCGCTTTTCTCGAAACATATGACATTTTCACTTTTTATTAGTTATTTTTATGTCGATATCCCACTTCTGAGATTGTAAATGTCTCTTGGTTTTAAATTTAAACTTGGATTTATTAAAAACGTGTTCCTTTGACAACTAATCTCTTTCTTCTCTAAAGACAAGTTTTTGGAACCTTGTTACAAATACACCTCTTAGGCATTATCTTTTGGTGGTGCGAAATATTCAACTTAATTCTAGTTCATTACAGAAGAAAAATTTGTTTTTCGGTCTTAGAGTTTATACGAAATCCATAACCAATTTACTTACTCCAAAAGTATTATAGCAAGTTTTAGTTCTCATATTAAATATGCTTCAATGGTTAATCATTTAACTTGCAACTTCTTTTGCAACTTTTCACTTTTAACTCAACTTTAACTTTTTTCACATTGCACAACCGTGTTCAACACAAGAGAGTTAATGTATAAATATGAGAGTCAATAAGTGACTCAATACCAACACAATACTCATAGAAGAATTACAGCGTTAGCAATTAATTTTTATTGATTCAAACATGTCTCTTGTACTGATACAAAGTGTACAAAATCAACAAAAATATTTTGTCAATTTGTCAGTATTGTTGATATTGGAAATTTCTCTTTTTTTTTTAATGATGACCATTTTTTTTTTGTTTTAACAAAAATTTGCGAAATCTATTTTCGAATCTGTTTTTGTGTATTCAACAAAATCTTTGTCAGTTCAACAAACATAGTTTCAAAATTCGGACAGTTGATTTTAGTAATATTGACAAAGAGTGTTTTGTTAAAATGGAAACTATTTTGTAACGCAGATTTTATTAAATTGACAAAAATGTTGTTGAACCCACAAACTCTTTCGTCAATATAACAACTTGTTGACATATCCACTTATTTTTTTTTGTTTTTGTTGAAATTTAACTAATCGTTTTTGTCAATATTACTCGCAATTTTATTTTCCGTGTAAAGAAAGACTTATTTTAGTCACATCCATGTGTAAATATTTTGAAAGAAATATAATGATGGCATAGATCAAAATAGAAAAAATTAAACTACTTAAAGTTATGAATATAGACATAGAACTTTCTCACTTAACACGTGAGACAGACATTACTCCCTATAATTTAAAAAAAAAATGACAAAATGTCGTAAGACTTATGGTAACATATAGATACATATTTACGTTTTATGAGCTTATTTACAAATGATGTGTTAAATTGCTTCTACTCTAAATGAACAAAATAATGTTTTTCAATTGAATTCGCAAAAGCACTCACAAACTCACTGAATACCTACTCGGCTTTTGTCTGTTCATACGAGTGCAAAACATTGAAGCGGACAATAACTAATGTAGTACCTAGCTACAACATCGATATAACACATATGAAAGAAAGACAATAAATTTAGCACCTGCTATGTGCTGGATTTTAATTCCCTTCGGCGCTTTGGTTCAGTGCACTCTCAACTCGAACATCATTGTGGTGGGGATGGGGTGCTAACAATTGGTCAGCATGGGGCTTCGACTTTTCCAAATGTTTTATCTCTTGTAGGTGTAGTAGGTAATACCGATTCGAAAACAGTCCCTCTACTACGTGTTAACGTACACCAGCAATAATCTGAAAATGATGAGGATTTGTTTGCCTTTAAGCAATTTTACAACCTATTGCACTGCATTGACGGGTGAATTCATTTGACTCAATTTTTAGATACGGCGTCAATACAGGATTCAGGTCTAGTGGGAATGCAATTTGTATGGTGTTGATGTTCACGTGGAACCGCGAGCGATATTTCTGATGTTATACTGTGTTGTTTTACTAGCAATGGTAACAGGACATCAGTGTAACTTGTTATATGCAAAGGAGGATGATAAAAAAGTTCGTATTATACATTAAAATCCCTCTTACCTACGCACTTTGCAAAGCAATATATCATTGTTTTGATTAGCGTTGAATAAATAAAAAGCATCAAGGTACCCTAACCTTATAAATATATGTGCACATCGATGTCCTTTTCATATGCTGAAACAGCAAAACCATAAGTTAAAACACGATTATTTAATCCAAGTAAACACTAAACTGTGCAGAATTTGTTAAATTGTTCTTTATTGAAATAATATACTCAATATGCAATTTTCAAAGAGAGTGATATGTTAACGGTCCATACAGGACGTAAAGCATAGTTTCTCCAACTATTGCGTGTGTGAAGATATATTTTTTGACTTCAAAGAAAGGTACCTACGGTTTAATGCCGATTACGAAAACTTATTTATTTTTGAGAAGCTTCTCCATGCAGTTCTAACACTTGGATGTTTGTCATATATTCGCGCAAGCGGTAAGGAAGCGAATAAAAGCTTTAAGGTGGAATATTGCAACAATTTAAACTTCTTACCTACAATTCTCCTCGTGTTATGTTATGTATATTCGTAAGACTTAAGGCGAACGACTTCATAGCTCATTAGGTTTTCCCATTTTTCTTCCGCTGAATAAAGAATGAACCTGCAAATAAATAAAAGGGACGACCTGTCTTTAACTTTCCCCTCGTTAATTTCTAAACAAAAGAAATTGGATGGAACTTCTACACCCAAGGAGTTGATTTCACTGGCATGGCCATTGGCGAAATTATATAGTCTCAGCTAAAGAAGAAGCTGAAACTTTCACTTCGAGACGCCGTGGCAATTATGAAGGAGTAATTGCTTTCTTCAAATCCCATCCAAAACGATCACTCACATCGCTTTGTGAGACCAGAAGTGTAGAGCGACATGAAGCTGTATTCCAACTTTTGTAGACCTCATCAAAATTGTGAAAACCCTGGTACGCTGGAAAGGCTTCTTCACTTGTTACAACTTTATGTAACACAAAGTTTATTGTGTCAGTATTGTCTTAGGTGATGCATTATCTCTAACCCAGACTCTGAGAAAATTGCTACAAATAACAGCGCTTGATCAACATGGCAGCGCCTATGCAGGTTAAGAATACAATTTCTTTTCTTGCAATCGCTGTTCTTGCTCTTCAATTTCAAGCTTGCTTCAAGCTTTTAGTTTTGCATAGCTATCGGCGAGGAAAAAAACAGTTTTTTCCAGAACTCTGTCCACCCTATAAATATCAACCTCATAAAAACGTGAATCTATATTAGGTTGAAGCTTTGTGCAAACTTTTATGCATGAAATACAATCTGTCTGCATACCGAAGGCAGTAGCTGTAGCTTCGAACAGATATTATATCGTTGATAAACAGAATTCGGAATAAAAGCCCTAGATTACTGCCATAAGATCCCGAGTAACAAAAACTTGAAAGAACAGAATCGAATTTAACCAACTGTTAATTATTTAGTACAGACAAAGTCAATGTCATGAATTGAAACGAAATGTTAAAAGTTTCTCATCCTAGGTAAAGCACCTTTTTGTTTATAAATTGTTAAAATAGAATCAAAATATTGAATTTTTAGAACCAGTTTATAATGTGAAGAACTTATTGTTTCTAAACAACTAGCTCAATGAGTGCATGAAATTCCAGGTCTGTCGATTCCACGTCTTTGAATTGGCCATGTAACAAACTTTTACAATATTATTTCCCAAATTTAAATTTTGTACGTGGAGTCACCTTTCCATCTTTTTAACCGAATAGAATAGAATTCCGTAGCTTTGCTTTTATAAATAATAAGCTGATTGTTGTAATTATATTGTTTGGTTTTAATGTTTATAAGTTAGCTTATGCAATAGAATTTGAAATCTACAACCATTTTTTAAAATCTCCCACTCTTTTTTCTGTTAATCTACCACATTTTTATGTTCTAAAGTGACAAAACTGTTCTGCACTCTAATAATTCATCAGACTTTGTATAGTTAAAAACTATAGAGTACTAGTATTTTATATTTGTGAGACCATTTTTTTACATTAAGACCTTTTGCGCCAAAATAATTTTTCAAACTTAAAAATCTTAGAGGGGGTTAATTTTTCACCAAAAGGAAAAAAATAAAAGTTTTAAATTTTGCATTTAATTTACATACATACATTTACATACAATTTCTTGACAATTTTTCAGCAAGTAAAAGTTTTTAATTAGGCTGCTCAATACACTTCCATTTACCATTCATGCCTATACTCTTAGGCAGTTATTGCCTAACATTTATTAATATTATTTATTTTACCTATTAACCTGAATAACAACTTTATAATCTGATACTATACATGGTAAACACAAACAGATACTAACAACATTTACGCAAGTAAACAATATCAATATATAATTGTGTAATCAACTGAAAGGATTAATACAAATTCCATTCACGTATCCATTTCCAATTCAATGATTTTATAATATTGTCCATTTCAGCTGATTCACGTCTCACCTCAGAATTTAATGAAAATCAAATCATCCATCCACCCACTCTCCATGCACACTCTCACAAAACGCCAAAAACGACGACGCGATTCATAACGCCCAACAGAAAATGCCAGCCATCATAACCCACTGCCCGTCTAATCCATTTAAATTACAAGCAGTATTATCTTTGGCAAGGAGAATACCCTTTTGTCTTTGTTGATATTTAGGTTTAATCAAATCCGTTGGGTAACTTCCTGCCATTCCCCCTGTCGCTGGTAGAAGACGAGAGAATGCAAAAAAAAAAAAAAACCCTCAATTAAAACGATGATCACCAATTATGACAATAAAAGTAGAGTAAACTTGTTTAACACCCATCTATGCACAACGAAGAAGCGATGAACAAAAGCTCTTTGTTGTTGTGCCAGCTCAGCGACCAAATCACACTCAAAACATTCGGAAATCTAAGCCAGAGCGCTGCCTGCGTATTCTTATGCGAATTCCCGCGGAGACCATTCAAAGAATTATCCTCTCCCTTTGTCTGCCTTTATCTTTTAGCCACAAATTATACATTTTTGCGGTGACCCTTGCTAAAAGCTAAATCAACCTAATTTTAAAATAGAGTAGATCCGAAGAAACTCACATACATAGATACTCTCACCGACAACGATGGCACACAGCACAGGACGACCAACTGGAAAACCATTACGGAAATTTTAATTATTTTAATCTAAGGATTAAATGATTTCACCACAGGACCTAAAACCTAAGTTTTTGGGACGGCTTTCCGGACGGAAGCAATGAATGGCGGAGTAGCAGTTGTTGTCGTTTCTTAGTTTTGTTATTATGTTGAACTAAACAGCAGCCTTTGGATAATTAAAACTTCCTCATGAATTAGGCTGAAGAAAAAAGGATGACATTGTTGTTTGCTTTTTTTTTGTTTTTTTTTCCTGAGATGGAAGGAGAATAATTTTAGTTTGTCTGGCGGACACAAAACGCCCCTTAGGCTTTTCTGTATTAATGCTATTTTTAGGTTTCTATGTTTTCAGTTTTTTTGTTTTGTTTTTAAATCCCCGTTAGACCTAATTAAAATGACGCTTGAGTTTAATTTAAGATTGCTATCATTTTGTACATTCTTATATGAACAATGCTTTCCTCATCAGTTTGATCCAATTTTTCCATCAAAGATGTCCCAAAAGAGAAAAGAAAAATTTAAATTACTTGATAATTACTTTGAAAACGTTTTAAGAGAAGGAAATTGGAAAAGCACAGATAAGAAACTTAAGGTGTTTGCTGACGAGATCTTGTTCTTATTGTTGATGTTCTGATGTATAAGAGGGAAAAAACATATTTTCAAGTGATGATTAGCAGCGACTTAACTTAGGAACGTGCATAGTAATAAGGCTTTTATCTGGGAAGGAAAGGTTTTCTGACTTAATCTGCAACGAAATGAAGTTGGAATCAAGGACGAACTAACTTATATTACAAGAATTTTTTTATAGCCTGCATTTCTGCAATTTTAAATTTTTCATCTACATTTGAGAAGGTTACTGAAATTTTGTAAAACTATAAACAAATGTGTTCTCTGTCCTTCCAGAAGCCGTAATAACGGTTCCATGGATTTCCTTCAAATATCTTAAGAATACACAAATTTCGGGGTAACTTCTCCCTGTGTTTTTTGTTTCGCTTTTTTTGGTTTTAAATAATAGTTCCTACCAGTGTTTTGCGATCTTAGGATTTCTTCCTTATCGTGGGAATTCCGCTTTTGTGAAAAATTTAGAGTTTTTGAGGCAATTTTGCAAAATTGTTTGCACCATTATTAAACATGGTATACACAGTGTGTTCATAACATGACCAACAATTTTGTAGAGTTGTAGAATTAATACACAAAAATTTATTTATTAAACAGGTACAACATTTTAAAAATAGATATATTCAATCTAACAAAATAGAAGTAATTTCGTTAGGTTTTTTATCAGTAATTTTATTTGTTTTATAAGAGTAACAATACTTCACCATTGTGTCATGTTTCAACTTGATTTCACCAAAATTTGAAAAGAAAATATTAATTATAAAGGGTGATTTTTTAGCTGGTTTGGTTTTGGCAACACTGGTTTTGACAGCTGACGTGTGTTAAGTACCTTGTGTCACTGTCAAACAGCTTCAGTTTGGTTTGCAATTTAACCATGGATCGTCTTACAAATGAACAACGCTTGCAAATTATTGAATTTTACTATCAAAATTCGTGCTCGGTTCGAAATGTTCATCGCGCGCTGCTTCCATTTTATGTTCGGCATTCTCGACCTTCTGAGCAGTCTATTCGGAAGATTGTGACCAAATTTCGCACCAAATTTACTTTGTTGGACATTAAACCACCAACACGTTTACGTACTGTGCGTATTGAAGAAAATATTGCGGCCGTATCAGCTAGTGTGACAGAAGACCGCGAAATGTCGATTCGGCGCCGTTCCCAGCAGTTAGGCCTTTGTTACAGCACTAAGTGGAAAATTTTGCGGAAGGATTTGGGCGTAAAGCCTTTTAAGATACAGCTGGTGCAAGAACTAAAGCCAGCCGACCTACCACAACGCCGAATTTTTGGTGAATGGGCTCTTGGAAAGCTGGCCGAGGATCCGCTTTTTTATCGAAAAATTGTGTTCAGCGATGAGGCTCATTTTTGGTTGAATGGGTACGTAAATAAGCAAAATTGCCGCATTTGGAGTGAAGATCAGCCAGAAGCATTGCAACAGCTACCAATGCATCCCGAAAAAGCCACTGTTTGGTGCGGTTTATGGGCCGGCGGCATTATTGGGCCATATTTCTTCAAAGATGATGCGAATCGCAGCGTTACTGTCAATGGTGAACGCTACCGAGCGATGATAACAAACTTTTTTTTGCCCGAAATGGAAGTTCTTGACTTGCATGATATGTGGTTTCAACAAGACGGTGCCACATGTCACACAGCACGCGAAACAATGGCGCAATTGCGAGGCGAGTTTGTCGAACAGTTAATTTCACGTTTCGGGCCGGTCAATTGGCCGCCTAGATCGTGCGATTTGACACCATTAGATTATTTTTTGTGGGGGTATGCCAAGGCTAATGTGTATAGGGACAAGCCCGCTTCGATTGACGCACTGGAAGCCAACATCCATGCATTCATTCGTGAGATACCGGCCGATATGTGTGAAAGAGTATGCCAAAATTGGACTCAGCGGATGGGCTACCTGAGACGCAGCCGCGGTCAACATTTGCATGAAATTATCTTTAAACATTAAATTGCAAGGTTCAAACTATCGATTCAAATAAATATTTCATTCATTTTTTCGAATTTTTTGTGTTTTTTTTTTTAAAAAAAGTTCTAAACCTCTTAAAAAATCACCCTTTATAACAAGTTATCGTTTTATGAATCGGTCCCTTTTCCACAAGTAGTCCTTTGTGGTGACTATCATAACTTCTCAACAGTTCAGTTTTCAGATAATTTGCTCTTGAATTTTCCGAATAAAAATCAAAAGTAGGTTAGTTTAGGTTAGGTTAATACAGGGGTGTGTACCGAAGTGGGCCCATCGCGATCCCAGGGAAACCGGTTGAATTTTTAATAAAAAATGATAGAAAAAGATCCTAAACACTTTCCCTTTTGAAGCAACCAATTACCCCACAAAAGCCGAAAAGGCCTTTGAAGTTTGTACCGTCTATTTCCTCCAAAGCTTCGAAGAAGTATCTCCCTAAGAATAACCTAAGACTACGTGAGATTGCCTCACATTCACACTTATGTGCGGTATATCCTCAACAGCCTGCAGATCACCACAGAATCCGCAGATGTCTGTATCTGACAATCCAAGTCTCCTTGCATGTTTTCGCAAAAGTCAATGCCCTGCCAGCTTTAATACTAGTATTCTTAGCTTATCCCTGTTAAGTTTTATAAATTCCCTGAAACTCTTACAGTCGAGAAGTGGCCATACAGCTTTTGACGGTAACATGAAATAACGCTAAACGAAATAAAGTCAAAAAAATTAATGGAAATACAAATTTTTTTTTGGAATGTCCAAGTCAACTGATTGGAATTCCTGATAGTAGCTTCGAAAGGACCGTACTATGTTCGAAGCTATTTCTCTTAAAGTGTCCCAAAAATGTGAGCTTTTTTTATATGTAAGTCAAGCGGTGTTAGGTTCAGAAAGGCGTCCAAAGCCGCATTAGGGGTGGTACGGAGCACACCCGTACTGGCTATACGTATTATTGTAGAATTACGTAGTGCTCCATATGTCAGTATTACCTCACCACCACTGTATACGGCCAGTGCATCATAGTAGGTTTTAAGCCAAAAGTTTGCAGATAAAAAGAGCATAATAAGCCTTTTTTATTCTTTCCGGAACAAGATTCCGGTTCAATTTTCTAACTACAATTACGCCCAGAAACTTCGCACTATCCAATAGGCATAATTCTACTCCGTTGAGTTTTCGGAGCTTGAATTGCCATATCTTGTATTTGCTGGGAAAAAGAATCAGTTCCGTTTTAGAAAGGTTTACATTGAGACCACAGTTTTTTCCCAGTTGCAGATCGTCTTCAAAGCAACCTCCATAATCTCAATCAACATTTAATTGTTTATTAAAAATTTAAGTTTTGAAAGAACTAAATAAATCCTTTAATCAGGTTATAGTTTGATATGTTTTAAAAAAGTTGTAAAAATTTCATTTAATTCCACCGAGCGGTTTTTGAATGACGGTGGTCACCGACCTTGAAAACATAGTTTTGAGAAAAACGCTTTTACACTCGCTTTTGCTCTCGAGCGTCAGAGAGCCCACCATTCATCGTTGAATAACACGAAAGTATATATGACTGCCCAAACCCCTTAAAAAACAACCAAAAAAATCTTTGATAAATCAACTAAGAAGTGTTGGTTTGTCTTCTTCACTGTTTCTTGTTCTGTGGTTCACTCTCCTTTTCATACTCCCATATTACGCCGTTACGAAATCCTCTGCGGCTTTTCCTTGCATGCACTCAGTTTCTTTACTGGAGGTTGCTACCATCTCCGTCTCGACCTATCGTCTCGACACATTCACACGGATTTCTAAATAGCGTGGCATTTCTTACATACATTTTTTAATTCGTTGGCCTCCTGTCGCTGAACGACTTTGTTTAGGCGTATGGGTGTTTGGTTAAAGTTTTTGTTGATATTGTTGTTGCAGGTGTTTTTAATCTATTAGCTAATAGCCTGCCCATATGGCCGTTGATAATCTATTTAGTTTTTATAAGGGGATTAAATGAACTCCAACTTAACAGGGTGCTGTACATTCGTCCTTTATACGTGTCCAGAGTTTTTAAATTTGTTGTGAATCTACAACAATAATTCATGTTATATTTATTATGTTTTGTTGTTGTATTTGAGCAACTGTTTGTTAGTTCTTGTTGTCTTCAGTATTGGCCAACTGCCCGTTGATGTTCTTTTTACCCATCGATTTTACGTTGGAGTGTGCCAAGATATCATTCTCCCCACCCATCGTTGTCTGGGCGCCAACCGTTCGTTGGTCAGATACCTGCATTCATTATCATGCGGTCCTCATGAAAACGAGCCAGCTTGATTGTAACTAAATGTCAATCAAAAGTAAGTACTAAAACTAGGACGACGGAAAATATTTTTAAGTATTTTAATTGTGACAAATCAAATTGATCTGTTTGTGACATAAAATTAAAGTTTAATAATACAAACTTTGTAATGTCATAGATTGTGTCCTTACTCCTGGAGCTGCGTCATTGAAAACATCGATTCCTGTATGAAATTCTCACTGAAGGATATTGAAAAACGTTCCCAACCATCTGTGAGCATCACTTCCACTAATCATACACGTCAGCATAACTGACAGTTCCATTATAGATCATCGACCACAAAGTATCTTCCTCAATATGACTGAGTTCTTTTTTTTCCGGTTTGGGTATAGCAATTTTATTTTACACTGGTGCGTTCTTCAGTTGAGCTTCAAGTACAAACTGCAATATTTCATTTTATTTTCCTAATGAAAAACGACGAATACTTTTTTCTCTATAGGAATTGCAACGAGTCGAATATTGGCAGGCGAAGGAAACAGACAACGGATTATTGTAACTAAAGAACGTGAAAGTGGTGAAAAAGAAATAACAAAATCCGCTTCTTTTTGATCTCGAAAGTTTAAAATTGTTTAAAAGAAGTATTTTCTGTCACCTCTCAGCACTATCGGGTGAAAGTTTTCCTCACTCTCGTTCACACCACATGACGACAGCAACAAAAAAAACGTCCCTTTTAAGAACTTCAGAAAGGCACACGTGTAAAAGTAAGCAGGGATTATAAGACAGACTTAAACTGATTTGTAGTCAAGTAACTGATAGGGAAAGTTAATGTGATACTTTGAAACTTTAATAGCTAAAGAGGAAATCCACAAAATATCCCTTAGAATATATCAACTATACAATTTGGCCCACGTAATATACTTACTTAATACAGAGTTGAGTTTAACCGCATTTCGTAATTTAGTGAATGTGAAGATTGTGTAACTTGTCTTTGATATAAGTTACCGTAAGAGATTTAACGTAGTTGTACGATGGATAGGGAGAGAATATAAAATTCATGTGCTAAAAATTCTGAAATATTAATTGCATGGGAAGGATTAAGGGATATCAAGTGAGTACATGGTCTTTGTGTTTTTTATCTTAAAGCCCTTTAACTATACAAATAATATATACCTAGACAGACTCTCTATCGTTTTCTATTCATTAACTTATTTAGTTATCTGATATAATTTTTTAAGCTTCCAAATTTTCAGATAATACGCACGTGAAATTAATTTTGAAATAAATAGGTCGGTTAGGTTCGGAAAAGGTTCGGTCTTCTTTATCGTCTCGAACCCGGGGGAGTGAATCACAGATTATCTTGGATAGAACATTATTGTCCATTCATTTTGGCTTTTTGAAATACATTTACATCTTGATGAGGTGTATTTACTACCCATTTTGTAGCATTGGCACGTCATGGTTGCATGGCGACAGCTCGTCGGAATGGGGAGGGATCTTTGCTACTACAAACCTACTGACCTACTACAAAAAATTATCTACTGCCAGTTATATTAAAAGAGAGGGGGAATACCTGTATTAGCCTATTGTGTCACCTTGTTCGATACATCAAACGGAAGCAAACACATTTTATTTAAGAGGTATTTAAGAGGAAAGGATAAAGAGACACTGTGAGTTAGAATGTAATATAATTTACGTAGGTAGGAGGTAAGAAGAGAAGGAAAATGTTAAAGCATGAGAGAAAGAAAAATGTAAAAGACAGGTGTGTCAGATGTTGATGACACGTTAGGCCTGCTCACCCTTGCGTATGGCAAAGAGTTACAACTCCGCGATGGTCCATTGCCAATATCTTTTAGTTTGGATGATCCCTTTGTTTGCATCTTCCAATAATGCACATTTTTTAATTTTAACATACACATCACCCCCTTATCGTCAAAATGGAATTAAATTTTAACCGCCATATTAAAAATTGTAATATTTCAATAGAAAATGTAACATAGAAGTTTTGTTGTTGTGAAACATCTAGAATTCATATATCTAAAGTGGTATCCTTAGTTTTACATTTTTGTGTAAATAATTTTGTCAGACATATAGATTAACCTAACTTAAGCTTCATTTATTATATCTCATCCACTCTTCGTTTAGCGTGTATTTTTGTTATTTTGTGGCTCTGCTACTTGATTGTGCTCCCTTGTTAGTGACAAGATTTCACCACTTACTCAGCTTAAACGATATCTTTGATGCGTAATTCAATTTACAAGAGAAATTGGACATATTCTACCGGTACAACTGAGCTCGTGGCACATGCGAAACTTCCAGCCTATGTAGATATACACTTATGTATATACCTTTATGTACTGTACGTATAATTGTGTGGTAATAGTTTCTACTGTACGGAAAGACTAAAGGTACGATCAGACGGTCATCCAAACTCCAGATGACATATAATATATAGGGAAGGAATATAAGTAGGGAAGGAAGTCCTACTATTAATTAAGGAGCATATCAGGAAGCTGGTAGGCTTTCTCACAGGCTATAAGGTCTTCAGCACAGATACTGAATGCAGGTTCTGTCTAGAGGATGATGAAACTTCAGAACATATCCTCTGTGAATGTCCGGCCATTCATTGGTTAAGACGACGGATATTCCAAAAAGACTTTCGTACATCAGCCGAATTTGGAAACACTGCAACTTAGGTCGGTGTGGCATCTTGGGTTACCATCCCCTTTTGATACAATAGACTTTTGAAGTCGCGTCACAGTGTCAGCCATTCGGAAAAAATAAAAATAAAACATAAGGAAAGGCTACAGTCCGCTTGGGGCGAACAGTATGATACCCTATCCATATCTCTATATGCCCCAAAGAAAAAAGCATTAAGAAGATTATGGATAGCATTTTATTTCATTCTATTAATTAATTAATTAAAAAACTTTGTATGGGCGATATGTTGGAAAAAATATAGGGTAAATATCTTGTTAAACATTTTTTTTCGTTTTATATGAATATTTTCGAAGAAAACAGCATTTTAGTAAAAACGCCCACAAAAAGTAGGCGCGGCAAAAAACTTTATATGACAAACTTATAAAGGGGGGCAGTGCCTACATATCATGTGAAGGATGTAAAACTCTATCTCTCTAACTTTAGCCTTAAAACGGTTTTTTCTAAATTGTGGGCGTGGCAGTGGGCGTATTAAAAAAATGTTTACACTTCACCATTTCGGAGCCCTAGGGAATATGTGGTGCAAAGCTTCCTAGCTTGATTTTAAAGGCCTAAAAATTGCATACGGACGGACGGACGGACGGACGGACATTGCTAGTTAGTCTTAGGATTTGGTCCTGATCATAAATATATATACTTTTATGGGTCTACGACGAATATTAAGGGGTGTTACAAACTATGTGTCAAAATTAATATACCCTTTGGATAGGGTATAAAAATTCGTAGTCTGTGGCGTACTCCACCAAAGAAAATCTTATTTTCCACCCATTCAAACTGATAACGACCGACTGCGTGTTCCTGGATACGAACCGGATCTTTTCACGAAAATTTTTGTTCGACCATTTTAAATCAGCTGTGCGCTAGTCTGCCAATTAACCAGTATTTTTTTTGTTGGTTGCTTCCCGCTATATATGTCATTTCTAGCACATATACATGCAGAGATATTTATACTAGTGGGAAGTCTGGTGCGCGCTCCTTTTCTTGGTTCCACTTTACTGGGCCTGCACACAGCGTCCAATATAATAATTTTTTTGTGAAATATTACCGTTTTGTTCCAGCAAGTAAAAAGGCCAAAGAAAAGCCCAATTGAAATTAAAGGAAGGAATCAAAATCCCCAACCCATAACACACGTGGATTTTACCTCATTTTTTTTCTTTTTAAAGCTTATTGCGGATTGCTTTTGTGATGCTTACGAGTATGCCAGTAATCTTGTGATGTGTTCCGCACTCGGACACACAGAGTGCACAGCAATAAGCAACCACTTGGTAACCAGCGTGCTCCAAAAGCATCCGCATTAGAATTTTTAACAGTGTTCTCAAAAGCCCCGATCTTGGGAGTTAGAAATATTACTCTTGATCGCAAAGAATCAGGGCAATTCTGACAACTGTGCCATTAAAATGTCATGTGCCCCACTTGCAATCGCATGCAACCCACCCATCATTGTTCAGCTGAAAAATCATCGGAAAGTCAGCCACTAAATCATCCCTCCATCAATCCTCATCTCAGTGAAACCTGGAGTGCTTCATCATCTGCAATTCCCTTCAGTGAAAAGTGCTTGTACATAAATATAGAGATATACAAATCTGACATATGTATATTGTATATGTATATCTATATATATATATATATATATCTATATACACATATGCATATACGTTTAAAGTTAATGCCAAGAGGGCTCTAAGAAATTATTTTTTTTTATTAAGAAAATCTAAATATCTTAAAATTACATACTTAACTTAACACTAAACTAGAATTTAATCTTACCTATACCTATGTTTATAAATCCACTCAATCTACCAGCGGGAATTTTGTGCACAAACTTCAACGCATCCGGATCGCCGAAATGCATGGATATATAAGTGAGTACATAAACGTTGATAAATAACAATCTTTTCATTGGCTTCCCTTTATAATTAGAGTTAATTTACTAAAATTTTCTTCCATAAATACCTATACCAACTTAAATTATATCTTATGATTAAAACCTGATGATGAATGTAGAATGATGAATATTTTGAATCGATGAATTATTCTCTCTTAATAAAGATGATGGGTTAAATACCTTACATTTGTTGAGATGTGTTAGTGTGTAGTTTGTGCGTGTGATCGCGATTCAGAGATTATTCTCATAGATTCTGGAGGCGAGAATAGTCATGGTGCAACCAGGTGACGTATGCAGGTTGCAAGGGGAGGGTCCCTCCAAGTGTCAATACACCGACGACACCACATCTGATACAGTTCATATTCCTCCTTTTCTCTCATTTTCAACCATTTCACCTACCATTTTCTACAATAGTATCAAGGACATTTTCTTGTTAACCTCTGATATGCGTAAGGGAAAAGCAGCAAGATACCACCCCTCCGACGAGCTGATGCCGATCACCGCAAGCGTGCCAACCGCTGCTTCACATATGGACACACTCTAACTTGTCCTTAATCCCATCTGACCAATGTTCAGTCGTGGATTGCCCCTTCCTGCCACAAGTCCCAGAGAAATAGATACAAAAATTCTAAGATTATAATATATGCGTTTATCCTTGTGTTCTATAACTTGATCTTACTGCCTAACGCTAATACTAAAATAAGTAGAATAAAAAAAATTTGAAAAACAGAATTCAAACAACTTATACAAGATTCCCATATCATTGCTCTTTTCTCTGTAGAATCTTTTTCCCTTTCTAACTACGACAAACCTACTTATTTTTTTTAAAATAATTTGCCTATTTCTATAAAACTTTTATGATATTATTTTTGTTATAAAAAGATTTTAATGAACCAAAACCCATTTCATGTCGCACTTAACACACCTGTATAACAATGCTCATTGAAGTCAATGTACTGAATCTGGAAAAGCTTTGTGTTGAGGAACCAAAAGAACCATTGAATAATAAACTTTAATGTGAGACGTACACACTTTTTTTTAACATCCATTCAAATGTAAATTGGAACTAAAAAATTTCGTAAGGAAGATTTTAAGGATTGTTTATCCTAGTTTTCCTTTTTATTTCAACGACACTGTAAGTATCACATTGAAGAAAGGGAAACATTTCTAAAAAAAAATATCCAATACAAAACTTGGACAAAAAAAAACATCCACTCTTTGGTTAAAATTTTGTTCCACACTTTGTTTGTTTGTTTGTGTTGAAGGTAGGTAGGTAGGTACCTATCTAATCTAAGTTTTATGCTTTTTTATTTCGCAAACATAAAAGTTGTTTCATAACAAGCAAAAGAAGTTAAATGAATTTTTTTCTATGCATTGCTTTTCGCTATGTCAGTCGTTTGAATCAAGTTTTCAATTTTATTTTGTTCAATTGGATTATGCGACTGCTATTTCTCTTTGATATTTTTTTTCACACAGCTGTTTGCTGCATATTGTTTTTGTTCTATTTAGCTTTGAAGTTTAAACCACATAGTTGTTGTCTTAACGATATTTAAAAATATATTTTTAATGGGTCCTAACGTTTATTTTGAACACCTGCATGATAGGTTCAGTAAATGGTATTTTTTAAAATATTTATTCTACGTTTTTGCATTTATTGAATAACATTTAATATATTTCATGTAACGAAAAAAAATAAAACAATTAATATTGCACCATAAACATTTTTCAAACTATTTTACCTTTGGAATTGAAAACATTAACTCCTTTATTCCCTCCCATTAGGCACTCCTTTATTGAAAAATTGTATAGCATGCATTTGGGCGGTAATTACCAATTGGCACGCAAGCTTACCTCCATTTAATCGACAAAAAAAAAAGACTATAAAATATGCAAAATATTTATTAGAAACAAATATGTTAAAATTAACTGGGCGCGGGTGAATTTAATTCATCACCGAGCTTTCATCACAAATAATAGGATTATTAGTAAAATTTGTATAGCGCACATAATTAACAAACATAACGAATAGTTCGCGGTCCCAAAACATAATAATATGAAAAGGATGAAGGTGGTGAAAAATCGTCAAATGGCGTGTCCTTACCTAATCTTCTTTATATTCAAATATGGGCTTGTTTTAAAAGGTTTATGCCTAACTCAATTAATCACTATTGGCTTTAGTCGGGAAAATCGCACCCACTCTTGTGCAGGGCTAGCACTATTATTCGGGTAAACTAATAAAATATCAGCCAAAACTCTCCAGGCAAACTACTTCAAATGAGCAAAAGAAAAAATGTCTGATTGATTTTTTAATGATTATAAAGGGTGATCCATTTCGAGGTTCCCTACTTTTTTAAGGAAAAAAATACAGAAAATTCAAATTTAATGGAGAATGTTTATTATCATTTGAAAGAATATTCTTTGGCATTTATTTTTTGAAGATTATGTCTATCAAATGTTGGCCGTTGCTACGTCGCAGATGGTCCATCCGTTGAGTCCAATTTTCGATCACTCGTTCGAGCATTTCGACTGGTAACTGGCGAATGACACGCGTGATGTTTTCCCCCAAGGTCTGAATCGAAGCGGGTTTGTCGGCATAAGCTTTTGACTTTACATATCTCCACAGGAAAAAGTCTAACGGTGTGACATCACACGATCTTGGTGGCCAATCGACCGGCCCAAAACGTGAAATTATGTAAGCGAAATGTTCTCTCAATAAGTCCATTGATTGATGCGATGTGTGGGAAGTGGCGCCGTCTTGCTGAAACCATATGTCGCCGAGATCACGAGCTTCAATTTCAGGCATCAAATAGTCGGTTATCATGGCACGATAACGGTCGCCATTGACGGTTACGTTCGCACCGGCATAATTTTTAAAGAAATATGGACCGATGATTCCACCGGCCCACAAACCACACCAAACCGTTGTTTTTTCTGGATGAAGTGGCAGTTCTTCAATCTCTTCAGGTTGCTCTTCGTCCCAAATGCGGCAATTTTGTTTGTTTACATACCCATTGAGCCAGAAATGGGCCTCATCGCTAAACAAAATTTGCCTCAAAAACGTCGGATCTTCTTGGAACTTTTCATAGAGCGAACCGATTTCGCTTGGGAAGGTCGAGCGGCTTCAGTTGTTGCACAAGCGGTATTTTGTATGCTTTCAATTTAAGATCTTGACGGAAAATGCGCCAAGTTGTTCCATACGTCAGTCCGAGTTGCTGCGAACGGCGCCGAATCGACTCTCTACGGTCTCCGTGTACACTCTCAGCTACGGCCGCTATATTTTCTTCACAGCGTGCTGGACGTGGTCTATTCGGTCGAATATTATCCAATAATAAATGCTGGGTCTCAAAATGGGTGATGGTGTTGCGAATAGTACGCTCAGTAGGCCGATTATGTTGACCATAAGTTGAGCGAAGTGCACGAAACACATTCCTCACAGAACGTGAATTTTCATAATAAAGTTGAACAATTTGTAAACGTTGTTCACGTGTAAATCTTTCCATTATGAAGTGCCAAAAAATACTAAACACACGTGATCTGTCAAAAAAGGCTATTGAAAAAAGTATCTCTCTTGGATCACCCGTTATATCTTATTGACATCTAAGCTAAAGCGTTAAAATAATTACGAGTCTGATCGAGAAAAATCTATTCCACCCTTAATACTGGAGTATATATAAAGCGGGAGGTTCACAGTGAGCCAACAATTATTTTGAGTAGATCCTTTTTCAACTTTCTCGTATACATTAGTATACTAAAGGGAAATTTCGAACTCAAACTGAGTGTGAGTGATGATATTACGACTATAGAGAAGTCCAAAGTCCTGTCTGTCTGTCAGTCCGCCCGGGGGGAGTATGGCGAAACGGTTCGACGGATTTACTTTAAAGTTCGTATATAAGGTTTTGGGGTCATATCTCGGGGCATATTTTTATTTTTTGCCGTATATTTTGAAATAACGGTACCTGCCATACAATTTTTTTTGTGAAAATCACTTTATTCGAAAGTGGTCCAAGGATTTCGGCTTTTTTTTTTGTACTAAGGATATTTGGCATAGGGTCGATTAACGGTAATTTACAAAACCGAAAATAGCTAAAAAACTAATAAAGGGAACTTTAAAAAAATTTTCATTTTTTTTATACTATAAAGTCCAACAAATTTGCAAACTTGGATTTTTGAAATAATTTTTTTTTTCATATAACGATTTTCTTAAATTAAAATATTCGTTTTCTCTAAAACGGCTCCAACGTTTTTGATAATTTTTTGTATTTTGAATAACTATGTTAAAAGTGCGAAATTACATCAAAATCATATGTGAAAGTGAAAGTGAAGTAAAAAGTGAATTAAATAAATTTCTCACCATTAATTTTCGATTCATTTTGCGAATCAGAAACGCATCTCATGTACCGAGAAAGTTTCGTGTGACGCAGTCGTGCACTTTATTTAAATAATGTACGCGCACTAAAGATTCTTTGGATATCCTCATAATGAAGTGACTCCTCATAATGAAGTGACACATGTCGGACACTAGGGAAGTGAAGGAATAGAGAAAAGGAGATGCTGATGCACGTTTGTTTTAAATTTATGTAAACTATAATACGAAGGAAAAACAGAGCGTAGTAGAGCATTCCGCATTTACCTTTCAAGAAACTAGTCTTGATGGGGAAAAGGTGCAAGTTTTGAGAACTGTAGTGCCAATTTAGTTTAAAAACCTATGGAAAGGCTACGTCCGCCTAGGGGTGAACAGTATGATACCCTTTCCATATCCCTATGTGCCTCCAACAAAAAGGCGTAAAGAACATGGTCGATGACATTTTATTTCATTTTGCATGAAATTGATAAAAAAAAAGTATATTTACAAAAAAAACGCCTCCAAAAACGTGGTCAAAGACTTTGTATGGGTTATATAAAGGGTGCATCATCGTGAGGTTTGATTTATAATGTAAAATAAAACACATACATTTTAAAGTGAACTTACAATTTATATTGGTTATGGCATTTAATTTTTGAAAGTGATATAATGTAAATGTTGGCCACGACTACGTCTGAAGTGGTCTATTAGGAAGGACTATTTGTGGGCGACTCGTTCAAGCATAGCAACTGGTATCTCGCGAATAACACGAGTAATGTCACGAGTCTTCCGAAGCGTCAATCGTAGCTGGCTTATTCTTGAAGACCTGACACTTTACATATCGACAGAGAAAATATATCAAAGGTGTGATATCGCACGATTTAGGCGGCCTAGTTGCCTAGTTTCACGTGCCAAAACGTGAAATTGTTTCGCGCGCTGTATGGTTCTTACCGCCGTTTTGCTAAAACCAGAGACATAGTCCGTTAATATGGTACAATTCTGATTTGCCTTCTTTTTTAAAAAATATGATCCAATGATTCCACCAGCCCATAAGCCACATCATACCGTTGTTTTTAAATATATTGTTTTCAATTTTTGGTGTTGAAATCGATTTCTACTACAAGTAAAGGCACTTTCCGAATTTTTTTTACAGTTTTTTTAAGGATCCTGCGCTAATAGATATAACGATCACCGTCAGAGGTGCCAACTCTACCCTAATCAATAAGTTTTTGAGCAATAAGTTCAAATAAATGCTTAAATATGTTTTAATCAAATAACATTATTCATGTTTTCCTTGAAACAATTCCTTTTTTATTGTTTCAATTACCTTAATTTTCAGTAACACGACAGGCAGTGATTAAGTACACTTGAGCAGAGCAAAAGCAAAATTTTTTGACTCCATGCACGATATCTGCAAGTATCTAAGTAACATTCAGATAAAACAAAAATCCTAACAACCCTCTGTTAGAAAATATTAAAATGAAGCTGTACAACAGTTGAATAAATACCCGCAAATATAATTATGATAAACGGTTAGAAATTTGCATAAAGTGTCACTTGAACATTTATACATACCTACACATGTCTCCTGCGCTAGTGCCATGGTGTATCTAAGTAGGTACGAGTATATCTACCCTAAACGTTGTGCGAAGAAAATTTATTGCACTTCACTACATCTAAGACAGTAGCAATTATCCTCGTTTTTGCTATTTAATACATTTTCCCGGATTGTAGATCCTCTTCTTGTAAAAGAGAGAAAAAATAAAAAAAGGCAAGAAGAAATATTTTGGAGCCATGGAGTTGTCTTTGCTGAAAATGTAATTCCTAGAATTAGGATTAATGGTATTCCCATCCGCGAAAACAAATGGAATTGCGTTTATTCATAAGCATAAATATCTCTACGTTTATCTTTTTAATGGAATATGCAAATTTGTCTTTTATTTTTTTATTTTTTCTTAAAGCAAAATTACTTTGTGTTTGGTTTTGATTCTGGTTTGTTTTTATTTTAAAAAGAACTTTCTTATTTGTAAGTAATAACTTCTGTAAGCCAGAAAAGGACATAGTGGCTCATAACTTTATAATAATCCTTCTTACTTCCCTACATTATTAACATAACAACAGAAAAACTTATTTCTATTAAATAAAATAACACCCACGCACAGTATCTGACTATTTTTTTTTTCTGTAGATGATCCCGAACAGCTTAAAGGACATTCCACTTGATAGTGTTATGTTGTGGCACAAGCAGCATTTTCCACAGTAAACAATTTTAAACTTTCACCATGGAAAAGAAAATATAGGACCCCAAACAATTTTTCTCATCCTTACACTTTTGATAGAGAGAAAAATCCTTTATAAATCTTCTTTTGCAATATTCAGCTAGGGGTTCTTTTCTTATCGATTGGTGGTGCAATGTCTTAAGAGGAAAAACTTCATCCACACCTATTTCCTTTATTTTCTGTTCTTTGACAAGAAAATGAAAAATTGCAGTTTATTCTCTTAGTTTGTCCAATAGAAGTTTTCAAGCAAACAAAAACGACAAGAAGGATAGAATGATAACCAACAAAAAGGATGAAGGAATAATAATACTTCGTGGCTACTTCATGGTCGATCATCAATTTAAGAGCTGTCAATTGAGGGAACATTTATGATTAACAGTTCCCCGACGAGGATACAGCTTTCGTTTGATGTGCTGCCCACCAGATGTTTAGAATTTATAAGAAATAGGTATTCTGTGTTTGCCGTTGGATCGTGGGAAAATTCCATAAATGTATGTGATCAAAGTTTTGCCTTTATGGAATGGTGATTTTTTATTCCAACCTATATAATTATGTTCGTATAATGTACCTATGAGTATTATGTATTTATCATCTTGCTGCATTAGTTTTAAGATGAATCAAGTTTTATTAATTTAAGATATAGCTACATACGTTAAGTTTTGTTGCTTTAACAAATTATGTTAGACAGCATTTTATAGTAGGTAAGGGAGCGAGTCCCAAAAGAATAAAAATTCATTTTTTTAAGTTCTGTTGTTTCTGTGTGGGATTTCCATTATTTAGGTAGTTTTCAGTTCAGCTTATTTAGTATTTATTTATTTCGATGTTTCGAGTTAAAACCTATTTAAAGCCTTTAATTCAAATGCGCTTTGACAGATTTGACCACAACCTAGCTTCAGTTATTTGGTCCGCTTTAGATAGCAGACATTTTAAAGTCGAAAAAAACACCGAACTATTAAATCTGCTCTCTACTATTGTCGCGCGTTTGACTCTTGGCAATTCGGTTTTTTGAGCATATTTAATTTATTATTAAAGGGTTAAATGAAACATCAACTTGCAATTCGAGCATGAACATTTTCAGGACGTAGCAGTGATCTATGTGATTGCATGAAAAATAAATTACAATATTTATTGTCATGTAAGGTTAGGTTTAATAGGGGTGTAGAGAAAACGATATGATCAAACAACACTAGCTACCAAAATCGGCCCACCCCGATCCATGGGAAACCAGTTAAATTCACATTCCAAAGACAGGAAAACAATTTCCCTGGTTAAGCAACCAATTTCCTCGCCAAAACAAAGAAGGCCCTTGAAGTCCATGCAATAAATTTCCTCTAACGTTTCAAAAATGTATTTCCCTAAACAATGTTTGACTACGCGCTATTGTATCTGTATCTCATATTCCCAGAAATTCCAATTACTGTTCTAAGCTTATCCCTGCTCAATTTTAGGGCCGTAGATACCCTGTGTCCCTCAAGACTTTACCGCAACTGGCAGACTTAATGGCTTTTTTGGGAGGTGCATAAAACTAACATAACATTTGGTGATAAAACTTGAGGACAACAGGAACTTCTAATTGGAAGAGTCTTCTTGTTTCTGGTAGTCGTATAGACGAGCTCAGCTCTGGATCTTCTGAAAATATACCACAACCTGTTTCTTCCGCTGTTTTCGAATGAGATAAATGGTTAGACGTACACTTGGAAAATCGTATGTACTTTATCTACACAAAACTATTAAGGGAGTTTTATAATTTTGATTACCTATGCGTTTTTAAAGACCCGTATCTTTGTGAGAAACTGTCGTAGCGAGAAGTCTTTCCTTAAATATATGTTAATTAACACTAACTTCAATAAAAAAACTTCCCTAAAATTTACCCTGCGATATCTGCAATATTCATTAGATATCAATTATGAAAAAAAAATTAAAGAACAAAAATTCAAACAAAAATTCAAAGTCGGATATCTAAGCAACGATTTAAAGCGGAGAGACCTACATAAGTGGAGGGAAGCTAATTAAAAAAAATACATTTAATTATTTTCGATTGCTTACACCTAAAGATAAATATTTAATAAATATTTAAATAAATCTAGTAAAAGCTTTATATACACTTATCAATCATTAATAATAATCATTAATAATAAATTAAGATTTGGATACCATGCTCTGTCATGTAAATGGTTTTTTATATATTGAAGCTTGTTTTCAGCCCAAATCTAAGTTCTAGGTCACTTAGTCCCGTACATTTGATTTATCTATGCGCATCTATGGTATGCTTTAAAAGTTTCACTTAAAATTAACTCAAATTAAACGTAGCTTTGTTAATTTGAGTCTAAGCGAGTCTAAGAGAGCTACAGTCAACGTATCAAATTTTTTCAAATGTTAGCAATTCCCCAAAGTGGATTAAATTACAGATGAGTGATTATAGAGGAATTGTGGCTCTCACGCCCTCCCTGTTTTATTTACGTGACAAAGGCATGTAATCGTACCTGCATAGGTTCTTGCATGCAAATCAAATTGAGCCAGTTCGCGCACACAATTGCAGTACTATCCCATGGAATCTATTTTGGAAAAAATGTCATGAATGTTAAAATGGGCCTTAAACACCATATTATGGTTCAGTCAGCAGGACCCTTTAACTTAGAAGAAAATTCTGCCGCCATTATTAAAAAAATTTGCGGACTTAAGAAGACAGGGTATATGGAAATCGACTAACCGAATAATTACCCATATGTCGACTTCATGTTGTTGATATTAAACAAAATATTATTGATAAAATATTGTTTATATTTAACTTTCTCGTATACATTAGTATACTAATGAGAAAGTTATTGCGATCGTGCGGAAATTTCGAACTGAGTATTAATGATGATATTACCAATGCCAATGCCGTCCGTCTGTCTGCCTGACCGGTAACCATATGCCGAAACGAATCAACGCATTTTCTTCAATGTTCGTATATAAAGTTTTGGGCTAACATATCGCGGGGATTTTTTTATGTTTCACTTATCACTAATTTACTCAAAATTAGTTTAAAGAATTTTGGTCTGTTTTTGTACTTTGGATACATGCGATCGTTCCGCGAATACTGCGTAGGTAGTTTTTTTAAAAAAAAATCGAATAATGGTAATTTATAAATTCATATTTATATTCAAATATTTAGGAAATTATTTTTAAAAATATATAAATTTAATTTGTTTTCTTTTAACATCTTCCTTCAATCGACATTCTGAGACATTTTGCAAAGGCTGCCACAAAACTCACCAACACAAACTGAAGTTTGAAAATTTGATCGAAAATCCTTTTGGGGACAGAAAGTGCGTAAATTTGACTAACGCGTTAATTGTTCATCTGTGTTATATCGCAACATCAGGAGATAACAAATTGCAAAAATTAGAGTTGTCCAGCCAAGTTTGATAGCAAAATTGAACCTACACCCTTATCGAATGGTACTACTTCTGCCCACATTTACACGCCCTCTAACTTCGCTTACCACAAAACACCTTCCTTATCAAATTGTTCAACACCGGTAAGTGGTTTTTGAGACTTCATGTTGTTGATATTAAACAAAATATTATTGATAAAATATTGTTTATATTTAACTTTCTCGTATACATTAGTATACTAATGAGAAAGTTATTGCGATCGTGCGGAAATTTCGAACTGAGTATTAATGATGATATTACCAATGCCAATGCCGTCCGTCTGTCTGCCTGACCGGTAACCGTATGCCGAAACGAATCAACGCATTTTCTTCAATGTTCGTATATAAAGTTTTGGGCTAACATATCGCGGGGATTTTTTTATGTTTCACTTATCACTAATTTACTCAAAATTAGTTTAAAGAATTTTGGTCTGTTTTTGTACTTTGGATACATGCGATCGTTCCGCGAATACTGCGTAGGTAGTTTTTTTAAAAAAAAATCGAATAATGGTAATTTATAAATTCATATTTATATTCAAATATTTAGGAAATTATTTTTAAAAATATATAAATTTAATTTGTTTTCTTTTAACATCTTCCTTCAATCGACATTCTGAGACATTTTGCAAAGGCTGCCACAAAACTCACCAACACAAACTGAAGTTTGAAAATTTGATCGAAAATCCTTTTGGGGACAGAAAGTGCGTAAATTTGACTAACGCGTTAATTATTCATCTGTGTTATATCGCAACATCAGGAGATAACAAATTGCAATAATTAGAGTTGTCCAGCCAAGTTTGATAGCAACATGGAACCTACACCCTTATCGAATGGTACTACCTCTCCCCACATTTACACGCCCTCTAACTTCGCTTACCACAAAACACCTTCCTTATCAAATTGTTCAACACCGGTAAGTGGTTTTTGAGTGGCCGAGCCAACAATTAGCAAAAATAATAACTAACTGGCTGATCCTCGATACGGAACTTTTGATTCGCCATAAATTAAAATGACGAAAAATTAGATTTGGTTAAAATTTTTAGGATATTTTTTTTGCATTACTTTTTTGGCTATAAAAGGAATTATGTGTTGTTGGCTTCTTCTGATTTGTAGGACTTCGTAAAAAAAGACAATCAAGACAATCGGAGGTAAGTACCTTTCGGAACTTTATTAAATATTTATATCTGTAGCATTTTTTTACATTTGAAGTTATAATTGGGCAGTTATGTTTGTACAGTAGGAAAGCACTATGTAGCGAAAAAGTTTTATTTATATTAGCTAGCGACTTTTATTTTTATCTCGCTGTTAAAATGGTCGAGACAATTGCTTTTCAAGGAGATGTCGGTATGTTACTTTGTTTTATTCGTATGTAAATGTATCAATGTGGCTAGAAAATAATAATAAAGCACGTTTTACGGTATAATCCGTGGTTTTAATTTTCCTATCGAGCACAAGATAAATAGTGTAACCAAATACAAATCCAAGGATAACCCACATTCTGCAACTGCACTAAGATCTAAAATACATCAGCATAACGAAAAATCGGTATATATGGGGATAAAAGTATGAAAAATCGAATTTAGGCGAAACCAGCAGATATCATTGGCATAAGGAACATCTCTCAGGACTACAATTAATGTCAGCTGAAAAGTGACTAAAAGGAGCTTAAACGACGGTACTCTTTACCACCCATTTTCCATTAGCACTTAAGCCTTGCTCCTCATTCCCCTACAAGGCGAAAGGAATAATACATTTTTCTTCTAAGACAAAGCAGTGAAAAAAAAAATCAAAAAAACCAAAGAAAGAAAGAAAGGATTTCTCATGTGCAAGGACACTGAGAAACTGTGGCGCAGATGTTTTTGAGACTTTTGGTTCCCAGTCGCAAGATAATATTTTTTCATTGTCGAAATTGCAGACTTTCGTTTTCGTGTATACGAATTACCACTCCCTAATACTTGGAATCCTGTAGTATATTCCGCATGGACTTGACTGAATTGTCTGACACTTCTTTTACAGTGCTGAAGAGTTGTTTGCCAAAATCTATTTATGTTGTTTCATTCAATCCGATATGGCAGATCCACAGACATTATCTGTGCCATATAAATATTACTATGCATCATAGAGATTCTCTAGTGCTTTGCTGTTTGTTCTGTTTTTTCTTCTCTTATTTTTTTTGGACACAGCAAAACACGGAGTCTTTCCCAACTGTCTTTAGAGTTCGATATTGGAAAGATTTAACGCTCCGATGGGTGGTCAGAAGATATTGGATGAATAAGTGCTAGAGAAATGTGATAGTGATAGTTGCTGTTGAGTACACGGTATGTAGGTACGTATATCGAAGACATCTTATCTCTAAGTGGCGCACTTAAAGATGAAAATTTTTTTTTTGTAGCATTAAGATAATTCTGGGTAAAATGTTTGCAAATGTAAACTAGAAAAAATATTTATAGCATATAATTAACCTATCTTATCCGCAACAAAGCGCATGCATAATATCCACCACCCACACTTCATATCCGTATTTAATACATTCCATTGAAGAATATAGCCTTTAAACTATAACTACACCTCTGTACAGTACATACATACATGAATTTAGAATTTTATTGAAATTATTCCATCACCTCGAGCAATGCAACCGGTTTGTGTATAGCTCAGAGAAACATCAGCTTTGGGAAAATTATTCTGAAAAGTTGAAGTATTCAAACCCCTTAACCGAAAAACCATCTTGGCCGTATGCAATCAAAAAGTTTTCCATTGCCCAAACATATGCACATACACGTGCTGATGATTTCATTTATATTCATGAAAATTCTAGTTTTCATGCATTTATGCATTTAACCAAACATGTAGGTATCTATACATACATATGTAGGTATCCGGAACCGGATTTTCTTTTACATTCAGTTGTCAAGAGCCGACAGATACAAAAAAACTTTCATGTAGAGTAAATAAACCACAAATAAACCGGTTGTTCACGCGTTTTCGGATAAAATTGTCTCTAAGTGCAGCAGAGGATATTTTATTTTTCTTTAAATTCATTGAGTTAAAAAAAATACCAATTTTTCGAGTGAAATATTTCTGCAGACTACGTAGGTATACATAATAATGGTATAAAGGTTGTTCTGAATACTTATTAATGCCTTACAAGAATTAAAATTAAACAAAATTTATTTATGATCCAAATCGCCACTATTAACCAAACTAATTATGTAATGTGGGTGCAGTGACTTAGTGGTTAAGTGCGTTGGACCACTAAGCGAGAGGTCGCCGGTTCAAATTCCGACCTATACCACCTGAAAGTTTTTATTCGCTGCCCCACCTCTTGCGAACGTCTGACAAACATCCAAGAGTAAGAAATGTCATGAGAAGCTTCTCAAAAATAAATTGCCGTTCGGAATTGGCATTAAACTGGGACCTACAGTATCAAAAATATAACTTCGCACACACAATGGTTGGAGAAGCTAGGCTTTACGTCCTGTATGGGCCGTTTACGCCTAATATTTATTTTTTTTTTCAATTATGTAATACATACATACAACATTTTTCTGACGTTTGGTGCATGCTAAAAAAAAAGTGCTCCCACTTAATAAAAGAAAAGATAAAGGGTCCGCCATCTAACGTTTTTTTTGTAACACGTAGCTCATGTCTGAGTTGACAGGTAATTAGTTTTATCCTTCCGCTGAACGAATATGGTTGCGTATACGCTTGAACAACGCGACATAATTGGGCCATTTTTCTTCGAAAATTAGCAAGGAGTGGCCGTTACAGTCAATGGCGATCGTTATCGGGCCATGTTGAACGAATTTTTGTTCACAAAAATTGAAGAGGAGGATATTGGCAACATTCGGTTTCAACAGGACGGCGCTACGTGCCAGACTCGATGTTTTGCGCCCTGTTTAAAAAAAAAGTTACTTGGCGGACCCATTAGTAAGTGTTAGCGCTTGGGGTGGTCATACATTTTTTGCTGGTGTTACGTAAGTGACAGATAAACAATGACAGCTGACATATTATACCTGACAAATGACAGATAAAATAATACAAATGACATATGACAGTTTAGGGTGTCCCATGACTCAAGGCAATTTTTTTTTTTGCGAAATTAAAAACGCATACCCTTCATTTTTTGTCTATATAGTCCTATTAACTCAATTATGAAATATTATAGCTCTAAAATAACAGGAAGTTGTGCCGACTTGATGATATAGTTACTATATGGGTATTTGTACTGGATTACTTTGGGGGATCTTAAGAATTCATGTTGTTTTAAAAAAAAAATCCAACCTGTTCAAATCGTATATTATGTTTTATTTCGACGCTTTTTATTTAACAATATTTTCTTTTTAACGTTTCTTTTTTACAGTTAGGGCAGATCTTCCTGTGTTCTTGTACACAACGTAACAAAAATTGTTTTTGTTCCTCCTGAACCGTCAATAAACCATGAAAATCTTGCAATAGTTTAACAGCCCTTTCTGCTGTGTCGTTAGCTGCGTCTAGAAAAGAGGCGTTTGTGTCCCATGTTGAAGGACACTCACGAAGAAAACTGTCATCAATTCTGAGACGAGAGAACAAATCCTTACTCTTCATTGAAATAAATTCATTTATGTTTTTCTCTGAAATAAAAAAAATTTAGAATAAGTTAGAGTGAAATAACATTAGATATAGACACATACCTAAAGAAAGAACTTTACAATATCTTCATAATAATAATATTTATATATCATACTTACCATTCGATGGGATGTATCGTTTGCCAAAAGTTGATATATTTTCTTTCGACAAATTCTTCATAACGTTAATTTTCAGTTTTTGGTCTACCTCATCGTCAAAGAGTGACAAGATCGTGTAGGGGACAGACCGAAAGAAAAAAGAAATTTTTTTTGTAAATAATCTACTACGTTCATAAACCATACCTCGCGAACAACCCTTTGATGAAACGATAACTTTCATCTGTCACTTGATGCCAACTGAAAAAAAAAAAGGTAGAAATAGAAGAAATTGAAAACAAGCGGCAAAACTTAGCCGAACGGAAGAAGTTTCTTTCTTCCCCTTTTCGAAATAGGTCGGCGTCGGGACAAGTGTCCACGAAAAAAAACTCTCTTCACGATCCGAAGCTCCTCATCAGACCTCACAAGATAGAGAAGAGATGAGCACTTCCTCCGCGCAGTGACAACGTGGTTTCACGATACGCCAACCGAGCGGCGACGCACAAGCAGAAAGAAAGCTAACCCCATTGACGACTTTCTACTGCATACGACGTCCACCACGAGTCTCTCTTCCACCACGAGACGGGCGCTTGCATTAAGAGATCTTTTGCGAACACCACCTTTAGCATCAAGAGACCTTCAGTGAAAACCACCTCTTGCAGCAAGAGAGCCTCTTGGAACATCACGTGCACCACGTGCCCCACCATTTTACCACGAGTAGCAGCACCAAGGCAAGCAAATAGTGTGAATTTAGTTTTTCACCACCACCTTTATCACGACCGAAGATCACGTCGTCACGATCAGATAAAGACATCCGTATCTACAGATACGGCATCGCATTCATCAGCGTCAGGATCTTCAAGGAAGACAAGCCACCCGTACCAAGAGATACGGCATTGCCACCACCAGCAATATCACCACCAGCGACATCACCACGTGTAACACCACAAACACTAGAACAGCCATCACACCACCTTTACCTCGACCAGCGGCAGCAACATCAACATAAGCAGCTTCAGCTCAACCAGCGACAGTATCGAATATAAAATCCTAGTATGTCAGTCCAGGTATATCAGGAAAATATACAACGTATGTATGCATATGATAATATATAAGTGTAGTTAGCATATTTAAACCCATATGGTAATCAAAAGATAAGGTAATTTATTGTTCAAACTTAAGACACTTAATGTCCCAAAGAATAAAAAAAAATTAAAAATCAAAAAAAAAAAATCATTAGATACATCTTCTGTAGCTGGTTCTGCACAGGACATGTAAAGATCGTTCATTACGGTGTAAAATGTTGCTATATAACTTCCATTTCTTCCACGTTTAGATTATTTAGTTACATTCACACCTCGGCCATAATGCTGTGCACAACATCATGGAACACTGCGGTGCGGAAACAAAGAAGCAGCAAAAAGAAAAGTACAAGCTGTAAGTCATTTTAAAATAAAAATTTTTTCTTATCGCGATTATATTTATTTTACATGCCATATAACTTTATTGAACGTATCTCCGTCCAATTAGAATTATAGTCATTGAAACAATACAATTTTGACTCGCGCCTAAAAGTATACAATTTAATTTTTCTTTTTGATGAACAATTGTGAAGATTGTGCTTAACACCTTGATTAAAGATAAGCAAGTAGACAGTATACTTATAGGAGTACAATTTAAGATTTATTTAGTTTCTCTCGAAACCCATTTTAGTAAATTTAGGATGCAATATATTTCTGTTTTACCAGCATCCGATATTGATTGATATTGATTGATACTTAAGATTGAATTACAAAAAAAAAAAAAGAAGGAAACTTATGCGCTAGGATTGTGTATTATTCTTAAAATTTAACTGACATGCGTGATTTGAATTAGCAACTAATTAATCATAAAAGATAATTTAGAGCTTTAAGGATAATATTATGAACACAAAATTGAGATTAAAGTTTTAATGAATTATAACGAAGAAATGAAATTTTTTTATCATCATGTTTTATTACACTTAACATGAAGGCATGATTTTTAGTGCGATATTGGGAAAGCGATCGAATTGGTGAGTTTTAATATACTTTAAGTGAGCTACTTTTAAGCTCACTTTTACATACGGGGTCATTGTATATTATATAAGAGTGGAGCAATGGCCAAGGTGTCACACTATCTTTTCATAAGTAGTTGACAGAGGGAGGGTCACACTCAGGGAAACCAGATACCACCTTAGGTCTTCCCCTTTTTGTGTCAGGTTATTTCCTGGTTGGTTGAGATATAGGGATAATACTTGACTTTAGTACAAGCAAGCAAATTAAAAATCCAGGACATGTAAATATGTACGGTGCTTCAGCGATAGGAACAAGTCCCCCCCCCCATTCCGGCGAGCTAGTTTGTGCTTTATGCAAGCATGTCCAAGTTCCTGTCGACTGAACAACCCTTCAAGCTTCTCGAAGTATTTCGATGAATTCTGTGGTGTCGAAATATGTTCGAGGTTGACATCACTTTCTCTCTTTATTATTTGATAATATTCAGGGTTATCTGAAACAGTTAATCATCAATATGCAGAGACAAAAGAAGGCTTGGAGGAAACATCAATACCGATACACAGATGGCGCTCAACAACAAAATTATAGGAATAACACAATAATTCATGAAGGTTGTGCTTCATGATGTCTCCATTTGAAATATATACGTTGCAAGGGTGCGCTAAAGTGTGATTGATTTGATATTCGTTACATTTATGGCGCCCAACTTGGGGCCAAGCTCAAACCAACGTGGGGCCAAGCTCAAACCAACGTGGGGCCAAACTCAAACCAACGATAACAATAAATAGTTGGGAGTAAAGTTTAAATACTATAAAATCTTGATAAATTTCTAGTCAATGTCCGGAAGAGTATCTTTATGTTAAAGGCTCTTTTTGAAGCATTGAACTGATTCCTTCATGTTATGTCATCCTCAGGAAGCGCATATTTTATGGTCTGGATCGTCAAGCGACCGGGACTTTTCGGGTCAATAGTAACCTCAGTCTGACAGCAGCGCTTGGGATACCGGGTCATACTATTACTGTGCGCCCTCATAGTTTAACTTCTTACTTTATATTGTTTGCTACCTCATAAAAAGAACAGAAAACATCGTATTCTTATAACTGAATTGCTTGCAAAATACTTTATTAAATACTTTTTGACACCTTGAAGAATTACAAAATGTCCTTTCATGCCAGAAGAATAATTTTAGTCAAAGAGTTGCAATAATTCTTCAAAATGATTGCGAAGGTTCTATACAGTCTCGAAAATTGTTTCGAAGATATGGATGTCCAAGAGAAAACGGCTCAATCGAAGTCAAGTCTCTTTGCAGCATCAAGTTATCTTTTAGAAAGAGTTGACTGAAGGTAAACCCTAGTAACATAAACCGCTATTTCACAACCATTACACAAAAATTAAGCAAAGAAAAAAAAAAAAAAAAAATTTGTCACTACAACACAACCAATATCTAAGATCAGCTTTCCCATGCACATTATCTGATACTTTTTCACTTTACTTTTATTTTTAAATTATTTGGTATAATTTGATAGCATATTATTTAGCTTTTACTTACCCTTAGTTTATAATTAAGACCATACTTTAAATTTATATATATATTTAATTTTGTTATTGATAAACCTTTACGATGCCCCCTAGATTTCCGAATCGGAGCAATCGCTCCCAAAATTTGCAAGTTAATCGTCCTTCGCGAAGGAACGTTCGCGACGACACGCTAACAACACCAAATACTATACCAAATGTTCAAAACCGTGAAAACGATCGCAATAACGACAGCCAAGTTTCGGTGTCGAATACGCAACATCCTGGCAATGTGCCAAATAGTAGCGCAAATGCGCGTAGTCAGTATCCCGTGGATGATTCCATTCGAATCTCCAATATTCCAAGTACAAGTCAATCTGTTCTAGCAGATCGTAGCTTAACCCAGTATATAGAAGAAGTTGTTACGGCTTCTGTAGGTCTGAGCCGATCAGCAGAGTTGCGAGTTTTACGGGAGGAATTGGAAAGAGAACGACAAGTTATGAGAGAGCAAGTTGCCGAAACTGTCAGGGCGACACTTCGAGCTACGACTCCTCATGATAATAGAGAAGAGTATAATATAAACCGAGTACAGCAACCACGCAGTCCTAGAAATGTGGAATCACAATCAAATTTTAACGAGCAAAGAGTACCCAGCTGTTCGGAGCCAGTCCCAGCAAACATAAGCGAAAATGCTCAAAACTTTATCAGGCAGCTTAAGGCCTTGAATTTAAATTCAGAGTCTCCACTAGAAAGAAACATACCATCGTGTACTTCACAAAGGACAGTTGAATTTCGAAAATGGGGACTGAAATTTGATAACCAACATATGACAATCGATGAGTTTCTGTTCCGGTTAAGTCGCCTAAAGGAATGTTATGCCAGTACGTGGGAAGAGATATCTTTGCATTTCCATCTCTTCGTGGCAGGACAAGTTGAAAATTGGTATTGGGTGTACCTCAAAACCAACCCCACTGCTGACTGGCACACCCTAAGGATGGCTCTAATCGAGCAATATCGGACTCTAGAAACGGACTCGGAACTTTCACGTCAAATGTTCGATAGGCGTCAGGGTCTAAATGAAAGTTTCGATGATTTTTACAACGCCATATCACATTTGAACATCAGACTTCATTGCCCAAAACCACCAAGGGAAATAATTGATCTGATCAAACAGAACGTAAAACGTCGTATTGGCGAATTACTAATCACGTACAATACTAATAGTTTGCCAGAAATGGTTTACATCTGCAGAACCATTGAGAAATATGTGAACCAAAGTGACGGGGTTCGCCCAAAACAGCCTAATCCTTACAATTATAGAAGGCAAGTGAACGAAATTGATTTACCTGATGAAGTAGAAACCTCTGGTGAAGTGGAAGCACTACGACCAGCTTTCAATAGACGCGATTCCAGCGCATACATTTGCTGGAACTGTAAGGTTAAAGGTCACTCGTTTGTCCAATGCCCTAGCCCGCAGCGTAACTTATTCTGTTACAAGTGTGGGTTGGCAAACACGACGACACCAAATTGCGTTAAGTGTTCGGAAAACCGAACTCAGGGCAATCCGACGACCGGGGAGTTTTGTCCATCCACGACCCGGGAGAACTCTCAGTAAGTTCAGAGAATGTTTCTAATTCATACAACTCTGCTCTACAAAATACACCAGAATCGACAACAACCACAGAATTATTTCAAACGCCTAAGAATAGCACAGAGTTGAAAATTCCCAAGACAGACGTCTTAAAGATTTTAGAGAAAACCTCGAAAGTCTCTCCACCTGATTTAACCAAAAATAAACAGAAATCTCTCCACGAACGACTAGTCAGCTACTACGAAGCGCGAAGTCGTATTATTAAACGAAAATTATCACCGCGAATTCGAAAGTTACAAGAGCGTTTTAAACATAAGAAAGAAGCGTACAAAGCGATTTCAGCCACAACACTTGATGGTTCTGAGGATCCAAGACCATATGCCAGTGTCACTGTCTTCGATCAGCAATTGCTTGGTCTGCTCGACAGTGGAGCTAGTATTAGTTGCTTGGGGAAAGGGTGCTTAGACATCATCAAAAAGGCCGACATCGTTTTTAAACCTTTTACGTCTTCAATTAAAACTGCTAGCGGACAAAAACACTCGATCGTAGGAGTAATAAAAACCAATATACAATACAAAGGAGTATCTAAAGAAATAACTTTATATCTAATACCCGAATTAGACCAACAGTTGTATCTGGGGGTCAACTTTTGGAGATCGTTTGAGATAGCACCTCAAGTGATCTCTGGAATTTCGTCGGATACACAACAAAATTCGTGTGATCCCAATGCCCACGAATTGTCGGAGGAACAATCCAAGGAGCTTGAAAGTGTAAAGAGCTTATTCCCATCCTCTGCCAAATCTGGATTGGGAAAAACAAAGCTCGAGGAACACCATATAAATACGGGGGACGCTGAGCCCATTAAACAAAGACACTATCCCGTATCGCCAGCGGTACAGGCCCTCATGTATGAGGAATTGGACCGGATGATAGCGATGAACGTTATTGAAGAAAGTGAAAGTGCCTGGAACTCTCCGGTAGTCTTGGTCCGAAAGCCCGGTAAGGTTCGCTTATGCCTTGACTTCAGGAAAGTCAATCAGGTAACAAAAAAGGATGCATATCCGCTTCCTCATATTGAGGGTTTGCTAGGTCGTCTTTCGGAGACACACTATATCTCCAGTGTGGATTTGAAAGATGCCTTCTGGCAAATACCACTGGAAAGAACATCACGGGAAAAGACTGCGTTTACTGTGCCAGGTAGACCTCTTTATCAATTTAAGGTTATGCCCTTTGGCCTATGCAATGCGGCACAACGCATGTGCAGGCTTATGGACAAAGTGGTGCCTCACAAATTAAAACAAAACATCTTTGTTTACTTGGATGATCTCTTGATAATATCACGAACATTTGAAGAACACTTAGAGCTTTTACGGCTCGTAGCTTCGCGACTTACGACCGCTGGTTTAACAATAAACCTGACGAAGTCAAAATTTTGTTTTAAACAGTTGAAGTATTTAGGCTACATCGTCGGAGGTGGGTGCCTTAAAACGGACCCAGATAAACTTTCGGCGATTGAAACCTTCCCCCTGCCAAAAACACCACGGCAAGTCCGAAGATTTTTAGGCTTGACAGGGTGGTACAGAAGGTTTGTGAAGGATTACTCAACACTCGCAGCCCCGATTACTGATACGCTCAAGAAGTGTAAATCTTTTGTTTTAAGCTCCGAAGCTACCGAAGCCTTTCGAAAATTAAAAACGGCGTTAACAACTGCCCCTGTTCTAATAAACCCAGATTTTAATAAACCGTTCCTAATATTATGTGACGCTTCCACGACCGGCATTGGTTGTGTGCTATGCCAAAAAGATTCAGAAGGCGTCGAAAAACCTATTTCGTATTTCTCATATAAACTGAATCCAGCTCAACGCAATTATAGCGTGACGGAGTTGGAGTGCTTAGCTGCGATAATGGGCGTAGAAAGATTTCGTTCCTACATTGAAGGACTAGACTTTACAATCGTAACAGACCATGCGAGCCTGAAGTGGCTCATGAATCAGAAGGACCTGAGCGGACGTTTAGCTCGGTGGAGTCTTAGACTTCAGCGATTCTCTTTTAACATACAGCATCGAAAGGGTTCACAGAATGTAGTGCCAGATGCACTTTCTAGGGTTTACGCCATTGATAGTATCGCGTCTGACCCTGTATGTAATGTGAGACCTGCTGATGTTCTATGCGTCAACCTTGCAGATCCATCTTTCAAGTCGGTTGAATATGCAGAGTTGATAAAATCAATAGAGGAAAGTAAAGACCAGCTTCCTGACCTCCTTGTCTCAGACGGTTTTGTGTATAAGAAGGTCAAATTTTGCACAGGGCATCCCGGAGATGAGGACTCAGTCTGGAAACTCTGGATTCCCAAATCATTGACTAAAACTCTGATCCGACTGGCACATGAGCCGCCAAAAGCCTCGCATGGTGGCATCGCGAAAACCCTGTATCGTTTGCGTGAACGTTTTTACTGGCCAAACATGGCCACCGAAGTGAAGACCTTCATTGCAGACTGCAAGGATTGTAAGACCTCGAAAGCCCCAAATTCAACCCTAAGGCCTCCGATGGGACAAGCATTTGTTGTGGATAGACCTTTCCAACATATATACGTAGATTTTCTTGGACCATATCCAAGGTCCAAGAGCGGTAATGTTTATATGATTGTTTGCTTGGATCAGCTGACCAAATTCGTCGTTGTCTCAGCTATACGAAAAGCTACTGGCGAAGCAGCGATAAAATTCTTGGAAGAGAATGTTTTTATGACATTTGGAGTACCAGAGTCAGTTTTGTCTGACAACGGGAAGCAATTCGTTTGCAAAGAATTTTCCAAATTTCTTTCTAATTATGGAGTCAGACATGTAAAAACAGCATTTTACTCGCCGCAAGCCAACGCGAGCGAACGCGTTAATAGATCCATATTAGCAGCGATAAGATCATATATAGGTTCCAAACAAGACGGGTGGGACAGATATCTTCCGCAGATAGTAAGTGCTCTTAGAACAGCCATACACTCAGCCATTGGCATGTCACCACACGAAGCGGTGTTCGGCCAGACCAAGATTGAACACGGCTCGGACTACGTATTACTCAAAAGACTAAGAAGCCTGAACAATCCTGAATTCGATTATTTACCAAAAGCAGCGAAAATGAATATTATTCATAATCACATAAAAGAGTCATTGGCGAAAGCACACGACACCTATGAGCGAAAATATAATACCAGAAGCAAAAACGTCAAATTCAAAGTCGGTCAGGTAGTCTACAAACGCAACTTTGTACTCAGCGATAGCAGCAAAAAGCGCAATGCGAAACTGTGCCCCAAATTTGTGCAAGCAAAAATAAAAGCAATAACTGCCAAAAACTTATTCGAATTACAAGATTTAGAAGGTAATAATCTCGGTATCTTCCACGCAAAAGACATCCGTGTATAAATCCCGATCTGCTCAGTCGGTAGAACTCACTACTCATTAGCCTATGAGGGTGCGAATCAAAAGGTTCTGTCCTTTTCCATCCACTTGGTTTGCGCTTGAGCTTGACCAAATGGACTGGTTTGTAGGGGACAGACCGAAAGAAAAAAGAAATTTTTTTTGTAAATAATCTACTACGTTCATAAACCATACCTCGCGAACAACCCTTTGATGAAACGATAACTTTCATCTGTCACTTGATGCCAACTGAAAAAAAAAAAGGTAGAAATAGAAGAAATTGAAAACAAGCGGCAAAACTTAGCCGAACGGAAGAAGTTTCTTTCTTCCCCTTTTCGAAATAGGTCGGCGTCGGGACAAGTGTCCACGAAAAAAAACTCTCTTCACGATCCGAAGCTCCTCATCAGACCTCACAAGATAGAGAAGAGATGAGCACTTCCTCCGCGCAGTGACAACGTGGTTTCACGATACGCCAACCGAGCGGCGACGCACAAGCAGAAAGAAAGCTAACCCCATTGACGACTTTCTACTGCATACGACGTCCACCACGAGTCTCTCTTCCACCACGAGACGGGCGCTTGCATTAAGAGATCTTTTGCGAACACCACCTTTAGCATCAAGAGACCTTCAGTGAAAACCACCTCTTGCAGCAAGAGAGCCTCTTGGAACATCACGTGCACCACGTGCCCCACCATTTTACCACGAGTAGCAGCACCAAGGCAAGCAAATAGTGTGAATTTAGTTTTTCACCACCACCTTTATCACGACCGAAGATCACGTCGTCACGATCAGATAAAGACATCCGTATCTACAGATACGGCATCGCATTCATCAGCGTCAGGATCTTCAAGGAAGACAAGCTGTCGCGGTAAAATTTACTGCGACAAGAAGCACCCTTCGGTCCTCTCTTCCCCCGACCTTTTTCCCTCTCTCTCTTTTGGTCCGCGCGCTCAAGTTCTTAAGAAGTGGAAGGGCAGCCATGGTCTCATCAGCCAATGGCCCACTTCATTAGAACCTTGGGGCAGCAACCACTACAGGTGAGACAGGGTGTAACCGGGATAGACGGACGGTCTACTCCCTAATGAAGAGATGCAGCCTATCCGAAGGTGAGCCGGGCGGACGGCCTGGAGACTCCCAACGGACCAGCGAGTCAAATCGGACGGACCGTCCGCAACGACCAAATGCCACCCAAGGCAAGTTACAAAGGAGGACGGACGTTCTAAATGGTAGAGTGTAAAACAAAACACTCCATAATAACAGTAACGGGTGTGGGCGGACGGCCCGAGTCATAAACAAAACACCGTTACCTAATTAAAAAGACCCGAGAGGCACATACCAGCAATTAGGGAGCACGGGTGGACGGCCCAGAGTAAAAGAAAAGCCCCGACGACAATTGCACCAGAACTACCACCAACACGGTAGGGAGTCACGTTCGATGAGGGAAGGGGCGACGATCCCTTTTGTCCAACTCCACCATGGGGAGCACCGGAGGAGCAGCAGAGGATTGCGGGCGGACGGCCACATATACGCACCTCATAACACCGAACAATTTTATAAATGTATAACCACGGTACTCACACCAGAACCCGAATCACCAACCTTAAACAGGTGGTACGAAGACCGAAGCGGAAGCCGACAACACTAACACGAAGTATACCGAGTCACACGAAAACTTCAATAACTTCATCAAAACTCGGAAGCCGAAGTAAAATTACACCACGGCAAAAGGAACGCAACTCCTATAATAATTAACACACTGTAAGGAATAGCGCAGGATCTATTCATCCCTTACCCCCCCAATTCTGCGCGGAAGTCCACCGAGATAGCTAGGGAAAAGTAACACGATAAGAAAAATGAATTTACTTGCCTCCTCTGGTGGGTTGACTGGCCCTCCTACTAGTTGCTTGGTGCCTGGTCCTAGGGGTTTTCGTAATCCTACCCCTCCAGGTGTGATCTTCAGTTGTGGTAACGTGTGGGGACTTTGTTAATTTTGCCCCAAACACGGGGCAAAAACTTTTAATTAAATGGAGAATTGTCCATTCTCGATTTGTTTTCCTTTTTTTTTTCTTTTTCGCGAACTGTCAGACGGGTAAAACATTGAGATAAGTCCAGGGTCGGCCGGAGGGTCGTCATTGATTGGTCACTTCCAACAATGGGCGAATCCGAAGATTGGAAAATGAGAGAACATTAGCGGGATCATGTCAGCACACTTGAGTAGCTGAAAATGATATGACCCAGCTAAATGCGTGAATGGGATGGGTGTAGGTGACAGTTGATAATCTCAGAGCGACAGCTGAATTATCGAGTTGGAACTGTTATCCTATCACCCATGTATGAGTGAGTGTAGGGGAGCAGATTACGGCTGACAAGTTAAGCACATAAGCTTAATCGTCATGTGGAGCGGTAGTTGGTTCTGCCTCCCCTGCAATGCCTGAGTATGTGTGTGTAAAAAGAAAAAAAAAAAACGGCCGGTCGAATGGACGAAGGCATATTTTGTTGGAAACCACTTCTTGGTTGACTAGCCTAAAGTATAGACGAATTATTCTGTGCGATTAACAAAAAAGTTTTAAAGCGGAGTAATATATATATATATTCAAAAAAAAAGGAAAAAGAAAGGAAGCATCGAGAAGGGAAGAAGCGAAAGCAATAAGGAAAAAGGGAAGATCACATCTCGAGGAGGAAGGTATAAGTCAGGCGGACCAAAACCCAAGGGACAAGTGGGTAGGACAGGAAAACCAGAAAAAAAAGATAAGTAGAGTTTCTTGTGTGTAGCTAGGATTTTAAAGTGAAAGAAAATAGATCTCGGTAGGCTTGCGTCCCGCAAAATCCCTGGAATTAAAAAGGGACACGCGACCCCTAGTTAATTGAAGATTTTCAACTTTCGGGATAGCAGGATCCTGGGCTATTTCAAACGGCATTCATATTTCTTTTCCATATATCTTATAATAAATAGAACCGAAAACTGTTCTTACAACGGTCAATAAATTCTGCCGTGCCCCAACGGGGCATTTATAACGTGAAAACAAAGAAAAAAAGGTCTTTTTTTTTTCTCTGCTTCAGATTCTGTCATCGGGTCGACTATTCTAAATTGTTTTTTTTCAGATTTTTTTTTTTGGTTTTTTTATTCTCTCGATCGGTTTTCTTTTTCCACCTAGGTTTCACAATTTCCCCAAAGAAAAATTGTGTGGCGCCCATAGTTCACTAGAAATATCAGGAATTCTATCTCCAGTACAAAAAAGGCATTCCTCACAAATTTTCTAAACCCAATACAACTTCAATCCATTTCGTTTATTTTCACCTAAGTAATTAGGTATTATAATCACCTACTGAACCCGACCCTAGCTGAGCAGCCAGGAAAGCAGCATCCCTGTGTGCTGCCATTACATTTTCGCGATCTTGTTGACATTTCAATTCGACTTTCCTTACGGGCGGTGGCGGCCGCAAATTTTGGTTGTTTCTTTTTTTAATTCGTTTGTTCCGCCAAATAAAAGTTAATTTTCTTTTATTAAAAGTAGTTTGTTCGCGAAGATAAAAGTGTAATAATTGGCGCCCAACAATAATTGGCGCCCAACAATAATTGGCGAAGAAGTGACAGAGAAGCTGGACCTAAGATTTGAAATAATAACCGCCTTAGGTAAGCTTACATCAGGCTCAGAGGGGGATGAAGAGGAAGTTGACGACGACTTCGAGGGGGGCGGCAAACCTAAACCGCGACCTCAGGCAGAAACCACGCCTCCAGAAGAGATGACCCGGGACCCTTCGCAACCAACGACCTCCACCTTTGCTAGGGAAATGGATTCCTTTGCAAACGTTGGTGGGCGAAGTGAACAACCTGTCTCTTCCGAACGTTTCGAGAACTTATCGAAGTGGAATTTAAAATTTTCAGGGGAGCGATGTGGTGCTTCCGTCAATGCCTTTTTGGAAAGGGTTGACGAACTTCGGGAAGCAAGGGGTGTTACGATTTCCCAACTATTTAGATCGGCGGTTGAACTTTTCGACGGGAAGGCGCTTCTTTGGTTTAGGGCGATTAGGAGGTCGGTCTGTTCTTGGCAAGAGCTGGTGAGGGAGTTGAAACTGGAGTTCCTCCCTCCCAATTATGATGATCTTCTCCTAGAAGAGATCAGGCGGCGTACCCAGGGGAAGGAAGAATCGATAGGGGTATATGTTGCTACAATGCAGAACATGTTTGGGAGACTTTCAGAACCGATTTCGGAGATGAGAAAGCTCTCAATTCTGCAAAGAAACTTGGCACCGTTCTATCAGACGCAACTGGGCTTGGTGGATCCCAGATGTGTCAATGATTTAGTGGTGCTGGGTAGAAGATTGGAGACGGTGCGGGCAAATGTCGAAACATTTGCTCCACCTCCAACAAGTCGCAGCAGACATTTGCTGGAGCCAGATTTGGCATACATCAGCACGGAAGAACCAAGGGTTTCGGTTGTTACTCAAGACAACCAGCAGCGTCGGCAAATGCGTTGTTTCAACTGCGGTAATGAGGGCCATTTCGCTAATAGGTGTTCCGCTCCTAGGCGTTGCTTCGGTTGTGGTACTGTAGGGATTTCCAGAAGGGATTGCCGACGTTGCGCGGGAAACGCCCAACGGACTCCTGGGTCAGCAGGACAGGAGCGCCGTCGGAATTAACTAGGTCGCCTGCTGGCGACCAGCTGAATAATTCTCGGGTTCATTTAGGCTTTACGTTGGAGGCAAACGGAAACGATAATCGGCCATTTTTAAATATCTCGGTCTACGGGATCCAGTTCGTCGGTTTGCTGGATTCGGGTGCTTCACGCACTATAATTTGTAGGGACGGGTGGGAAACTTTGAAGAATTTAGGGTTAGTTTTGTTGAAGAGTAGGATTAGTTCAGTAGCTTTAGCGGACGGGGCAGGCATAGAGGTCCTGGGCGTGGTAGGGCTCCCAATTGTGGTACAAAACAAGTCGGTTTTCTTAGAGTGTTTGGTCATACCAGCTCTACCCCATGTCATGATCTTAGGAGCAGATTTTTGGGCTCTGTCGGGAATCGTCCCGGATTTAAGATCAGGCGTGTGGAATTTTTCGAGTCAACAGGTGGTTGCCTCGATCTCCGTCATTAGGGAGAATTCCGAGTTGGACGATGCCGAAGTAAGGCAATTGGAATCGATGGAAGAACGAATCTTCAGGGAAATGCCAGAGGGCCTAGGTTGTACCCAATTGGTGGCGCATAAGATTAGGACGTCGGCCGAACCGATTAAACAAAGATATTACCCTGTTTCGCCTGCGATGCAGGTTCATATCGATAAAGAACTAAAAGAGATGCTGGACGCGGGAGTTATTGAGAAATCAAACAGTCCGTGGGCATCTCCGATAGTTCTCATTAGGAAAAAAGACGGTTCGTTTCGGTTTTGTGTCGACTATAGGAAACTTAATAAAGTTACAGCTAGGGATGCTTATCCACTACCCTATATATCAACGACCCTAGACAAACTTCGAGATGCGAAATATCTGACTTCTTTGGATATTAAGTCTGCCTATTGGCAGATTCCAATGGAGGAAGAATCGCGACCGCTCACAGCCTTCACGGTGCCGAATAGGGGCCTGTTCCAGTTCAAGCGAATGCCTTTCGGCTTACACAACGCACCGGCGACGTGGCAGAGATTTATCGACAGCGTTCTTGGTGCCGATCTCGAGCCACACGTATTTGTGTATTTAGACGATATTATAATCGTCACCAACAATTTCCAAAAACACCTTGAGATACTGGAGGAGGTCTTTAAGCGACTTTGTGCAGCGGGGTTGAAAGTAAGCAGAGAAAAATGCAACTTTTGTAGGCCGTCACTTAAATTCCTAGGTTATGTCGTTGATCGAAATGGACTACACGTCGACCCAGAAAAAGTGGAAAGCATGGTTAGGATTCCTGCACCAGAAAACGTGAAGGAAGTTAGGAGCTTTGTAGGGACAATTTCTTGGTACAGACGTTTTGTGCCAAACTTCGCCGAGTTAGTTAGACCTTTAACAGATTTGTTAAAGAAAAATAGGAGGTTTATTTGGTCAGTAGAATGTGAGGATAGCTTTCGGAAGGCGAAAGAATGTCTTGTGACAGCACCGATCCTGACGTGTCCGGATTTTCAGCGGCCTTTCGTGGTGCAAACGGATGCGTCAGACTTTGGTATCGGGGCAGTTTTGTCTCAAGAATTCGGGGAAGGGGAGAAGGTTATTTGTTACCTAAGCAGGTCACTCAATAGATGTGAAAGGAACTACTCGACTACCGAAAAGGAGTGCTTGGCTGTACTATGGGCGATCGAGAAGTTGCGACCGTACATCGAAGGCATTCGGTTCACGGTCATTACTGATCATTACTCTTTGGTATGGTTAAGTAATCTTAAGGATCCGTCGGGTAGGTTAGCTCGCTGGGCGGTAAGACTTCAACAATTCGATTTCGAGATCGTCCACAGAAAGGGGAATGAACATGTCGTCCCAGATATGTTGTCGCGGGGAGTCCCGGTCGTTGCCGAGATCTCTAAAGCGGATGTGGACCCTTGGGTGGCGAAGATGACTTCGGCAGTTGAGTCAAACCCACTGGCATACCCAGCGTGGAGGGTAGAAAATGGTCGTTTGTACAAGTTCATAAAAGCGAACCATATAGTAGTCCATGAGACTAATAACCAATGGAAATTGGTAATAGGGAAAGCAGGTAGAGCGGGTGTTTTGGCTGAATGTCATGATAACCCGTTAGCAGGACATATGGGGGTTCGAAAGACTTATGCTAGAGTGGGGGAAAAATACTACTGGCCAAAAATGAAAAGGGATATTACGCGTTATGTTAAAAATTGTACTGTTTGCCAACAAGTGAAGCCGGTGAATGCGAGACCGGCTGGTCTTATGAAGGAGAGAGTAGGGATTTCAAGGCCTTGGGAAATGATTTGTGTAGATCTGGTAGGCCCACTTCCCAAGTCCAGTAGGGGGTTCATTTATATTCTCACGGTTGTAGACTATTTTACTAAATTCCCCTTATTGTTCGCGTTGAGATCTGCTACCGCAAAAGCAGTCTGTAGGGAGCTGGAAGACAACGTCTTCCTATTATTTGGCGTTCCGTCGGTGGTCGTGTGTGACAACGGCCCACAATTCCGAAGTAAGGAATTGAAAGCGCTTTGCCAGGCGTACGCGTCACAAATTAAATACACAGCGCACTACCATCCGCAGGCTAATCCTGCAGAGCGCATTAACCAAATTATAAAAACAACGCTAAGAGCATATGTGTCGGAAAATCACAGGTGTTGGGACTCCCAGTTACCAAAGGTGGCGTGTGCAATACGCACCGCCCAACACGACGTTTTAGGTTTAACTCCATATTACGCGAATTTCGGGAGGGAAATGATAACGAGCGGGCGAGTATCGTCCCCCACACGCGAGCACTCCGAGGGTAAAGAACCGGGCGACGATGAAGGAACAACCACCTTGAGTAGTAGAGGGGGTTCAGGTAGTCGGAGCTTAGGTTTAGTTGGGGACGACCCTGGGCCGAACGATAGGTCGACAATAGAAGAAAGATTTCAGGAGCTAAGATCAGATATAGGTAGGAAGTTAGCGGCGGCAGCCAAGAAGTCCGCGAAAGCCTACAATCTCCGACGGCGAGATGTTCAATATCTCCCGAACGAGATTGTATGGCGAAGAAACTTCGCGTTATCAGAAGCCGCTAATTTTTACACCGCGAAACTTGCTCCGAAATTTATCGGACCATTTAAGATCAAAAAACGCGTTTCCCCGTGGACATATACTCTTACCGACGACAACGGTGGAGACCGCGGTACATGGCATGTGAAGGACCTTAAGCCCTACCACAGTACCGCAGACGACTAGCTAAAAGTCCCTAGTAACGTAGCTTTAATTAACATTTTTGCTGATTATCCTTTTTTTAGTTGAGTTCTAGTCGGGCGATTGGCCTTCGATGAAAAGTCTATCCTTCGTTGTTTCGTATACCTTAACCTTTGGAAATGGCTTGAGTTTTACCGCAAACCAAGCACATTTCCTTGGAGGTGAGGGTGGGGTTTGTCGCGGTAAAATTTACTGCGACAAGAAGCACCCTTCGGTCCTCTCTTCCCCCGACCTTTTTCCCTCTCTCTCTTTTGGTCCGCGCGCTCAAGTTCTTAAGAAGTGGAAGGGCAGCCATGGTCTCATCAGCCAATGGCCCACTTCATTAGAACCTTGGGGCAGCAACCACTACAGGTGAGACAGGGTGTAACCGGGATAGACGGACGGTCTACTCCCTAATGAAGAGATGCAGCCTATCCGAAGGTGAGCCGGGCGGACGGCCTGGAGACTCCCAACGGACCAGCGAGTCAAATCGGACGGACCGTCCGCAACGACCAAATGCCACCCAAGGCAAGTTACAAAGGAGGACGGACGTTCTAAATGGTAGAGTGTAAAACAAAACACTCCATAATAACAGTAACGGGTGTGGGCGGACGGCCCGAGTCATAAACAAAACACCGTTACCTAATTAAAAAGACCCGAGAGGCACATACCAGCAATTAGGGAGCACGGGTGGACGGCCCAGAGTAAAAGAAAAGCCCCGACGACAATTGCACCAGAACTACCACCAACACGGTAGGGAGTCACGTTCGATGAGGGAAGGGGCGACGATCCCTTTTGTCCAACTCCACCATGGGGAGCACCGGAGGAGCAGCAGAGGATTGCGGGCGGACGGCCACATATACGCACCTCATAACACCGAACAATTTTATAAATGTATAACCACGGTACTCACACCAGAACCCGAATCACCAACCTTAAACAGGTGGTACGAAGACCGAAGCGGAAGCCGACAACACTAACACGAAGTATACCGAGTCACACGAAAACTTCAATAACTTCATCAAAACTCGGAAGCCGAAGTAAAATAACACCACGGCAAAAGGAACGCAACTCCTATAATAATTAACACACTGTAAGGAATAGCGCAGGATCTATTCATCCCTTACCCCCCCAATTCTGCGCGGAAGTCCACCGAGATAGCTAGGGAAAAGTAACACGATAAGAAAAATGAATTTACTTGCCTCCTCTGGTGGGTTGACTGGCCCTCCTACTAGTTGCTTGGTGCCTGGTCCTAGGGGTTTTCGTAATCCTACCCCTCCAGGTGTGATCTTCAGTTGTGGTAACGTGTGGGGACTTTGTTAATTTTGCCCCAAACACGGGGCAAAAACTTTTAATTAAATGGAGAATTGTCCATTCTCGATTTGTTTTCCTTTTTTTTTTCTTTTTCGCGAACTGTCAGACGGGTAAAACATTGAGATAAGTCCAGGGTCGGCCGGAGGGTCGTCATTGATTGGTCACTTCCAACAATGGGCGAATCCGAAGATTGGAAAATGAGAGAACATTAGCGGGATCATGTCAGCACACTTGAGTAGCTGAAAATGATATGACCCAGCTAAATGCGTGAATGGGATGGGTGTAGGTGACAGTTGATAATCTCAGAGCGACAGCTGAATTATCGAGTTGGAACTGTTATCCTATCACCCATGTATGAGTGAGTGTAGGGGAGCAGATTACGGCTGACAAGTTAAGCACATAAGCTTAATCGTCATGTGGAGCGGTAGTTGGTTCTGCCTCCCCTGCAATGCCTGAGTATGTGTGTGTAAAAAGAAAAAAAAAAAACGGCCGGTCGAATGGACAAAGGCATATTTTGTTGGAAACCACTTCTTGGTTGACTAGCCTAAAGTATAGACGAATTATTCTGTGCGATTAACAAAAAAGTTTTAAAGCGGAGTAATATATATATATATTCAAAAAAAAAGGAAAAAGAAAGGAAGCATCGAGAAGGGAAGAAGCGAAAGCAATAAGGAAAAAGGGAAGATCACATCTCGAGGAGGAAGGTATAAGTCAGGCGGACCAAAACCCAAGGGACAAGTGGGTAGGACAGGAAAACCAGAAAAAAAAGATAAGTAGAGTTTCTTGTGTGTAGCTAGGATTTTAAAGTGAAAGAAAATAGATCTCGGTAGGCTTGCGTCCCGCAAAATCCCTGGAATTAAAAAGGGACACGCGACCCCTAGTTAATTGAAGATTTTCAACTTTCGGGATAGCAGGATCCTGGGCTATTTCAAACGGCATTCATATTTCTTTTCCATATATCTTATAATAAATAGAACCGAAAACTGTTCTTACAACGGTCAATAAATTCTGCCGTGCCCCAACGGGGCATTTATAACGTGAAAACAAAGAAAAAAAGGTCTTTTTTTTTTCTCTGCTTCAGATTCTGTCATCGGGTCGACTATTCTAAATTGTTTTTTTTCAGATTTTTTTTTTTGGTTTTTTTATTCTCTCGATCGGTTTTCTTTTTCCACCTAGGTTTCACAATTTCCCCAAAGAAAAATTGTGTGGCGCCCATAGTTCACTAGAAATATCAGGAATTCTATCTCCAGTACAAAAAAGGCATTCCTCACAAATTTTCTAAACCCAATACAACTTCAATCCATTTCGTTTATTTTCACCTAAGTAATTAGGTATTATAATCACCTACTGAACCCGACCCTAGCTGAGCAGCCAGGAAAGCAGCATCCCTGTGTGCTGCCATTACATTTTCGCGATCTTGTTGACATTTCAATTCGACTTTCCTTACGGGCGGTGGCGGCCGCAAATTTTGGTTGTTTCTTTTTTTAATTCGTTTGTTCCGCCAAATAAAAGTTAATTTTCTTTTATTAAAAGTAGTTTGTTCGCGAAGATAAAAGTGTAATAAAGCCACCCGTACCAAGAGATACGGCATTGCCACCACCAGCAATATCACCACCAGCGACATCACCACGTGTAACACCACAAACACTAGAACAGCCATCACACCACCTTTACCTCGACCAGCGGCAGCAACATCAACATAAGCAGCTTCAGCTCAACCAGCGACAGTATCGAATATAAAATCCTAGTATGTCAGTCCAGGTATATCAGGAAAATATACAACGTATGTATGCATATGATAATATATAAGTGTAGTTAGCATATTTAAACCCATATGGTAATCAAAAGATAAGGTAATTTATTGTTCAAACTTAAGACACTTAATGTCCCAAAGAATAAAAAAAAATTAAAAATCAAAAAAAAAAAATCATTAGATACATCTTCTGTAGCTGGTTCTGCACAGGACATGTAAAGATCGTTCATTACGGTGTAAAATGTTGCTATATAACTTCCATTTCTTCCACGTTTAGATTATTTAGTTACATTCACACCTCGGCCATAATGCTGTGCACAACATCATGGAACACTGCGGTGCGGAAACAAAGAAGCAGCAAAAAGAAAAGTACAAGCTGTAAGTCATTTTAAAATAAAAATTTTTTCTTATCGCGATTATATTTATTTTACATGCCATATAACTTTATTGAACGTATCTCCGTCCAATTAGAATTATAGTCATTGAAACAATACAATTTTGACTCGCGCCTAAAAGTATACAATTTAATTTTTCTTTTTGATGAACAATTGTGAAGATTGTGCTTAACACCTTGATTAAAGATAAGCAAGTAGACAGTATACTTATAGGAGTACAATTTAAGATTTATTTAGTTTCTCTCGAAACCCATTTTAGTAAATTTAGGATGCAATATATTTCTGTTTTACCAGCATCCGATATTGATTGATATTGATTGATACTTAAGATTGAATTACAAAAAAAAAAAAAGAAGGAAACTTATGCGCTAGGATTGTGTATTATTCTTAAAATTTAACTGACATGCGTGATTTGAATTAGCAACTAATTAATCATAAAAGATAATTTAGAGCTTTAAGGATAATATTATGAACACAAAATTGAGATTAAAGTTTTAATGAATTATAACGAAGAAATGAAATTTTTTTATCATCATGTTTTATTACACTTAACATGAAGGCATGATTTTTAGTGCGATATTGGGAAAGCGATCGAATTGGTGAGTTTTAATATACTTTAAGTGAGCTACTTTTAAGCTCACTTTTACATACGGGGTCATTGTATATTATATAAGAGTGGAGCAATGGCCAAGGTGTCACACTATCTTTTCATAAGTAGTTGACAGAGGGAGGGTCACACTCAGGGAAACCAGATACCACCTTAGGTCTTCCCCTTTTTGTGTCAGGTTATTTCCTGGTTGGTTGAGATATAGGGATAATACTTGACTTTAGTACAAGCAAGCAAATTAAAAATCCAGGACATGTAAATATGTACGGTGCTTCAGCGATAGGAACAAGTCCCCCCCCCATTCCGGCGAGCTAGTTTGTGCTTTATGCAAGCATGTCCAAGTTCCTGTCGACTGAACAACCCTTCAAGCTTCTCGAAGTATTTCGATGAATTCTGTGGTGTCGAAATATGTTCGAGGTTGACATCACTTTCTCTCTTTATTATTTGATAATATTCAGGGTTATCTGAAACAGTTAATCATCAATATGCAGAGACAAAAGAAGGCTTGGAGGAAACATCAATACCGATACACAGATGGCGCTCAACAACAAAATTATAGGAATAACACAATAATTCATGAAGGTTGTGCTTCATGATGTCTCCATTTGAAATATATACGTTGCAAGGGTGCGCTAAAGTGTGATTGATTTGATATTCGTTACAATCGCTACTTCATCAGTCAAATACCATAAGTGTTGGCTGATCTTTTGTAGAGCTGCTTTCGAAATGCTTTTGTCGATATATTTGTAAGACTTCAATGCTTTCAGAAAGCACAAATCCTGGTAAGGTGCTTTTACTACCAAAATAAATTGCAGCCATGGCTTGACATAAGCTATCACAATAAACAAGCAAACGTCTACCAGAGCTGCCTTGTCTTTGCTGGTTAATTTAAACTGAGAACTCAGCAACGCTATTTTCAGTGAATAGATCGCTCTTGCCATACATAGGGCTTGGTTCATAGCACCTGGAGGCCTAATTTTGAATTTTCGCTCTTTATCTCCATTTAAAAATATGATTGAGTCTTCTATCAATTCTCGATAGTCATCCCTCACTAATTTTTTTGTCAGTTCAATGCGATAGAATTCAAGCAGTGTTTCAATTTTGGAAGCAGTTAGGTATTTTTCCACGTTCTCTCTATAGCACTGGATGTTATTTGGGTCGTTGATTTTTCAATGATGATTTTTCTCTGAACTTTTTGAATATTGGGATATCAAGGCTTGTGGTCACTTGACTGATGTTAGCTTCAAAAACACTTTTTAGTACCAGTTCGTAAATGTGGTGTCGACAAGCAAAAACAAGAACCTCCCTGTCAAGTTTTTGCTCAAGGAGAACACAGGCACCATTTATACGACCAGTATTTGAGGCCGTAGTATCACAGCAGAGAATCTGAACTTGATCTTCAAGATTCCAATCATGAATTGCATTCCACACAGCCTGCATCTGTTCTGTGCCACTCGAAGTCTCCAATATCGGCACAGCTATTAGTTGTTCCTTATTTCCATACGAAATTACTATAGGAAGACGTTCTTCTTTACATTTTCGGGCATCCAGAGCAGGCAATAGTTTTCCGTCCCAGTGAACAGTTACAATGCCTGGTACTTCATTTTGGAAATCTACTTTAATTGCTTCCGCACGGTCTCTTCTTTTTTCCATACGTATTCGTTAAATGGATGACTTACTGATCGGAAAATCATCGATATTATGACCAAGTGCTTCGATTGTAGCTTGAAGGATAAACACAGAGTCTCTCACACTCAGCTGGCATCTGTCTAATGCAGCTACTAATTTTGGAGTTATTAAATCATTTTGCTTTACCAATTTAGGAGAAATAGTAGCAGAAGTAGTAGTCTCGGGTTGCGTATTCTCGATCACAAATGACAAATCTTCCTGTGAACCAATATTTTCGCTTGAAGTGGATGATAAATCATCTTGTAAAGGTTCATGTGACGACGCCGCTGCAGAAGTTGATGCCGAAAAACATTTCATTCGCCAGTTTTCCTCTTTAATAGCCCTAAGTCGCGCACTTTCCTCTTTGTTTGCCAGTTTTCTATCTATTCCAGCAAAGTAACCGGGTCGACCTGGCTCTCTTTGGCGCTCCAAGAAAGTTTTATCTTCTTCAATTTTCATCAATTGAAGCGCTTCGGCGTGTGCAATGTCAAACAAATTATCTAAATTGTTTGTAAAATCTTGTTGACGCCGTTTGAACACGTCCTGTGTTTTGTTTGCAATTTTTTGTAAGTCTCTCCAAACTTGGTATAACTTATTAAGCTTTGTAACACAATTAGGAGTCGATTTTGTGGGTATTCGCGCCTTTTCCCAAAATATAACACACTCCCGAATAACTAGATTTGCACTTTCATTAACACTTAGTTTTACTTCGCGAATGTTTTAAAAATAAACTCGGAGAACTTGTCCGTTGGAGGGAAGTTTTGAACCCGATATTTGATGGATTACATCTCCTACCAAAAATATGACCTTTTTAGCACTGCGCAATTCCACTGAGATGTTTCTTGACTAAAAACAATACGCTCACTGACAAAAAAACAAGAAATTAATAATTAAGAATTTTCGAGTGTTTAAATATAATATGAAAAAAATGAGAGGGTATGCATTGAAAAAAAATTACTTTTAATTTTTTGGGACACCCTAATGACAGGTGCACGGTCCATATTAGGTCTGTAGTTCATCCATCTACAACTTTTGTAAAACAGTTCACATTCACAATTAAACATTATGACTTATGAGGTGTTCAATTAGATTTAATTGGGTGAGTTAATTCATATGAAAATATAAATATATTTTAGAGTTATTTTATCTGTTTATGTTATATAACTTCTCACTACTCTGACCTTTAACTTAAGAATATTATAAACTTTGTAGGTATTGGAAATCTTAAGGTGCGCTCAGACAGTCATCCAAAGTTGTCACACGATTGACATCCTGACCTCACTATGACGTAGAATTTTTACTGAACTTCTCATCCAGTGTGATCGCCCATTTTAGAAATAGCTAAATACTTAATGTGTTCTACTCGGTCGTTTGCTAGTGTATTTACCAATCAACAATTAAGAATAAATGAATATCGGAGAACGAGTGAAGAAAACTAAATATATTTGAAAATTAAAAATCGAAGGCACGAACGTATGAAAGCCCTATGCGTGCACAAAATATAGTTTAGAAGAGTCGTATGCCAAAAATTGTGGCGTGCAAAACGTGAATTAGTTATCAAACATCTATCTTCATTGGAAATTATGAAGGCGTTATTTAGGGTTGAAACATTTTGTTTGCTGACCAAAAAGTTTTGACAAAAATTGACTTCAAAATGCGGAAGTAAATTTCTTTTACGCGTATTTTTTTGTTCTTGTAGTTAATATTTGTGTATACAAACAAGTTTCTTATACCCGAGTTTTTTATATATGCGAGTTTCTTATATACAGTTTAGAGAGAAGTGCCAGGAAAAGACACGGTGTTTTGGATTGCATTTTTTAGAAGGGAGTTTTTCTTATTTGAGTGTTTCTTATATTCGTAATAGCGATTTTTTTTTGAGCGTTCAAATTTACATTTTTTTTCACTTAATTACTTCTTGTGCACTTTAATTAAGTATTTTAAAGTTTAAGCATATATGTATATCCTTTGATGTGTGATCAAAACGGCATAAGTTAATTTTTGTGTAATTGGACTGGGTATGCAGAAACAATCATTCTCAATCAAACGATTTTTAAAATTTTATTAATAAATGGTTGTACATTTTAAAAATTATACTATTATTGCACTAAACTATGACTTTAAAATGTAAAACTAGATTTATAACACATTATTGCATTTTCAAGTGCCATAATCTTAAAATTTGGATTTTGTACATGTGTCGTTTTGATCGCACTCCGTAGATATATTATATATAAATTTTAACATACCCCATTTAAGAATGTATGTCGTATATACACTATTAAATGGGGTTTGTTTGTTGTTAGTTTTTTTGCAAACGCTTAAAGAAAATGTCCCTCAAATAAAATTATAAACAATTTAATTTGCATTCCCTTAAGGGTTGGCCCCTAAAACAAAAAATTGGCAAAAAACTAAATTACTGAAAAACGAGTCAAATTCAAGATGACTGTCTGATTTCACCTTTAGTCAGGACAAATAATTTTGTAGGCGCACATTTTTCTCCCATAGATAGATGATTTTTCTCTGAACTTTTTGAATATTGGGATATCAAGGCTTGTGGTCACTTGACTGATGTTAGCTTCAAAAACACTTTTTAGTACCAGTTCGTAAATGTGGTGTCGACAAGCAAAAACAAGAACCTCCCTGTCAAGTTTTTGCTCAAGGAGAACACAGGCACCATTTATACGACCAGTATTTGAGGCCGTAGTATCACAGCAGAGAATCTGTACTTGATCTTCAAGATTCCAATCATGAATTGCATTCCACACAGCCTGCATCTGTTCTGTGCCACTCGAAGTCTCCAATATCGGCACAGCTATTAGTTGTTCCTTATTTCCATACGAAATTACTATAGGAAGACGTTCTTCTTTACATTTTCGGGCATCCAGAGCAGGCAATAGTTTTCCGTCCCAGTGAACAGTTACAATGCCTGGTACTTCATTTTGGAAATCTACTTTAATTGCTTCCGCACGCTCTCTTCTTTTTTCCATACGTATTCGTTAAATGGATGACTTACTGATCGGAAAATCATCGATATTATGACCAAGTGCTTCGATTGTAGCTTGAAGGATAATGACTTTAAAATGTAAAACTAGATTTATAACACATTATTGCATTTTCAAGTACCATAATCTTAAAATTTGGATTTTGTACATGTGTCGTTTTGATCACACTCCGTAGATATATTATATATAAATTTCAACTATCAAATTTATTCAACATACCCCATTTAAGAATGTATGTCGTATATACACTATTAAATGGGGTTTGTTTGTTGTTAGTTTTTTTGCAAACGCTTAAAGAAAATGTCCCTCAAATAAAATTATAAACAATTTAATTTGCATTCCCTTAAGGGTTGGCCCCTAAAACAAAAAATTGGCAAAAAACTAAATTACTGAAAAACGAGTCAAATTCAAGATGACTGTCTGATTTCACCTTTAGTCAGGACAAATAATTTTGTAGGCGCACATTTTTCTCCCATAGATAGATGATTTTTCTCTGAACTTTTTGAATATTGGGATATCAAGGCTTGTGGTCACTTGACTGATGTTAGCTTCAAAAACACTTTTTAGTACCAGTTCGTAAATGTGGTGTCGACAAGCAAAAACAAGAACCTCCCTGTCAAGTTTTTGCTCAAGGAGAACACAGGCACCATTTATACGACCAGTATTTGAGGCCGTAGTATCACAGCAGAGAATCTGTACTTGATCTTCAAGATTCCAGTCATGAATTGCATTCCACACAGCCTGCATCTGTTCTGTGCCACTCGAAGTCTCCAATATCGGCACAGCTATTAGTTGTTCCTTATTTCCATACGAAATTACTATAGGAAGACGTTCTTCTTTACATTTTCGGGCATCCAGAGCAGGCAATAGTTTTCCGTCCCAGTGAACAGTTACAATGCCTGGTACTTCATTTTGGAAATCTACTTTAATTGCTTCCGCACGCTCTCTTCTTTTTTCCATACGTATTCGTTAAATGGATGACTTACTGATCGGAAAATCATCGATATTATGACCAAGTGCTTCGATTGTAGCTTGAAGGATAATGACTTTAAAATGTAAAACTAGATTTATAACACATTATTGCATTTTCAAGTACCATAATCTTAAAATTTGGATTTTGTACATGTGTCGTTTTGATCACACTCCGTAGATATATTATATATAAATTTCAACTATCAAATTTATTCAACATACCCCATTTAAGAATGTATGTCGTATATACACTATTAAATGGGGTTTGTTTGTTGTTAGTTTTTTTGCAAACGCTTAAAGAAAATGTCCCTCAAATAAAATTATAAACAATTTAATTTGCATTCCCTTAAGGGTTGGCCCCTAAAACAAAAAATTGGCAAAAAACTAAATTGCTGAAAAACGAGTCAAATTCAAGATGACTGTCTGATTTCACCTATAGTCAGGACAAATAATTTTGTAGGCGCACATTTTTCTCCCATAGATACGGATGAGGCAGCCCACTGGACAAATTGGACTTCGCTGAAAATGACAGCACATATATTGATATATTTGAATCAATATATGGCAGGTATCAGATTTTAATTTTTTTTTTTCCATCAAAGTAAACGGGAGCACTGCCTCACTTTAGGAAAGACAACCACCAAGGCCTTTAAATATATTACGACGGATATTTTTGGATACAATAGAAATTTAAAAGATGCAATTATAAATAAAAATATCGTCGGCTTAGAGCGTAAACTGTCAACTGCATTTTTATCATTGAAAGAAAAGTAAGACAGTTGAGTCTTAAACATTCAAACTAAACGACTTACCCTAACAAATTTATATAAAAAGCTTGCATAAATTGCTTGTATGTAATTTATTTTATTGTGTTTATATTAATTCTTTTAACAATGTGGCAAAAAGTGTATTTGTGTAGTTTTTTTTCTCCTACAAAATTGGTATTTTAAGTACTTAGCAGGTTTACACTCTAAGACGACTTTATAAGGCATTTAACTGATTTATGTTTAAACTCCGTGCCAAAACTGCAAAATAAAAAGAAAAAAAATGACGCTCTGGGTTATTATAATACTTCTATTTGATTAATTTCTTCATGAAACCAATATAGTACTAATTCATCACATCTAAGGTATGGTTAACACCTTTGAAACAATTGTAAGATATTTTATTGAAATAAAGCAAGTGTTACACATAATACAAATGTCAGCTAGTAATAGTTATTGACGTTCATTAACCAATTTTTTACTTTAAACTTAAGCCAGACCTTGGGAAAAAAGATCCAATGTTAATCCAAAAGTAAATCTGAAAAAAAGGTTTGCCTTAGAACTCGGCTTTAAAACATGCAACATGCCAAAAACCAAAATTTTCTAAATAAAGTAATTATTGAAATATATTCTATTTGTCATCAATATGTCAATCTTAAAATATATCGTAGGGAAATACTTTTAATAATAACTTTAGTAAAATAAGGTGGTAATCCTTAATCAATAACTCAACGAAAACATAGTTATAAATTATTTCCGTATTCCTCGTTTCTACTAATCCATTTGCGTATTATAAATAATGTCTTATGCGTTCTCATACTGGTTTTCAAATTAGATGTAATATCTTGTGGTCAGCCTTTGTCGGTGACAAATTCATTTTCAAACGTTTATACGACATTGGGGCAGGCCAAACCACCCAATTTACAAAAATGGATCCTTTTACGTGCACCCCCAACTTTGGTCGATAATTTATCATTAGATGAGGAATAGATACACTGTTATAATTCATCAATTGACCACTACTCTTTCCGGCTATCGAAGGGATAACTCATAATGATGCAATTGATGATTTAGCAGCAGTAATTGGAGGATTAGTTTTATGGTATGATTTAAATTGTGTTAATTATCAATCAGTGCATGTGTGCGTGAAGGATGGGCAGGCGGGAGTAGACGGACTAATTGCAAACCAAATGTTGACATCTGTGGTTAGATGATCGTAAAATGTATATAGTATCTGCAGTTGGCCTATTATGGATTTTGTGCGGCATCTATGGGGTTGTATGATTGCCATTTGGGCAAGGCAATCAGTCGGAATTAGTAGGCAGCTCGATTTTGTAAATTACAGAACGGAAGATAATTATTTCGCTAGATAGCAGATGGGTGAATAACTAAAATGTTAGCACTTGGCAGCATGTGTGTGCCGAATTAAGTGCTAGAAAGTTAATCAGAAAATGTTTAATATTTAATTGCGTCAGCTACTCATGTTCATTCGATTCTAGAAAATGATTCTATATGATGAGAGTATATAGTAGAATAGCTTGATATCACAAAATTTGGTAGCTATAATTTGAAAAACTGAAAACAATCATTGCTAATGTCGAATTTATGATAAAAAAAAGCTACAAAGTTTTCTATGAAAATTGGGATAAATCTAAGAAGATATCAGCGAAATGTCAGATGGGATATGATGTGAAAAATAATTACTAAGAAAAACTTTAGTCAGGACTCACCAAGAAAGCTGTATAAGTATTCTAAGAAACACGTCATAGGTAAAAATCAAGAAAGGTGTAAGTGTTATAGACAGACTTTACTGAGTTGAAAATGTAAGATGATGCAAAGAAAATTGGTACTTCAGGTACAGATCCTTAAATATTAAACCTACATTGGGCTTAATGTTTTTGAAATGTAAAAAGCTTTTCCAAAGCAATAGTATTTATTTAATCAAAATAATATTAAAGTACGTATTTTGGCAATTGTAAATGTGGGGAAATTTTCATCTTCAAACACAAATTGTGAAGAACACACCCATATTAGCGTTCAACGAGCCATAGGTGTTAAAATACTTATTTTTCAAACTTTCTGAATTTTTAAGCTCCATTTTATTTAATATACACTTACACACAATAAAAAGTAAAAATTGTTGGAAAGAAGTGAAAAAGCAAGTGTTGCAGCGGCCATCCTAAATATTGAAATATTCCTATTTCTTTTTTTTCATCCATTTGTTGTGCATAAGTTTCTGAGTTTCCTTAAATAATTAATAATTATCAATAATTTTATTTTAAACATTTCATTAATAATTTAATATTTACAAATCACATTCTTTTATGTAAATTAAAAAAATGCTGTACAACATACCCCTAAGGTATATTCACACATGAAACACGAAGTCATTTCATACAAAGAATTGTAACGGTTGATTGATTCGTATTTGAATCAAAGTATTCTTTAACTTCTTCTTGTCTTCGAAAAAAATGGGGTGAACCAAGATGATTTGCAGTCTGCTAATATTGTCGATAAGGTATGCACACAACATATAGTAATTGGAGCCGCCGAAAGCATATTCAAATATAGTTTAGGGTGTTTAGAGAACAGGTTGGACAACCAATTGGGCACCAGGACCTGAGTTTATTTTCTCTTTCTTTTATTGTCATCCAGCGTTTAATGCGTTTTTTGACGAGAATAAAGCAAAACCTTGAAGCCTTTTCATCTTTTTCATTAATCTCAACATTTGATCGCTTCAGAATTTTTTTAAACATTTCTGAAAAAATGTTTGTGATGCCACTACCATTTATTGTACTTTCTTTTTTTATACTAAAATATCGAATTACCGAATTTGCCCTCTGACAATTTTTTAGTTCTAAAAATATCAATTTTGAAATCATCTAGGAGCCCCAAGAGAAAATGCGAAGAAATAGTCAAAATCCACCTAGCAGCACGACTAAAATGACGATTTTGATATTCACAAAATTATGTTGACGACGCTCTAACAGAAGAATATTCCTGCGAAACGAGAACTTTAATACCAATTTATAACCGTAATATTCGATATTAGGTCAATGGACTCAGATGAATGTTCCAAACAATTTTTGGTGGTTCACTCTTTCCAAACTCGTGGAATATCTCTATCGCCTACTTGCTGTAGACACTTAATAGAGAAAGCCATTGAAAACGCTATTGATGCGTTCGTTTTCCCGGGATTTTGGGTATAGTCCTCGGTGTAAACCAAACTAATAACTGCATGAGGAGAACATCCGATCCCAAACACGCTGGTTCCAAATGTCTAGACCAAGCGCTCTGGCGTCCATGATAGCTTAATATTTTTAATAGGGATAAGATCTTCCTTAACGTCTCGAACCTGAGGGTTGGAATTCGAAAATCCTCTTGACTGGAGCGCTATTATCAATTTGCGTTCCCAAAATATTTACATATGTCCAGTGAAACTGCAATAATTTATCTTATTAACCAATTACATTTCTTTCCTATTAAAACAAAAAATAAAAAAAATTGTTTGCCACACTCAAATATCATATTGATCATCAATATAGTTTAAGGGTACATTTAATGGGATTCACAACTCAAAGACTGTAAAATTAAATTTAACTTGAAAATTACTTAAATATGTACTGAGTAGTATTTCAGTACCCAGTGAAAATACATGAAAGAGATACTTGAAAAATAGCTTCTACTTGGCTGTTTTCCAATACCAAGAACATATTATTTTGATTTTTTAAGTGCAGGTACCAGTACTAAGACTTGTGACAGCTCTGACTACGAATTAATACCTTAAAGACAGCAGCGGATAGCTTGGCTACGATAATGCACAGTGGATTGTTTTTCCCTAAGGCGCTCTTTATAGGATTTGGCTAGTACAGATGTGCGTAGGCATCCAAAATCATCGTAAGTGATAGAACTCCTCCTCAAGCTTCGACGTAGGTATGTGTAATACATTAAGCGAAAATTTCGGAATGCAGCTCTGATGTGCATGACAGCCAATCCATCAAGTCTTTACACATTACACCTTTGCCAGGTGATTCTTCTAGAATCGACTTGAATCGCCTCAAAACGGTGCGATTTGTATTGACTTCCTTACACATTTTAATCATATGTTTTTAATTGATTTTTTGAAGCTTTATAACTTCACAGATACACAAACATCCTCAATGGTGTTTGCAGACAAAATTCCCGATTACAAAAAATAAAATTGCAAGTAAATATGAAATCTTTTAAAAATTACATCATCTCATCTTATATCACAGCGCAGAGTGAGCAGCGAAAAACAAACAAAAAATACTGATGCCATAAGACATATCATAATAATTGAATTATCTCACTAACCGGTGCCGCACGGCGGAGAAAAGAGAAATGATATGAACTTCCTGCGACAGTAAAGGATGACAACTTCTACCGATGGCAGCCCAGCAACGACAGCAGCAGGAAAATTAATTAACTACGGTCAACCATACTTGTAATTGCCCCGAAGAATATTTTACGTTCACTGTAGTTGCAGAGCTGCTTGTTGTGTATACGAAAAGTTTACGTGCCGCCGGCAGATTGTGCATGTAATATAATAATTGCCGATAGAATCTTAATCCTAATTAATTGTGTCAACGGTTGAATGATTAAAATGGTTTGCTGCTATGATTAATTCAATAAACTTGAACCACAAAAAAGATATACTTTGACCAAGAGTATAGGATTGGTGTCTGACAAATTGTCCGCAAGTATCAAATTAAATTAACTCGTATTTCTGTTATTCTATAAATGCGCACAGTAACTATTTGGTAAGCTTTCTCTAATTGTAAATTCTAAGTGCACAATTATTCTTTTATAAAAAACAGTTCACTCCAGACTCCAGTGTTACACTTCTGAATCAATAACCGATAAAGCAATATGTAGAGGTACATATACCTACGAAACAAAGTACAATCAATAGACAGGAATGTTTATGCCCTGTGCCCTTGGAATGAATATATCCTCATTAAAGTTTGTACCTGAATGCATTACATAACATAAATCGATTATTCCTTTAACAAATATGTACGAATATGTAGGGTAGCTAACATTTTTCCTATTCGTCTATAGCACCTAGTATCGTAGTATGCTCACCTTTACTTTGAAATAAAATTTTGGAATATCTCCATTAGCCTGGGAGTGATATATTTACTTTCAAGCTCGAACAGAAAGCCAATCATAATCACATCAGCATCTGCATGCATAGAAAGGATGAAAATTTCAATCATTTCGACATAGTATCTATAATCAACAGTTTTGCCTGCATACCTACTGCACATCGTTCCTCGCCATCACCTGATTTGTTTGTATATGTACATTTTGAACTTAATAGAGAAAGGATAGGTACTGCCTGAGGCCGAATACAATACTACCTACTCCTACTACACATCACATCACTTTAGTTAAAGATACTTTCAATAGAAACACAAAGATCCGAAATATTTCATCAAATTTCTACTAACTACAGAAAGAACGGAAGACAAGAAATATTTCGTCATTTATGCTGAATAGAAGGCTATACCAACCGTTGCCAAATACTTGAGATATTAAAGGCAAGTATTGCTAACATTACTCAAAAATCCTTCAAGAATTCACGTTGTCCTTTCCTTTAGGTAGATAATATGTATCCAGCTGATAGCGAGGTATGTATGCCTAGCACACCCTTAAGATTGGCAGATTTAATGAATACCCAAACCGAATTATATTATCATGTATTGGTAATTAAATTATTTGTTGATTTTAGACTCACAACGACAGCAGGGAGGACTGACTCAACTTGCACAGAAGTACACTTCAGATAATGTGCGACGAAGAGGACAGAACACCATATTGGGCAAAGATACGAGTACGTAACGTAAGTAGATATACCTACCTATGTGGACTAAACTGCAGCTCCATCACGATTGGAAATACCTTGGGGGGAAATGACATTACTAAATTTCAGAACAACATAATCCATTTGTGATAATAAACGTTGTTAATGTGTAGAGTGGAGATGTCGTCATCGTCGTCGTCGTTGTTGTCGACGACAAGTACGACGGGAATGACTATGACTACGATGACCATCGTGCTTGTTACCATATGAACTGAAATGGAATGGCAGATGACTATACACTATTGACGGTGATGATGACCTGACCACTCTATAACATGGATGTAGTACAGATACACAGGCATGCCATGCCATGGTGTTGTGTTGCCATTAAATACGTGCACGATGTGGAATATTAAGCACATAAATAGATCAAGGCGAATGGAGATTTTGGAATTAATGGTTTATACCTTTACCTGGAAGTGTATTCAAAAGCGCTCATGGTTCAATTTATGTGCACAGCAGGGGAAGGGATTAGTAGGTCGCTCTGAAATGGCGATACCAATATTATTTTGAGTACTTACTCGTGAATCCCTACATTAATATTCGTCCGAATATTTATTAAGTAGGTAAGTAAGCGAACCGAAAAATGTTTGCAATATAAATTGTCTGTTTAAGGGATTTGAATATGAGATTGTACATAGAAAAGCTAAAAATGAAAGCTTTATTAACGGGTTTAAGGTATTCTGCTAAAGAAGTTAACTCTAACATTTCAATGGGTTTGTTCCTTTACTTTTTCAAGCAACTCATAAATTTAGTAAAACAGAGGCAAAGAGAGAGTAAATCACTTTTGCTCAAATGAAGGAAGACTGAAATACAGGAAGATCTTGGAAGACTTTCTATGTGGTATCATAATAATGACCTTAGACTCAATGTCTCTAAATGTTAAGGCCTATCGTTTTGTCGCAACATCGTTTTGCGATCTTGCGGAAATTTCGAACTTAAACTGAGTCCCTGGGTCTGTCTGTCTGTCCGGTCTTCAAAGTTCGTATATAAGGTTTTTCGGGTTACATCTCGAAGCATCTTTTTATTTTTTTCTTTATTATTTTAAATAATGGTACCTGCCATACAATTTTTTGTCAAAATCACTCATCAAAATACTGCATACTCAGTTTTTGGAAAAAAATAGATTAACGGTAATTTATAAAACGGGCAATATCTCGAAAACTAATAAAGGAAATTTAAAAAAAATGTTTCTTTTATAAAGATATCATATAACGATTTTGTTAAATTTGAATTAAATTCGTTTTCTCAAAAACGGCTCTAATGATTTTAAAATTTTTTTTGTATTTCGAACAATTATGTTAAAAGTGTCTAATGTGCGAAATTACATCAAAATCGTTGGTGACATTTTTGAGAAAAGGTAGTTCTGCAAAACCTTAAAAGGGATTTATTGGTATGTGATCAAATGTTACCATTCTTTTAGAGGCGATTCAAAAAAGCACCTCATGTACGGAGAAAACTTCATACACAGTCGTGAACTTTATTTTTTAACGTACGTGATCAATAATTCCTCTTTTTTTTTAATTATGTACATAATAAAAAATAAATAAGCAAAATGGAACAGGAAACGAGTCCCTATTTAAATATCACATTTCAAATTTCAAACTACAATAATATTAGACCAATTTAAAGTGAAATTTTTACACGCAGATATCTTTGCATCGGAGTTTATTTTCTTTGTCCTTCTGTGCTTCTGTGATATGTTTTTAGAAATGGTGGAAGATGTCTGCTTTTGAATATCATTGTTCTAAAGGATTTTGGAACAATGTCTAAGTTTATAAGTCGACACAAAAAGAACAGGGAAAGATCACAGCTATCTTCCAAATCCCTAAAGATGAAAACCATACCTGTCACCTGATTATCCGCGTTGTATCCTACTGAAGATGAGAGTAGGTCAATCGAATATTTTTGTGATGTAGTATAGTTACTACAACTTACTACAAAAGCGTTCCTTTACTTTTTCGAAACTTAAGCATCAGAGTGTTCTTTTTTAGAGGTATAGAACTTCGAATTGAAATACAATACAAGAAAATCATTTGAATGTCCATCAATTTGGCTTTATTGGAAGGATAATTTTATGCTATTAATGATTAAAAATGATTTCGGGCATGTGGCCGCCGCGGCTGGTTCTAATAAAGACAAGTCTAGAGGTCCAATTTTTACCCACTTTTTCATGCATTTGGGGCATGGGTATGTCGGCACTAACGTCACGAATATTGGCTTCCAAGTCCCCTAACGTTTCGGGTTTGTTGGTATATGCGAGCGACTTCACATATCTCCAAAGAAAATAATCCAATGGTGTCAAATCACACGATCTCGGTGGCCAATTGACAGGTGCATTCCGCGAAATTATGCGCTCATCGAATGTTTCCTTCAATAAGTCGATTGTGACGTCTGCTGTGTGGCATGTAGTACCGTCTTTTTGGAACCACATCTCATCCACATTCATGCCATCCGATTCGGGAACAAAATAGTCGGTAATCATGGCTCTATAGCGGTCTCCATTAACGGTAACTGACTCTCCAGCATCATTTCGGAAGAAGTATGGCCCAATGACTTCACCAGCCCATAGAGAACACCAAACATTAATTTTTTGTGGATTTAATGGCATTTCAAGGATCTCGTGTGGATTCTCTTCACTCCAAATGCAGCAATTTTGCTTGTTGACGTAGCCATACAACCCAAAATGAGCCTCAGTGAGCTTGCGGTAAACTTCGCAAACTGAACCATTATTTTCGAAATAAATTTGTACGATTTGCAATCGTTGATCATTTGTCAACCTGTTCATGATGAAATGGCAAACCAAACTGAATATAAATGACATTAGAGTTGCCAGATTTGACCACAAAATGTCAGTTTTATCTCTATTCGAAAAAACCAAAATCTAAAAAAAACACCCTTTACTATCATTCAAACTCAATTCAGGTATATCGATTTAAAATGGCAATTTTCAATTTGGTGGTAAATAAAATAAAATATTATAACTTCTGAATTTCCGAACATGTTTATATCTAGGTGTATTTTGAACATACATTTGAATAGAGTAACTTCGTGACTACCTCAAAGCTTTTAGTATTGAGTTCAGGCTTTAGTTTTGTCAACAGACAAAAGAGTATTTATATGGCTGGTACAGCCCAGCAGATACCCAAAAGCTTGAGTCCGTTCTCACGCTGTATAAGACAGACACTACCGCGAAAATGGAGATACGATGGACAGGATCAGGTATGATGAAAAGACAAAACTTTGACACTTAGTAGGATGCCATGGGAAATTGGCTAACGTCAAGTGTTATTGGCCTTAAGCGGAAAATTATCTAAGCTACATTTCAAAATATTAGCCTTATATGTCTACACGCTGCTAAAGACCCTATCAAGGAAGTGTCCTCTTAAACGGTACGGAGGATGTCCAGAGTACGATGTTGACGACTTGACAGCTTGTAATACGAGTAGTAAGCACTAGGTTTCCACGGCTACCACAACTATTGGTCTATTGTGCTTAAATATTTGATTGGCTCGGCTACATCGAGCGAATGAATAATAGAGTTCCAACAAAAGAATTTCCGAACCCAGGATCGAAACTATATTCGATACCGAATGTCCGTTTATACACCATGCCGATGCCAAAGCGCTAGGTCTGGAAAAGCGTGCCCGGGATAGCAGAAATGAAAATATGCCTTGGCTTAGGCTGAATCTTTTCGCGGGAGCCCATTAAGTAAGTAAATATTGTTTGAATGAACCTTGATGAACGTTCCCCCTTGATATTATACATTATGGGTTGTACACTGAAAACGATCTCTCGCTTGCTTTTGGTAGCATGCGCACTGGAATTTTGAGGAACTTGCTCGAGAATTGTCCTTCGAACACTGGCTTATAAATATGCCATCCGATACAATATGACGCCAAAGATCCGACAGCCACAAAACTTTCCTCAGGCAATGAAATCGATTCGGTCTGACTCTGAACCAGGGTATGAATACCATCATATTTTCATAGATGGCTCTAAAACCGGACAGGGGTCTTGTGCTTTAGTCTTTCTTTAACACAATAATATTATACTTCACTACCCATTGGGCAGACATGCGTCTGTTTTCCAAGCTGAGTTTTTTTCAGCAAGTGCTAGAAGCATTTGAATTTGCAGTAACAGCCAAGCTGCATTAAAAGCAAAATTCTGCGTATTTCCATCCCACTTGCAGGCGTCCTTTCGGGCCACAAAGCCTTTGCTAAACACTTCAATGAGTCCGGCTTAGGCGCCACCACCAAAATACTTTCTCTGCAGTTGTCCAGCCTTTTCTCGCTTAGTAGTGTAAGGTGCCTACATGGTAGTACAATGAACCAGTAGGGCGTTTTTCCCATCATGGCTTGGAAATAAAACCACATTTTTGAAAAAAGAAAACGCAAAAGTATGGTATTATTTCTACATCAACATATAAATAAGGTCTTGTTTTCACTGTTATATTTGGAGCAGGTGCGTGGTTGGACAGGTGCGTGGTTGGGCATATGCAAAGATATATTAGTTATAAACAAAGTTTGAATAATACCTAAAGCGCCTGCTTCAAATCTAATTGTGAATAGCAGAGATGTTGCTGGGAGCAGCATGTCCCCCATATTCGATTACCCTTACGCAATCATTACAAATTTTAAAAACCAAATAGACCGGGACATTAATATAAGATCACTTGACTCATAACCATATGTGGTCTTATTTCGTAGGGGGCTATTTCATGCACCGTCGAACTGTATAATACCCTATCTATATCCCTATATCACCTAAGAAATAAAGTGCACGACTGCGTCATACGAAACTTTCTCGGTAGATGAGATGCGTTTTCAATCGCAAAATAAATCGAAAATTAATGCTGACAAATTTATTTAAATCACTTTTTAGGTTTTGAAAAATTAGATTTTCTCAAAAGCGGTACCTACGATTTTGATGTAATTTCGCACATTGGACACTTTTAACATAATTGTTCGAAATACAAATTATCAAAATCGTTAGCGTCGTTTTTGAGAAATCGAATTTAATTTAAATTAAAGAAAATGTTTTATGAAAAAAAAATTTTAAAAAATATGCAAATAGTGTTGTTCATCTTTATAGTAAAAAAAACACTGAACTTTTTTTTAAATTCCTTTTATTAGTTTTCGAGATATTTCCGGTTTTATAAATTACCGTTAATCGATTTTTTGTTCCAAAAACTGAGGATGCATAATTTTTGTACCCATCTCAAATATCCCTAGTACAAAAAAAGACAGAAATCCTTGCAACCACTTTCGAGAAAAATAGTGTTAAGTGATTTTCACAAAAAACAATTGTATGGGAGGTACCGTTATTTCAAAAGATAAAGCAAAAAAAAAAAGGTGCCCGAGATGTGACCTCAAAAACCTTATATACGAACTTTGAAGTAAATTCATCGAACCGTTTCGGCATACGGCGCCCGAGAGACAGAAAGAACGACGGCCCACTTTTTTGGACTTCTCTATAGTCGTAATATCATTTTGGACTTCTCTATAGTCGTAATATCATCCCCCATGCTCAGTTTGAGTTCGAAATTTCCGCACGATCGCAATAACTTTTTCTTTAGTATGCTAGTATACGAGAAAGTTGAAAAGCGTTAAAGATATGATGGACAGCATTTTATTTCATTCTATAAAATTTATAAAAAAAAATATTTTTTGGCAACAAAAAAAAATTTCCATAAAGTGGGCGGTGCCAAATACTTTGTATGGGTGATGTACTAGAAAAAGTATTTGTTAAATATATGTTTTTACAATTTCTTTCATAGTAATATACTAATTTTCGATGAAAACCATATACATATATTGTTAAAAAACGCTCCAAAAAACTTTAGAAGAAATTCAGTGTCTACTTATTTAGTTAAAGTTCTAATCGCTAATATGAGCGTCGGAACTATCCATTTTTCTTTCCCTTAAATTTATGTTTATAAAGTTTTCAATTAATTAAAAAAATTGCCTAACAAGTCAGCCATAAAAAGTCCTGAAATCGAAACTCTTCCAAGTTCCTAAATTTTACAGATATAATAATATACAGATTACAGATATTAATATATAATTTAATATTTTATTTATTGCAAAATGAAAACAACGCTGGGATGTGATAGAACTTATGTAGTTTTTAAGGAATTCAAGAATTGTTTATTTATTATTTTTGGTTTTAAGTTTCAAGCGCATTTGGTAAATGTTACGTAGCGAGTTCCCGACTACCAATGAATTTAGCTGACGGCTGCTAAGGGTTTACTTCCAAAAAACGATTTCCCTACGCAATAATTAATTTTGTATCAAAGTGTTAAAATAACTTAATTGACATATTAAACACACTTAAACTTTGAGTTGTTATGATATATAGATTAGGTAATTGTAAAACCACGTTCGCTCTACCAACATCAATAAAAAAAGTATTTTTTAATTAAATTCTAAACTTTGTCGTATTGAAAATGTTGAATGCTGAAAATTAATTTTACCTAATCGGGGTGAATTGAGTTCGTTTTGGGTTTTAAATCGTAATGAGAAAATAAAATGTCACTTTAGCGTGCTATGGGTGGGCAAAAACAAAAACTCAAATTCAATTTAGATTCAAAAACTTTCCTAAATGTATAAAGGTATAGGTATAGTTAAAGGCGTCTATACGTATGGTTGACTGTTTTATGGGAAGCTCTGACGAAGTACCTATAGCTATAGCTGCTTGCATTCTGTTGCGTCCCTTGAACTTTAACTCAGCATTAGTTGACTGAAAGTTTTCATTCGACAGATGTTTGAGAAACTTATTCAATGAGTTCTTGCAACTTCTTAAATGGAAGAAGTGGTTCTTATTTGTTTATTGATCCAATATGTAATGCACAGTTTTTAAAAGGCGTTATCAAAGCAGATCATTTTAATAGAACACTCGTGACGTGTCAATGACACGAATCTATTTGACAATGATTTAATTGGGACTGCAAGAAGTTTGTAGTTGACTTTTCCTTTTCACAATAGGTTTGCGGAACATACTCGTATATCCATTATGAATTCATATTCATTGCCATTCAAGTAGATAAATTAACCTACTAGTTGGAGCTCTTCTCCCTTCTTAGAATACACAAAAAATTATAGCAAAGAAAAATCAAAAATTGTTACTCTTCTTCTCCAGGGCCAGAAATGAAACCAACAGGGAAATTTGAAAAACGATGGCAAGTTTGAAGAAACGAACCTAAGTAAGGGAGCGCAAAGAGCCTCCAAATTCCCTAATCGGTTTATGTAGACAAACAAATTGAGGAATCAAAAATTAGGAAGGATTACGAAAAATAATTTAAAAAGGATTTTCTTCAAGTCTTATGCAGGGGTCCCCTTGCAACGGTCCCTCTTTAGGCTCTTCTTGTACCCATCATAAGTCTCGGCTGCTACTGCTCTAGTTCAGTTGTTTGAGTACACATTTTTCAATTAAACAATTTAAGCCAGCTCGTTGTATGAACTTTATGAAAAGAAATATTCTTCTGCTGCATACTGCTGAAATATTGATGTCGTCGTTTGTCTGTACTCTGTGCGGCGATGTTTGCCTACGTGGGGCATGATTAACGTAGCACTCCGCCCCGCCTGTTTGTCGATTTATGGTGTGATTGAGAGCTGCGTCAATCAACAGAGAATACGGGTGCGGGCGATATAAAATGTCAAAGCGCGACGGGATTCTTTTGATGGCACTTTTGGGGTGATCTTCTGAATGCACATTGCCTTTGTCACTGTTTTACTTGTCTTCCATTAAGGATATTTATAAAAGTGTGCTACTTAGCCATGGATAGGACACGTTTTTGTGTCTCTCCTAATATATCACATTGCTAACTTTATGTTGCTATGAATTATTCGAACAAAGGAAACATGATAACAAAAAAGTATTTTTGATGGTACTACTGCTCTGTGGGATATTGATAGGAGTGTGGCACGAAAATGGCTTCGCATTTTTCGAAATGAAAAAGCGAAATACACTTTTAGATGATTGATATGGTGCGGAAGAAAAGGATGACATATTTGCTTACCCCAATTTTTTTCTTAATATAGATTTACATAGCCAACTTCTATTATGAGGGAGTACTGGAATCACAAAAACTGATTTGTTATTTTTAAAATGTATTCCTTTAAAGAACAGACAAAAATATATATTCAGGGAGTGTTTAGGTTATGTAGTTCAAAAAGCAATAATGTTTGTATCTTTGAAAGCTTATTTGCTATTAACGTAAAAGTGGGCTAATTGCTGAGTACTGAAGAACTGGACAAATGTATTATCTAACTGGCTGTTCTGGATACTATCTGAATATGAAAGGTAAAGGTAAGAAGCTTTGAGACTAGTAGCTGGTAACTGAAACTAAGGTCGTTATAGTCATTTTCTGAGAAAATCAATCTAGAGTGCAGGTAAAATCTTATTTTCAAAAAAAATGTCTCGTGGAGTATTCGCTGATTACACAGAAGCAGAATCAAATACCTTACTTACTTACTTACTTAACGGGTTCCCGACCCGTGAAGAGTCCCTGCCTGAGATACGGTAGCCTCCCATCCTCTGCGATCCCGAGCACGCTGTTTCCAGTTGTCCAGACCAAGCGTTCTGGCATCCGCTTGGTCTTTAAAACGGAGGTTCGGTCTTCCTTGTCGTCTCGAACCTGGGGGCAGGGATTCGGAGATCCTCTTGCTGAAGCGTTGTTGTCCATTCGGCCGAGCCAATGCAGTCGACGTTTCTTGGCTTTTTGGACTACATGCCCATCTTGGTACAGCTTATAGAGTTCGCTGTTGTATCTTCTACTCCATTCCCCCTCCTCGCACACAGGACCAAATATACGTCGAAGGATTTTTCTTTCGAAGGATCCCAGTATTAACTATCCTTTCCTTCTTATCGTCCAGCACTCGGCGCCGTATAGCAGAATTGGCAGGATAAGGGTTCTGTAGAGTGTTACAAACTATGTGTCAGAACTAATAAGCCCCTAAGATAGGGTATAAGATCATATATTGTTTTTTGACATCTACCATATAACTTCCTTTGTCGAGCCCTATTCTCCCCTAATTGTTTAAAAAAAAAAACAGTGAGTGCTAAAATAAACTTCTTACAAACATTGCTGAACTAGAAACATAAAACGAATCTCTTAAATCGGTATACCAACTTTTTCCATTTTAAAAGTGCTTACTAAATTTTAAAAGTGTGAATTGTTACAATCAATATAGGTAGTGGGGATTGAAACTCTGTTTTGTAAGCAATTACGTTTCTAAATATTTTTTTTAAGATTATAACAAATCATGCATCAGAGATCCAATGTGACAATTTAGTTTCCATAACTGCCAATGAAAGCAATTTTCTTATTTCCATAACAGATCATATGTAAAACTATCTGGCGTACTTCAGCAAAGTTATTAACTTTCCTTAAGACCTCTACTCAAAGGGTGTATTAAAGCAATAGTTTCTACTTAGGACTTATAGATTTTATTATAGAAATCTCCCGAAATAAAAAAAAAATCGCACATAATATTTAATATACTTATCTAAGTCTATAAGAGATGTTTGTATTCCCTGATTGACTAAATAAATGCCTAAATAAAAAATAATGGTTACATAATAATAATGGTTAATTAGTACTAATGGTTAGTATGTATTTTTCATACTATTTCATTCTCATATATTTATTTGCTAAAATTAACTTTGATTTTACATGACTATCTACTGACAATGACGCTTAGTGCTAAACCTCTTTGGGGGAAATCCTATGTTCAAATCCCCACTACCTATATTGATTGTATGTAATGCTTCTATTCACAAGAGGTATACCAATAAGAAACAATGAATATTACTAATAAAATCAAAACTTATAGCGGGGAACCTATCATTGGACACAAAGCATATTTTTATATCAGACCTTAACTAACTATCTTGAAATGCCTTTTAGACACTGTTATCTTCGCAAATACATAAGTCGGAGAAGCTATGTGCTAGGTCGGATCCGGAGAGTCTTAAACGTTCAAATATTTTTTTATATCCAAAAAATGCACTTTAATCTTTCAAAATCGGGCGAGTAGTTCGAGAGATAACCATCGCCCCTTTCACCCTTCTCAACCAAATGACAAAAACCAAATTTCAAGAATTAATTATAATCGTATAGCATTAAATTTATGTTTGCAATGTATTGGATTTCTGTACATTTTTAACAGATTGTGTCTATTTTTTATTTTTTTTTGAAAATCATTGCTTAGTTCGTATGTACAATACTCTTTAATAATTAAAAGGACATCGGTTTATCTAAAGGATTAACCTACTTCTTTTCAACTTTGTGACAAAAATCATTTTGACATTAAGCTCATCACTAATTATGTGTTTTCAACTTTAAATCATCAGTCGTTTTGAAATTAAATCTGTCTCGATTTGAGGGTGCATTATATCCATTAATATGTATACCAACAACATTTATTTGCTTCAATTACCTAGTTGTGATAAATTTATATTTGCAAAACTAATTTACAAACAGTTCATATTAACGCACAGAAATAAAACCACTAACAGTTGTTTGCAAAATAAATATATGTGAATACAAAAGATTTAAAGATAACCAGGACTGTCACTCTCCTGTCATTAGATCATTAGAGCTGTTATAGTCAAATGAATGGCAGTAATGGCCAATTCTGCATGCCAATCAGCGATTAAAGCTTATTTTTTTTTTTAAGCAATAACTTATCAGCTTTTAACTTACATGAATATGAATACCTACCTACACGTGCTTATTTAATATTTTTAAAGCAAATGCCTTGTCCCTACACGATGCCATTCTTTATAATTCCCATACTTTTAGCTGACAGTGCGTTTTTCATTGTGACAGAGCTCGATTTCCATGCCAAGTTTTTTTTGTTCTTCCCCTGATGCATGCCTACCAATCTATACATAGCTGGCGTTTTTTATGATTTTTCATCAACATTATCTACCTTAGCGAGGTGGGCTGGGAAATGGGGCAGAAATTTACGTGCCAATTTGTAATTATTGAAAAAGGTGCGCTACATGATAAACATGCTATAACAATTTAACAACGCTAAAATGTATCAATGGATGCAAGGCGGGATGAAATAGCGATTCCATTTCTGATTAAAAAATAAATAAATAAAACACACAAAACAAAACTGTATTTATTGGTCGCCTCTAGGGGATTGGTTATGGATATTCTGGTGCCTATTAATAGCAGTTATTTAGGCCTACATTTGTTAAGTTGTGATTATAATTTTTCCAGATTGGTGGAGGACCTGTCAGCAGGAGTTGGGCGAAGTGTTTTGAAACAGTAATTTATTATTCCCAATGATAGTAATAATCTAGGTTAAATTATGGGTTTGGCTTAATCTTTTAATAATATTTATGAAAAGTTCTACTTAACAAAGTTTGCGATTGGCAGATATCCCATGTCATATTGTATTGTATAAATATATATAAATTTTTGGAGAATATTTGTATCTACTCTTCCATTACGGAAGCACTTTCGTGATTTTTCACCATGCTAAGATATATATACCAATATGTGCGCTATGTTGTTCGAATTCTGTGAATTCAAATTTACCCAAATTCATGAAGTTATTTCAAAAGTAAATTAAAACTTTGAAAATATTTAGATGTCATCCTTGGAAAACCCATATCCATTGCACAAATAAATTCCAGACATGAACGAAACTCTTAAGAATATTTAAAAAAACATAAGGAAAAGCTACAGTCCGCTTGGAGCGAACAGTATGATACCCTATCCCTATCCCTATATGCCCCAAAAAAAACCTTAAGAAGATGATGGATAGCATTTTATTTCATTCTATAAAATTTAGAAAAAAAAAAACATTTTTTGAAAAAACGCCCCCAAAAAGTGGGCGTGGCCAAAAACTTTGTATGGGCGATATATTGGAAAAAATATTGGCTAAATATCTTGTTAAACACTTTTTTTCGGTTTCTATGAAAATTATCGAAGAAAACAGCATTTTAGTGAAAAACGCCCACAAAAAGTAGGCGTGGCAAAAAACTTTATATGACAAACTTATAAAGGAGGGCAGTGCCTACATATCTTGTGAAGGTTATAACCCTCTATCTGTCCATCTGTAGCTTTAAATCCGTTTTTTCTAAATTGTGGGCGTGGCAGTGGGCGTATTCCAAAAAATTTTACACTTAACCATTTCGGAGCCCTAGGGAGTATGTGGTCCAAATTTCAGCTTTCTAGCTTGAATTTAAAGGCCTAAAAATTGCGTACGGACGGACGGACGGACGGACGGACGGACGGACGGACGGACGGACGGACGGACGGACATTGCTAGATAGTCTTAGGATTTGGTCCTGATCATAAATATATATACTTTTATGGGTCTACGACGAATATTAAGGGGTGTTACAAACTATGTGTCAAAATTAATATACCCTTAGGATAGGGTATAATAAAAATTATGTCTGTTTGTGCTAAATTAATTTAATTCACTTCAACTGATTCTTTGGCAAATCTGGCTTTTCCACATCTGGCTTATCTCAGGTATCGAAAAATGGATCAACATGATTGAACGGGTGCCCTGTATGGGGAAAATGTGCAAAATGTAACACTAAAAAATTGGAAACTTCACAAAACAAAATTTTAAAAATTATTAAATGAATAAAAAATTCTCGCTCACCCTAACCACTAAAATTTATTTTGTTACACACGGGAAATAAATAACATCTCAGTAGTTTTGGAAAAAGTATGTCTGTTTGATATGTCTCTGGAACAGCAGAAAAAATCGGCCTTCATTCATATGCCTGATAACCAAATACAGTCGGCAATCACAAAATTATTTATCCGCCATTATCATGAGATCTGACTTTTATTGGTCTCTGATGCAATATTTTTCTAGATGAAAGCACAACAAATTAAGTGTTTTTGAAACTTAGTAATTAATCATATTTATACCCTATCCTAAGGGTATATTAATTTTGACACATAGTTTGTAACACCCCTTAATATTCGTCGTAGACCCATAAAAGTATATATATTTATGATCAGGACCAAATCCTAAGACTATCTAGCAATGTCCGTCCGTCCGTCCGTCCGTCCGTCCGTCCGTCCGTCCGTCCGTACGCAATTTTTAGGCCTTTAAATTCAAGCTAGAAAGCTGAAATTTGGACCACATACTCCCTAGGGCTCCGAAATGGTTAAGTGTAAAATTTTTTGGAATACGCCCACTGCCACGCCCACAATTTAGAAAAAACCGATTTAAAGCTACAGATGGACAGATAGAGGGTTATAACCTTCACAAGATATGTAGGCACTGCCCTCCTTTATAAGTTTGTCATATAAAGTTTTTTGCCACGCCTACTTTTTGTGGGCGTTTTTCACTAAAATGCTGTTTTCTTCGATAATTTTCATAGAAACCGAAAAAAAGTGTTTAACAAGATATTTAGCCAATATTTTTTCCAATATATCGCCCATACAAAGTTTTTGGCCACGCCCACTTTTTGGGGGCGTTTTTTCAAAAAATGGTTTTTTTTTTTCTAAATTTTATAGAATGAAATAAAATGCTGTCCATCATCTTCTTAAGGTTTTTTTTGGGGCATATAGGGATAGGGATAGGGTATCATACTGTTCGCTCCAAGCGGACTGTAGCCTTTCCTTATGTTTTTTAAAAATTGTTGTTACCCTATCCTAAGGGTATATTAATTTTGACACTTAGTTTGTAAAACCCCTTAATATTCGTCGTAGACCCATAAAAGTATATATATTTGTGATCAGGACCAAATCCTAAGACTATTTAGCAATGTCCGTCCGTCCGTCCGTATCAACTTTTGAGGCATTTTAATTTATGCTAGGAAGCTGAAATTTAGTGCATATACTCCTTAGGGTCCCGAAATGGTAAAGTGTTACAAGTTTTTAAATCCGCCCACTGCCACGCCCACAATTTAGTAAAAAACAATTTAAGGCTTAAGTTAGAGAGATAGAGTATTGGAACCTTTACAAGATATGTAGGCACTGCCCTCCTGTCTGTCATATAAGATTTTTTGCCACGCCTACTTTTTGTGGGCTTTTTTCACTAAAATACTGTTTTTAGCGAAAATTTTCATAGAAACTGAAAAAAAATGTTTAACAAGATATTTAGAAAATATCGTTTTTTCAAAAAAAAAACATTTTTTTTATAAATTTCATAGAACAAAATGATATCAATCACCTTCTTAATGCTCTTTTCTTTGGGGCATATAGTGATATTGATAGGGTATCGTACTGTTCGCCCCAAGCGGACTGTAGCCTTTCCTTATGTTTTTTTTAACGTAATTCACCTGTATCTCGAAAGAGTAGCCAGAAACATGAAAAATATTCTATCCTTTATCCCAGACAGAAGAAATTGATCGTTTAGCATCTGATAATTTTGCTTCATGGTGTTTGTTAAATTTAAGTTGCTTGTTATCAGAACTCCAACGTATATATAAGAGCGCTCATTTTCAATAATTTCGCCGCAGTAATCTTTCTTTCGCATATCTAAAATTTGCCGCCTCCATTTCTGTATAACATTATTGTGGACTTCTCGAGATTAACAAACAAGTTCCAGTAATCGTCAAGTCTGTTCATCATGAAGTGCACACAATTTGTTGTTTCAGAGCCGGGACATTCTATATATAAATTTTGATTTGTTTGTGTTCTAAGAAAATGTTGCCTAGTTAATAATAAAAAGCTCACAGCACGTCAAGTGTGGCTGATATTCCATGAAGTGGTCAGGAACAAGTTGTTTTCGTCTCAAATTAATGTCAAACTTTACTTGCCTTCTTCGAGCAGACGCGTTAGACAAATTTTAAAATGCAGACGATGACAGCTGATTTTTGAATTCAATTTAGATGGTTCAGATGGAAGTTAGTCGTACTGGCATGAAATACGTCTTCAAAATGACTTAAAAAGTAGTCGCAAATTCGTTGGTGGTAGTGTAATGGCTTTGGCAGGTTTTACAGCTAATTAAATTGCTAAAATTCTTACTTCATTGTGGTATTTTGTTAGCATCATGAATCGTTTAACATCTATAAACATGACCGGCTTATACCCACATCCTTTAATAAGTTCAAAATCATCGTAGATTTAAAAACTGAAAATATAATGTTTGTAGGATTGTTGAGATAAGTTGTAAGCTAGTAAACTTTTTAGTTATACACCTAAAAGTCCCAAGGCTTGTTTAAATGCAAGAGATCAAGCAGACAGACCTTATGGTAAACACTATGTACTATATGAACTCATTAAAGTACATGGGGAAAAAAATGTTTGGTATTAATGCATTCGAAGAAATTGATATTGAATTTAACATTTTTCAAATCTAACTATACTAACAAATTAAAATAAAGTTAACAATGTGTGGCATCTCTTCAAAGATTTGTTTCTTCTCCTAAACATATCTACTTTACCTTTTCATTTGAGAGTTATACCATCTGATGATTTATTAATCGTGACAAGTTAAAATACAATCACTTTTTTGTGTATCTCCCACTTCTAACTCAACCGAATTACCTTACTCAGTCAAAGATCAAAATGTTGCTCAAGAAAATCTATTTAAATTTGACAACAAAGATATATGATCGGAATGGTTTATTAAATTTTTAAAATTGGCGTAGAAAATACTGACATGAGATACTCTGTTATATATTAACCCAAAGTTAAAACTTTTTCTTTTACCCAGTCAGTGTTGTCACATAAAATAATTCCTCCAAATGACAGATTTTTGTTGACGAAAACTCAGAACTGAGATAAACATTGAGGTAGGTGTTTGTTAAAGATAAAAAAGTTATCTAAAGCCTTGTAATCGGACATTGAACATCCTAATTAAAACAGCTGTTTACACCTCAATTTACGACGAGAATTTCAGAATATCTTTCTACGCCACAAATAAGGTATGGAACAAAGGGAAATATGCATCCAAATTAGAAACTTCTGACTCCATAGACATGCGCTCTAAAAGAAGAGAGCGTAATTACAAATATCCCTTATCAATTTCTTTATATAAGAGTTAGTATCATACTTTACTTTGGTAGTATATGAGACAAATTTTTATCACAATAGAAAAAGAACTTGTTATTTATAACATTTTTAACTAGAGAATAAAGAAACGAGGACCATTTTCCAGGCATGCAGCTAACTAACAGAGAATTAGTTGCAACATTTTTTATAAATAAAAGAAAAAGAAAAACACATTATAATATTCACCTCGACTGAGCGCATTTCCCGGGAAAGTCGAAAAAAAAGCTTTTCCCAGAAAAGCCAGCCAGTTTTCCAACGTTAACATTTTTGGGTGTGTTTTCTCACCACAGCGTGGAAATACACCAACAACATATCTAGCTTTTGTGAGTTTTCTCTTCGACATTGGCTGGCATGGTAATGGCACACACTCTCTCTCTCTCTCGTCACGACAAAATTTTCTCTCACCCAGATTACAATCCATGGAAAATAAAGAAAACAGCTTTCCTTCATTTTCCGAATCACCACCACCCGTTCGGTGGTTTTCGCGCATCAAAAACACGAAAATCCCCACAGCTACAGATGTATGGGAAAATCCGTGATTGGGAAACTAGTCTTTTAACGTCTATCGTTTAAAACGCCACGATGTCTTTCGGTGGAATTTAAATTTTGTTAATCAAAAAAAAACCCAACAAAATTAAATGAAATAATTATACATTAATTTGCACAAAATTATGGATATAAATTAAGAAAAAGTGAAATGTAAAATCTTTGATTAAAAATAAATTCAATTATAATAAAAAATAAAAAAAAAGTTTCTCTCCCTTTCGTACCTAAATTTGGTTAACGTTTGACGTGTTTTCAATGTAAAAGTTTCCAGCAGATGCAAATTATCTTCAACGAAGGAAATTTTTTTAAACGTTACTCCCTTCCTGCTTTGTAGTGTCACGTGAGTTTGGTGATATAAGAAAGAGAAAGAAAAAGTAAGAAGAAAAAAATATGCAAATATCCTCGCGGTGGGTCGATTCCATTCGCATGGTAATATGAATGTCTAAAGTGTTTGCAGTTAGACATATCTAAAGTGTGTTTACATGAGTGTAACTGAAGGTGATTGATTGACATGCTCTAAAAGAATGAGTTTGTAAACCGGTAGCTGTCATCATCATCACTCATTTAGATTGGGTGCCACTTTGTCGTGTCAGCAAACAAAAATCGGAAATAGTTTTGGAATACAGTTTGTGATGTGAAAAATTGAATAATACAAATAAATTACTATGTAGGGTGGTTTTTTCTAAGTTGAGCGTTTTTCCTGAAAACTTAAGTTTCGTGTTATCAAATTAAAAATTAGTGCTTAACTTTTCATAGTGTATATACTCATTGTATATGTATGTATGTATGTTTACTCTATACAAGTGCATAGCAAATTAACGTGGAAGAATAGATTGAAGGAAAACAAAAGGATTAAAAAGGGAAAGAGGGTAAATTTAATTAAAAAGGGACTAATTGCATGCGGATTATCTACGTTCTTCAATGTTGCTGTATCTATCCTGCACTGGGGGTACCAGATAAAAATAACGGTACGTACATGAATTTGCATTTGTTTTTTTTTCCTACCCATCTCCTTGCATTTGCATAGCACACTAAAAATACAAATACTACATTGGGTGCTGTCTGCATTTCTATGTAGGTATGACAATGTACCGAATGGATGAAGGTTTAGAAAATAAAATATTGTTGTTATTGTTGATTTTGCTGTCCAAATATCCTTACTCATGTCTGGTCAAAAGGATAAAATTTATTGTGTACAAAAACTCATAATTCATAGGCAAAATATTTCATTGTAATTCAAGGTCATAATATTTCATGGATCCCACATACCTACCTAGCTCCTCATAAAACTGCCACCCGCGGTGAAATAGCAAATTGCTTCGTTGCTGGAAATTTATGTCATCGTGGATAAAGTTCGCCTCAGTTGGTACTTAAATGTGAAAAGCGCAATTTTATTTATTTGACCTTCAGCTAATCGTCTATAACCAAGGACTCAATTATGTACTAGAATCATGCATTTTGTAGATTGCAGGCGACTTTAAAAGTTTAGTAATGACATCGATTTTGTTGTATTTCGCGAACAGCTATGTATGTGCTGGATATAGACCTTCAACCAGCTAAGTAGTCCATTCTTCCAGACGAAAAAAACGACGCCAGCACACGGTCGGCAATTAAGAACAACTCAACTGTTATTGTCCTAGTTTAGTGCTTGCGAATGCACACATTTCCCGCATGTAAACAACAACAACAACACAGCAGCGAACAACCGAAAGTCTTCATCCCCATTCACGTTATTTATTGTGGTAGATGAAAGTTTGCTCTTGTGTTGAGGTTTATCTCTTTCGCCGTTCCCGCTCCGAAAGGCTTTTACAGCATGGCTGGGTGTATGTGGAATTGGGTTGTTGTAGTAAAATTAATTACAACACCGACAATTACAATTTTCGGTGTGGTAAGTGGCTGCAGAGGTATACGTTCCTACCTTTTTCGTTGGGCTTCTCCGTTTGGGTTTGTCTGCGATTTAAGTTCCCTTAATGACGGTTTGAATTCGGAATTTCTTTTAACGGCGTAGGTAGATATTGTTTATCTGTGTTGAAAGTGTTTCTGTTGGAAGAACTAGGAAAGGATAAACTTGAGTGGGGGACATTATGCGAAATTGTTTTACTTTGTTATTTTCTTTCGTGAAGGAGAGAATGGTTAGTTGAGAGATTCATTCAGGTTATACTGCAAATGCTTTTTTCCACTACCAGTGGTTAATGGGCACTAAAGGAGATAAATTTTGTGTTATCTCTTAAAAATAAATCCAGCCTGATTAATTTTTTTAAGTTATCTACGAAAAATATGAGGAAAGAATTCAAATAAAACTTTTATGTCGCGCTATAGTTGAAACAGAGGTAAATTTTATGTATGTATAAATACCGAAAATACATGGGTACTTCAGTGACTGCCTATACACAAATTAAAACAAAAAGTTGATTATATTTTATTTCGTATTAAATTGCACGTGTTTATTGTTTTAGTGTAAATTTGTTCGGTACATTATTTCGGGAAACCCTACTGAAGGACGCGTAGGAGATTTCCAAACTCCTGGAAATTATTTCGTCAAACAAAAGGAACGAAGAAGAATTAACTATTCTCAGCAAGCAATAAAGCCAAAGCTACTAAATGGAAATAAAAAAACTCTTCAAAATTTAAACATCTAAGTGAGGTTAGAAACACATTTAACATCTGAACATTGTTTGTTGCCGGTGCCATTAAAGAAAGACGATAAAAGCATAATTAATGGCAGAAGCATGCACGAGTCAAATAAATGTCGAACATAAACGCAACAACACCAGCATGACCTCAGTAATGATGTCGAACCGCCTAAGAGGCGGACCAGTAGAGTAGGGATGCAAACTTTTCGTTAAATAATTATTTAAATAACAAGGGTCCGTACACGTGCCAGAGTTTTAACATATGAAGATCTCATTCCGTTTAACATTTCTTAACTTTCTCGTTGAAATTTATATTATAAAAGACAATGTTATTGCAATCGTGCAGAGATTTCGAAATCAAAGTGAAAATATTCATACTATAGAGAAGTCCAAAAAAGTGAGTCTGTGCGCCTATATTTCTATTTTTCTGTCTGTCCAGAAGTTGCATGCAAAAACAGTTCGATGTTAGTATACCTATAGATAAAAGCTCTCTGTGTTATTTTTTTGTTCTGATTTGTAATATTTAATAACAGTACTTAACATAGAAATTTTTACTTAATTATTGCTTTTACGATTTTGGACAGTCTTTATTGATGTACACTCAGTTTTTTTGTATACGCCAATAACGGTGCCTACTTTGAAAAACCTAATAGATCTGCGAATAGAAATCTGGGTATTCAAATTTTTGTAATAGTTCTTCTTTGCTTTATTCTAAATTTAAAAAGTAATATTAATAAATTTGGTAAATTTTATTGTCAATTTTACCTCGAAGTAAAAACTCACAAACAATTTAACTTGTTTCAAAAAGAAACTTAAAAAGCATCTACGTATATAAATGGTATATATGGTACGGGTCAAATATTACCATTTGGAACAAACTCCCATACATTTTCATAATCTCAAATCATTGGTCTGATTCGATTCAAAAACCCATCAACATTAGCAAGAATATTTCGTACAATGAAGTCGTGCTTGTAAGTTTTCACTATTTAAGAATAATTATACTAAGTTAACATTATTATTAAGTTGTAGCTTTATAATTTAAAGTTAGTTTATTTTCTTCAAAAGCATGTAATTAGACAGTCCATCTGATTGTTATATTTTTCGAGTGAATGCTATTTGATTGTAACTCTGAAATATAGATTTACCTTAAAATAAACAAATCGTCGGCCTAGTAAAATTGTCAAACTCCATTTTTATAATATATGAGAATATTACACCATTAGAAAGGTCAAATGAAGACGCATCTGATATAAGATTAAAATACAATTCGAAGTAAAAGAGATCAAAATCGCATGATGTGTAATACAACAGAGACCCTAACATTCAAACTAAACTACTTACCCAATCAAAACTATAGAGAACATACAAAAAAATTATATAAAAAGGTTGAAGAATATTTAATTTTTTTTAACTGTATAAAAAAATTGTATAAAAAAAAACACAAATCATATTTTGAATTTTATTACAAGGATGCAAAAAGTATTTTAGAGGAGTTTCTACCTTCTCCTGCTAAATGTTAATTTAAGGAGTTAGCAGGCTTACACTTCAAGCCCACGAAACATCAGTTGTCATTTTGAGCATAAAACAAAGTAAATGAGCCGGTGTTGCCATGGGTTACACATTTTTTGTTAAACTTTAGACCAAAGGAAAGGTGATAATCACAAACAACTATCACAAAAGTGTTTGTCACCAATAGGGTGATATGGAAATCTTCTACTTACATTTAAGGGGTTACATGGGTTTCGCAGCTTCAAAATATCGATTTTTTATTAATTTCTTATTAATTTCTACAATATCTCGAGAATACCTAAATTTTCAAGTCATTCCAAATAAAAGTTTCGGAGATACAGCCTTGGGAAGGTGCGCACTCAATTGAATCACGAAGTTTATATAAGGTTATACCAAACTTTAAACGAGTTTTTCTCAAAGCTGTATTTAAGAAGTCGGTTCTCAAAAGTTCTCAAAAACTTACCCGATCTTGATGAAATTTTATACAGGTCTTCGAGATATACTTCACTTGGACTTGGACGAAGAATTTCGTTTCAATCACAACTATTTAAAAAAAATGGTGAGCAAATTTTAAAAAAATTTCTGCCGAAAGTCCAATTTTTCCTTTTTTTTTCTTTCGTTCAAATTCTAGTTTATGGTCTTAACTAAAACACAAATTTTGTTTTTTCACTTCCTTTGATCCTGTCACGAATTCTACTGTACGCAATGACATGACGTCACAATGGCGGAGTTTTAAATGTTTAATTTAAATTGGTTTTCAAATGTACATCCTTAAGACAGTAAAATTTTTGAATAAAATATTTTTTTTTCAATAAAAAAAAAATGTTTCAAGTAGACCTTTTTGTCCCAAATAAACCCATGTAACCCCTTAAAGCTTTCTCTTAAAATAAAATGAGAGCAAAGAATACATTTACTACACGACGGATAATTTAGGACCGCTAAAACAAACTGATGGGAGTGAACACTCGAGCTAAGCCGAGCTTTAAAATAAAAAGAAATACCTCACTTCATTTTGTAAAAACAGCTCCAATTATTTTCATCTTGTTATATATGTACATTATTTTGAGTTATATGGGTGGGGCTTAGAATGCTCTACAATATCTCAAAAACAAAGATCGAAGTCGAAAAAAATTTCAGTTATTTCTTATGTTAATAACAAAGTTTCGAAATTTTTTGTACGACGATTTTCTGATTTTCATATGGCGAGAATTATTATTCAGATATTGAATTATTATTTCTCTTTATTATTCTTCTTCCCCAGTTCCGAACATCACTCACTCTAAAAACTTCTCCACTAGTTCGCATGTGGAATTCACCGTTATGATCGCCGAAGTCTTTGCCAGCCCTCTAATTTTTGGATATTTCATCACTTGTTACCAATGTTACTCTTGTGTGATGTAGTCGATCTTAGACCTGAAGATACATATCTACCTTTATTAGTATTTTTTTAATAAATCAACCAAACATATACATACATTTATTTTTCCCCGCACTGTATATGTGCGAACTTAATTTATTTTGGTTTATTTTGCACAACTCCGTACATTTTTTTTTAATTTTTAATTCGTCCCTGCCATAGAATTTCGTGGTGAGTCATTGAAGAGTGTAGAAACAAGAATATTTGTCTACGGTTTTAAAAATTTTAATAGTGATCTTGATTAATAAAAAATATTTTGAGTTCAGTAACTCTATCATATTTTTCACATGACAGGGTGTACCAAAAGGAAAGGAAGTTATGATTCCTCGAATGAACATATTCGAAAACATCTTTATTTTAGTTTGTAGTTTTTCCAAGGTCAATTTGACTTGATGGTGTGCTGAAAAAAAATATTGATATTTGTTGTTAATCCCTCACAATTTTGGTTTTGCGCGTATTTTGCAGGCGGATATCAGCTAGTGGTATATATGTTAACATATATCAATAAAATAATAATAATAAAATGTAGATGAAGTTGACCTGTTTACACTGTGAATTAGCGCCGTTATTTTTAACTTTCTCGTATCCATTGGTATACTAACGAGAAATTTATTGCGATCGTGCGGAAATTACGAATTCTAACTAAATATGAGGGATGATATTACGACCATAGACCGTCTGTCGGTCTGTCTGGCTGTCTGTCCGGGCGCTGTATGGCGAAACGGTTACAACTCGGGTTACATCTCGGGGCATCTTCTTATTTCTTGGATTATTGTTTGAAATTTTTTTGGTGAAAATCACTTATCACTATTTTTCTAGAAAATGATTCCAAGGATTTTGGCGGATTTTTTACTAAGGATACTTGGGATGGGGCCAAAATACTGCATACTCAGTTTTTGGAAAAAAAAATCGATATACGGTAGTTTATAAAACCCTATAATATCTCGAAAACTAATAAAGGGAACTTAAAAAATTTACTGTTTTTTTTATAAAAGTTAAAGTTAAAGTTGAACAAATTTGCATACTTCGATTTTTGAAATATTTTTTTTTTTCATTTAATGATTTTTTTAAATTTTAATTAAATTCGTTTTCTCAAAAACGGCTCCAACGAATTTGATAAGTTTTTGTATTTTGAACAACGATGTTAAACGTGTCCATTGTGCGAAATAACATCCAAATCGTAGGTACCGTTCTTGAGAAAATCAAATTTTTTAAAGCCTGAAAAGTGATTTAAATAAATTTAATCAAAAATGCATTTCATGTAGCGAGAAAGTTGTCCACTTTTTTTATTGCTTTACCTGCACTTTTTAATTTTTAACGTTAAAATAAGTGCATGAAAACTAAAGAAATATGCGGGAACCTGAAAGTTTACTATCTTCTTTGATCTGAATTGTTTCACAAATCAGAACCAGTGACGGTACGGTACCAGTGACACGTTTCGGACACTATTTACCAACAAAATTAAGAAAAAAACAAAACTTTAATTAAAATAAAGATGACATGTTTTTAAAGATCCTAAACGCATTTTCTAGAAGATATTAGAAGATATTGAAAATTATCTCCGCATTGTCATTTATGGAGTCACTTTTACAATTGTGTACTCACCCTTTATCCCTCGACCTTCCCCACCTTAAGTAAACTATACTAATCAGGAGGGTGTCACCATTATAACGTGGAAAGAATTTTTAAAATCACAAGTACCTAGTTCGAGAAAGAGGAATAGCACACTATCCGCCTCACCCTGCTACCCAGTATGCAATGATAGTTGGATACACATACACATTTCAGAGGAAAAATGTTGTAAGAAAATACGATATAAACCGACCGTATGTTTATACCCTATCCTAAGGGTATATTAATTTTGACACATAGTTTGTAACACCCCTTAATATTCGTCGTAGACCCATAAAAGTATATATATTTATGATCAGGACCAAATCCTAAGACTATTTAGCAATGTCCGTCCGTCCGTCCGTCCGTCCGTATCAACTTTTGAGGCCTTTAAAGTTATGCTAGGAGGCTGAAATTTGGAGCATATACTCCCTAGGGTCCCGAAATGGTAAAGTGTTAAAAGTTTTAAAATCCGCCCACTGCCACGCCCACAATTTAGAAAAAACCCTTTTAAGGCTTAAGTTAGAGAGATAAAGTTGTAAAACCTTCACAAGATATGTAGGTACTGCCTACCTTTATAAATTTGTCATATAAAGTTTTTTGCCACGCCTACCTTTTGTGGGCGTTTTTCACTAAAATGCTGTTTTCTTTGAAAATTTTCATAGAAATCGAAAAAAATGTTTAACAATATATTTAGCCGATATTTTTTCCAATATATTGCCCATACAAAGTTTTTGGCCACGCCCACTTTTTGGGGGCGTTTTTTAAAAAAAAATACTTTTTTTTCTTTAAATTTCATAGAATGAAATAATATGCTATGCATCATCTTCCTAATGCTTTTTTTCTTTGGGGTACATAGGGATAAGGATAGGGTATCATACTGTTCGCCCCAAGCGGACTGTAGCCTTTCCTTATGTTTTTTTTTGGCTTTTGTTTGGTGGTGCATGAGTCATGTATTGGTGTAGCCCAATTAATAAATCTTTTGGATTAATTTAAATTTAATTCTCTTGCTGAAGTTTGGTCAGATGAGAATGTCGCGCTGTAGCTGTGGTTAGGTGCAAAAAATATATATTTTTCAGAAGATTTTTTTTTCTCCTTGCATATTTCTAGCTCCGTGACAATGAAAAAAAAGGCTAAAATTTTCTTGGGGCTAACTTTATCTATTCCCCTTTATGCCATATTTACATATTTATACCCTATCCTAAGGGTATATTAATTTTGACACATAGTTTGTAACACCCCTTAATATTCGTCGCAGACCCCTAAAAGCATATATATTTATGATCGGGACCAAAATCTAAGACTATTTAGCAATGTCCGTCCGTCCGTCCGTCCGTCCGTATCAACTTTTGAGGCCTTTAAAGTTTTGCTAGGAAGCTGAAATTTGGAATATATATTCCCTAGGGCTCCGAAATGGTAAAGTGTTAAAATTTTCAAAATACGCCCACTGCCACGCCCACAGTTTAGAAAAAACCGTTTTAAGGCTTAAGTTAGAGAGTTATAGTTATACAACCTTCACAAGATATGTAGGTACTGCCCCCCTTTATAAATTTGTCATATAAAGTTTTTTGCCACGCCTACTTTTGGTGGGCGTTTTTCACTAAAATGGTGTTTTCTTCGAAAATTTTCCTAGAAATCGAAAAAAAATGTTTAACAATTTATTTAGCCACTATATTTTGCAATATATCGTTCATACAAAGTTTTTGGCCACGCCCACTTTTTGGGGGTGTTTTTTGAAAAAAAATAATTTTTTTTCTATAAATTTCATAGAATGAAATAAAATGCTATCCATCATCTTCCTAATGCTTTTTTTCTTGGGGGTACATAGGGATAAGGATAGGGTATCGTACTGTTCGCCCCAAGCGGACTGTAGCCTTTCCTTATGCTTTTTTTTCATTTTCTATGGAATTCTTCCAAGAAAATAAGATTTTGGTAAAAAAATGATCCACAAAAATTAGGCGTGGCAAAGAAGTTCAGTAGGAAAACTTGAGAAGGAGGTCAGTGTCTACATCTACAACCCTTTATGTCCTCAACTTTAGCTTAAAAACGATATTTTCTACATTGTGGTTCGTATTGAAACATGTTTACATTTAACCATTTCGGAACTCCATGGAGTATATGTTAAAACTGCATCTTCCCAGCTTTAATTTAAAGCCCTAAACATTGCTTACGAACGGATGGACGGACATTGCTAAATATGCTTTCTAACTATGTGTCAAAATATTAATATACCCTTAGGATATGTTGCCTCAAAAGATATAAGATACACAGCCAGCGATATATTTATAACGTTAATTTTGTGGCGCAAAGATGCACTATCATTCCAAACGTTTTGAAATTTAAATATGAATCAACCGTGATATCAAATCTCGACAACTTTCGAAACTCGTTTGCATAAATTTTCTCAAAATTACATCCTCATCAACAAGCCCTACTTCATTCAAATATTACTTAAGATTTAATCCGTCTACTTACCTATCACTAAAGCAACACAGACTACTTAACATTCATTCCGATTCGCTGTTTTCTGTAGAAATTTATGTCACGATTAAACGCTTAACTAACTACAACAGAAATTCAAATTACTGTCATTTATTAAGTAGGAAAATGAGAAAAGTTTCCCCAAACAGGTTACGACAATTCCATAAACCTCAGAAGCTCTCTGTAACCCTTTCGCCAGCAAGAGTTCTTCTATCACGGCTAGAACACTTCCGTGTGTATATTTAAGAAGAAAGTGCTCATCACCAACAGAAGTAGCATGGCGGCACCACACTGTCGAAAATATTGTTACGAGAGGCACATTCAAAGTTGTTAGATTTTAATTTCTCCTCCATGGTTACACTTGAGATGGCTAAGCTACCGTCTATAGTGACGATGATGAAATAAGAAAACTTTCCAAGCGTGAGGAAATTATTTCCTATCATTTGAACGGAAATTGGTTTCCACACTTTTAAAGAACCTCAAACGCCCATCCATGCAAAAAATAAGCATCCATACAAGAAATACCAAACAAGACGCGAAAGCCTTTATTATGCTGGTTTTTTAAAAAACAAACAAAAGTTTCAAGGATATGTATACGTCTTCTTCGATGCGGCGCGCTGTCTTCAAAGTTTGGTGCAAAAATTTGCGTACTTCTTCAACTTACCCACTTGCCACTACCTACATAGTCACCTATGTATGCATAGACTTGAGCAAGAAAATTGAATTTTTTTTTTGCAGAATACTTTTATTTAAAGGAAACATATAAAATTATATATTTTTTTCTTAAATATTTGCACATGAATAACGAAATTGAAGAAGAAAGATAAACATCAAGTGGAACGTGGAACGAACGAACATCTTTACCAGGCAGCAAGAGTTGTATTTGTATGCTTATTTCCTTTGTGAACAATTTCGAACGTTGATACCGTTTTTCATTTCCGCCTTTATAATTAAGAGATTCATTAAGGCGCACTGCTTGGCATCAAGGTACTTGAGATGCAAGGGAATAAGGTACCTACCTACCTATCTATGTTGGGAGAGCTCAATTTCCAAAAAAATTAAAGAACTTTAATGGTACTCAGAAATGAGATGCTAAAATTAATTAGGACTAAGTAAGAGGTGCTCCACGGTGGGTTGAGGGTAACTCGAAAAACTGGTAAATATGTAGGGATTATAAATTTTCCATGAACAGAATCTCAAGAAATACGAGTTTAATTTTTTGGGTATTTGTCTTGTAAGTGTTCAGCTTGTAATTTGAGGATGACTGTAAGCTGCGCATCTTGTAACGTATATAGCTTGGTAAATAAAATTAATTAAAATGCCTGGCAATATAGCATTTTGTATTATTTGGTTAGCGTACATAAAGAGTATTTGCAGTCGTTGGTAGACCAAGAATTGCAATCTTCATCATGTTTGTACATAGCGCGCAAAGTTAATGGCTGTCTTGGTTTAAGTAGCAGAGTCAAAAATGAAAAAAAACGTACCTACTTCATAATATAATTTCAATACAAATAGAAAGTTTCGCTTGGGTGGACTGTTTGATGCTGTATCCTTCTGTATCTCTTTTGCATCGAATATTTAGCATTATTAAAAAATATTTCAAATATATCACTTATTCCAGGTCTCCAAAATACAAAACCAATCAAAACAGTAGGTGCAGTAATGCAATCTTAATATTTCTTCTTCACACTCGTCAAGTACACCAATAATGGTACAAAATTTGTATTCTGTATTTGGCATTACCCGAAATCAAAATATTTCATTTCGACTGGTTTTAAACTCTAAGAGATGCCTTAATTGGGAGAGAAGCTTGGCCATAGGCCTTGCATGCGAATTTTGAGAAGCGAGAGAAGTTATCCCAAAAATTTAATTGAAATGAATATATTTATGTAGAGGTTGTCTGAAGACAACAAGCACTTAGACCTAGGTGTTCTGCCCAAACTTACCACAGAACTGTTAGTTCACACATTTGGCAACGCGAAGGAGGGTGGCTAGTTTAATCTGAGATCATTTTCACGGAGAAAGTGTTTGCCTGCTTCTTGCAAAAGCCGGACATTCGCAGATAGACAAAGTGTGAAGGCAGCATTCACAAAGTTCGTTCCTAACTCTGACAGTTTTGAGATGTTGGTTGAGAGGACTCAAACTGGTGACAAGACCGGTTAAGATTCGTTAGTCACCTTTTTTAAGCAGCATTCGGTTTGTTGTAGACGTTAAACCGTACTCATTTCATTTTTGTTTACTGATGAGCAGCTTCCTATCGATGGTTGTGGGCCAACAACAGACTGACAATGAGCCCCGTTCGGCAAGAAAATAGTTTTTTCATTACCCTAAATACTAGCATGAACTCAGGTAAGAGTAAAAGAGCTGCATCTTCCCAAGCTATTTAGCTTGCTTTTGGCCTTTTCCACAATTTCGGGGGTAATTCCTTAAAAGGAGAAGACAGACAGTGATTTGTCTCGACTTGTGGAAAGATGGGCAGACGGTCCGACAGACAGAACTGCAAAACTGTTATCTATACTCATACTTATTCATTTATTTTTATATTTATATATTTACATATTCATTTAAAATTTATTTTAAACAAAAAGAAAAGATTTTAATTTGCAAAATTAATAAAAACTTTAAATACAATTTGACAAAACAATGGAAGTAAAATTGATTTATTTAAACAAGGCCTAAGAGGATAAACTTAGAAAATGAGTATTTATTTACCTAACAGGCTAGTCTTCTATCCTCTGCAATCCGGGCCACGTTGCTTCCAGTTGTCCAGACCAAACCCTGTGGCATTCGCGAAAGCTTGGTGTTTAAAACGGAGATATGATTTTCTTTATCGAGGGGATGGGATTCGAAAATCCTTTTAGCTGGACCATTATTGTCCATTCGCAGAGCCAATATAGTTTTAAGCTACATAGTTTAAGCTACATAGCAGAGTTCCTCGCCCTCACCGTATATATGACCAAATGTATGTCAAAAAATTTGTGGTCAGATCTAGAATTAGCTGTTATTCACCGAGGTGGATGAACTCCTTTACTACTGATACTTTGTGGCGCAGGGACGTACGTCCATTATGAAATAATGTCTCAAGATGGTGGGACATTATGGAAATATGTCCATTTTATATATTTTGTCGGTCTCAAGAAAATACTTAGAATTAGCATTATGTATCAGTTCCTGCTTGACGAAAAGCAGGTGGGATTCATTAATCCCGCATAGCGGTCCACTCAGTATTCTATGCTATGCCGAATCAAAGCATTTGAAAGTCATGCAGCTGCACATACGGCAAGTACCGCCCATGTTTTTTTATCCGGCAGGCGCCTATGGCAACAACACCTATGTGGTCCTCTTGCTGCAGGCGGAAGTTACCACCATAATAGAGTTATGTCTCTGCGAAATTTTGTTTGTATTATTCGGTGGACAGATGTTTGTTTGTTGAAATCCTATAACACGGCACGTCGGACGATCGATGATGACAATATCGGCCGCATACCCAAATGTTATTGAATTGCCGAAATCGGCAGCCTACACATCTGGATCAAGTTTCATCGGTGAATCAAAGATCAAGTTTCATCGGTGAATCAAGGATCAAGTTTCTTGAAAGTGAATGCGGTGCGACTCGAATTGAAATTCATAGAAAAGGAGAATTAGTAGAAAAACTAAAGATAACAGATCTAGACAAGGTGGGTTGATAATTTTTTGCTTAAAATTATCTTTACTAAAGACGACGTTTAGTAATACTCATATAGTTAAAGAAGCTTAGACATCTAGAAATAAGTTCATTCTGACTATAACACATTTTTTTATTTACAAACGATGAACAAATGTTTTTAGCGAAGATCTCGATCAGGAACATAAATGTTAAGAAATCCTTACAAGTCCAGTACCTCATAAACTTTAACTTCAAAACTTCAGCACGACTGCAAGAACTTTCACTATGATATACTGAACTGTACGAGAAAATCGCCCAAAACGCCATCTATTATTCCTCACTTTGGATATAAATTTCCAACCTTTAAAACATTTGAAAATGTTTTCGTGTGTATTTTTCTGTTGTATATTCGACTTTTATTATTACTAACTATACATTGGCACACCCACAATTTAGCCTCCTAGACTAATGTCCATATTACCCTACTTAAAATGATGTGAGTTGGCATTGGCATCACAACCCATCATGTAGCAGTTTTTTATGTTCAATTCTCCGGACAAGTGACTTCATTAGGTTACTTGACAGAGGGCGACCATTTGCATGTTTCATATGAAAATAACATCGAAATATGTACCTACCGACCTTCCTACCTACATTGTTGGCCAAGTCAAAATCAAAAAGTTTTCCTCTTTGAACATATCTGGCAAACTACAAGCTTTTGAAAGTTATGTTATTCTAGGAAGTTGCAGAGAATATCAATACAAACTGCCATAAGTCCCATGGGAAGCTACACAAACTTATCGAGTTATGCAGGTTGTTATGGAATTCTGGGGTATCATTATTTTATTCAAATATTTTTAACTCTTTATTGTAGAAAAATGCGAATGCATTCTTTCTTTTGAGGAAATATTTTATATTATCTCTGCCAGAAGGGAATATTTATTCTATTAACTTTAAGACTACAGTAGCTAATATTAATATATTCGCAACTACTATGAAGAGAGAATTAATAATTATTTATCTCAGCGCTTTCTGATGGATATAACAAAATGTTTTTCAATTGTTGAAAATATTTTAAATCTCTCAAACCTTTTTAAAAGCTTCTCCAGGAAAATGATTCACAATGAACTCTAATTTAATTATAAATGTGCACTTACTAAAGACGTTTATGCTTTAAATAAGGAGAAAACCTACCCTGATTTTCGGTAACAATATTTGTATTCAAAGGAAGCAACGACGAATATTACAAAAGGATACAAGGTCAAAGTAAATCTACTAGACCAGACTCTAATAAATTTAAATACATATTTATATAGATTTTCCCGGAAATATGTAGCTATTAACACTAAGGAGAGAACGAGTTTTTGCAACCTCAAACGCGAATGAAAACTCAAACTGGGAGTGTGCTTTTTTAAAGAAAAGGTACCGGAGTTCTCTCTTTCGCGAAGGATCCAGTTGAAATCGGTACATGAATTTGCATAATTTTAGGGAAGCTAATCTATTACTGCTGAAGACAAAAGGTTTTTTTTTTATTTTAACCTCCAAAACCCCTTTGCTTTTCGCGTTAGTTTTGGAAAACAAGATAACTTAAGCTATGTTTAGATGATTTCCAGAACCGACAATATTGTCAGGTCCACAGAATGTACTGCAAATGATCTGACAATGGAGAACAACCATTGGTTAGGTTGGGTTAAGGTGGCAGTCGGAAAAAAGTCCGATTCACTTAGATCTATGTAAAGCCCATTGAGATACCACGTCGATCTGAACCACGTCCATTTTAAGCTGCTTATAAAGCATGAGGGACATTTTGGATCGGTTGAGTTTAGACCGTTAAGATCAGTGTAGAAGTAATTTCTTAGATGGAGATTTTGTTTCCGGGAGAGAGCAGGGCATGCGCAAAGAAGGTGTAGACTTGTCTCTTCCTCCTCCTCATCCATAAAGCTCCTACAAAAGCCATTTGAATAAGCGCCTTGTTGCATGCCAGCTTATCAGACAGTGCCTACTGATGACAACAATTGTAGCAATTGTAATGTGCGATCTATTGATGGTAATCTAACTCTTAGATTTCTTACATTTGTCCCAAGCTGTGAACTGCATGTGATAACAAAAAAACTCAAACGCCGAAACTGAACGAATAAAAAAAAAATGTTAAAGATGAATTCAATGACGGTTGACGGCTGGCGCACTAAAAATAATGAACGCATTCATGTCTAATTATTTAAATTTAACAACTTTTGCGTTCGATTTTTCCTCTACAGTACTATTTGCTACTTTTTTGTATTTTAAATACATACTCAGTGGCAAGAATACTTGCTCTTCATCGTATATAAGATATAAAATACCTGATGTATCTAGTTAAGCTTTTAAATAGAATAGAAAGGTATAGTTCATTTTAACTATCTGTTAACTGTTAAATGTTAAATGCCGAACTATAGTTCTTTTCATCCTTCCTTGCCATTTTCTTGGAAGGCACTTAATCCTTCAAGTTAAAACGAGTAACAATATGGGGTAGCCTGGTACAAAACATTTGTCATGTTCATCGGTCGAAAGACTGATTGCAGCAGTGAGGGGTGGTTTTTGCAGCTTCTGCCTGTTTCTTTGTCTAGTGACGGCATTCCAATAGTTTCAGTATTTAAAAATTGGCAAAGTTGAACAGAACTTAAGTGAAGTGAACGGGTTATGATCCATATAATTGTGATGATAACCTCGACAATAAAAGTAAAGAAAATGAAACAAAGTCTACTTAAGTACTCGGGAGAATATTGCATTAAACTTATTTGAGCCGCTTTTAAATAGTTACAATAGTAAATACCTTAAAATATTAAATATATATATTAAAAATAAATGAATTATGATCCATTCTTATATTAATTGGCAAAAAACTCCTTGTACCATAAAGCTACAAGTATAGATAAAATTGAACAAAAGATTGTTACAAAGTGCAAAAGACTTAACGTATATTCAAATAATAAACCTGTTTAGGGAAACATACTAAAATTGAAAGAACTAGAAGTTCCAGAATCCGAGGAAGCCTTCACGTCAAAGAACACATCTCGAAAAAAATGGAGCACGACCGACTCAGTTGGTATTGTCATGTTCAAATGAGGAATCCTACGAACCCCGTCAAAGGGGCAATTGCAATCAACGTTCCCTTACAATCGCGTAAGAGAGGCAGGCCTAAAAACTCCTGAATCACACAAATGCAGAAACACCAGCATTTCATCTCAATGATGAAGTGATCCAAAATCGAGAGGCCTGCAGATATTTTTGAGGTTGAACCAACGAAGATTGAAATTGAATGAACTGAAAGACCCAGTCCAGGCTGTTTGTAACTTTTAACTCTTGTAAACACGTCGTATGCTTAATAGTAACTGAAATGGTTTTTGAGTCCTCAAAAATTAAGAACAGATTAGTCATTAATACTGGAATGGCAACATTTAGCTCTTGGTTTTGACATTAAAAAGAGCGAGAAATTATAGGATAATAAGAAGAAAACATAGATCTGTATTTGGCTTTGGTTTGGTGGTGTTGGTTTTGCTAGCGCTCGGCTGCATGAGTCGTATATTTATATGCTGCTTGCTAGCCTTGTTTATGTTAAGAATCGAGTTATATATAATTATTTATGTTTTAGGATTGTGTTACGGTCATGAGGGAGAGATCTCTATTGATCTCTCTGTGGGGTACTTGTACACAAATTTCATCGGACCTCCCATTTTAACCATCAAAAGCTGTTGTTGTGTGATTTTCTTGTTTCATTGATTCTAATTGGGATCAAAGTAAACAAAACAGCTTATAAAATGCACGCATCGCCTTAATTTGTCGTCCTTACGACTTACACAAGAAAATGAAGTTAGTAAACACTGATACACTTCTTCTTCAAACGACAAAAGTTACATAGTGACTTTTATTCTTTCTGTACTGCTGGTTCATGGTTCATCTATCGCCCGACTTATTCACTGATGCAGCAATCGCGTGCTTTGGGCACTAATGTTCGCCTACCAGGCGTCTGTAACTCAGCAACCCAAAATCAGAATCCGCAATGAGCCCGCACACAGTGCCACACTTAGTTGGCATGAGCTCGTGATTTAATATGTACAAGTGATCATGAAATGAATAGGAAAACCCGAATACGTTCCGCCTCACGGACGAAAATTAGTATTCTACGGGTAAACGGCTTTCTAAAAATGTTTGTCGTGTAGGCCATAAAAAACATCGCCAGAGTTTCTGCCTTTATTGTTAAAAGCGATCATTTTGAAGTGGTATCCCATAACTGCGCTTTATATTTATTGCGCGATTAGGATTGCGAAGACACGGCGTGAACAAGCATCTTACTGGCAAGAGGCACAGGTTATTTTAGTGCCTCACGCCACTGCAAATGACTTTAACAAAGAAGGGAAACTTGCTTATATAACAAGTGAAGCGTTTTTCTTTTTTTGTACTGTAATTATATTTACTTATTAAATCGGTATGTAAAATTGTTAAAATATATTTTTGTGGTACAGGCCCTAGGAAAACAAAAATAGCACAATCATGATTATATAAAATGAAAATCCCTGGTCACTCAAATGTAACAATAGCAGCCAATTTGAGGGACCTCGGCGTTCTTTCCGAAAATCAGTGAACCCTATAAGCGCATCTGTACGGATGCAGTAAAAGTAATATAAAATACATTCAAAAACACCCAAACTGTAATTAAATTTTTGTTAAAATACACTAGTGAGAGTACTAAAACCGCCCTCTTGATTTATAGTATTCGCATGGTCAACTGGTCAACAACATCATTTCATAGTTCTCCCATAAATTTATTACAACTTCCTATAAGTTTGCGTGATTTATTTGAATTATTTAGTTTAGAAATTTCAATTCCAACAATTTTCAGGATCATGTACAACATGAGTATTGCATTTAAACAATGAATCAACACTACTCCTCCGCTAACACGAAATGCCATTGTGAATCGAGATAAATGGGAATTTTTCCAACAAAGTTGTTTTATAGCTTAAACCATTGCCACATACCAGATTACATGCCTCTTTCATCTGCTCAGCTCTTGTAACCATTATAAACTGATTTAAAAAAAAAATGTTCATCATGGCATGATTTTGTACATTTTGTAGCCATGCCAATGACAATGGATTTGGTACCTATAGATATGTGGTTGTTGGCCAGCATCAGTGTGGTTTACGGTCATATTTCATGTGCAATGACCTGGGCAAAGTGTTCTTTGCGTTGTACCCGATGTCATTTTATAGAATTCCGTGTTCCTTTTGAATTGTTTCGTTTCGTTGAAATCAAATGCGCACATACAGCAGGGTAACATAACCACATTCTTAAATAATGGGATAGATTTTCGGAAAACTTTTAATCAAATATTTTATCTTGCGTGGGATTTGACATATGAATGGAATAGATTTAATTTACAAAGCTCCAACAATAACTACCAACGTATGTGGCTGTATTTAGATGTAACGATGTTTTTATTTGAGGATGCTAAGCAACTAGATATTTAATTTTACTTGTTGCCAACAACAAGTCGTTTGAGTTTATTAAGTTAAAGATAGTTCAGTTATTTAAGTTAAAACGCAATTCAATTAATTAAAAAAAAATGGTTGAAAAATCTTACATGAGACAATATGAGGATCGGCCGCATGTGCTAAAAACACATTCCCGTTTAGCGCCTGCTAACTTATTGCGCTAATTCAAATTGATTTATTCGTTGTAGTCTGCACACTAGATTCGTAGATTTATAGCAAAGCGTTATTCCAATGACCATGAAGTTGAGTCCGTTGCTAAATTATTTTTATCACTTTATATTAAAAAACTTTTTAAAATATGTATGTTACTTTTTTTTCTTTACAACTTCAAAGTTATCGACCATACCTCCAAACCGGCTTGGATAAAAACAGCTGGATTTACATGCTGAGTTTAGCAAATGGACCAAGCAGCCAATGCAGCTCATACTGTTTTTTCTTTACGGCGATTTCCATTTAAGTTTGCATCTTATGTCATTCCCAAATGTATAGCATCATTTGCGTACGGAATTTGTACGCAGTCAATAAATATTTAGGTATGCGTATTCACATTTCTAACGTGCGTGGATTTGATTTTGATTTCATTAAGGGCAATACCCCAAGTTTTGTCCATTTAAAAACATTGAAAAATCTCGTGTAAAGATTTAAAATAGAATCGGACCCATTGATTTTCCTTGGAAAGGCCAATTAAGGTTTATGTTTTAAAAGCAATTCAATAAAATATGAAAAATGTCAAAGAAAAATCGCAAAAGTTTATTGTTACCGTATTCAAAGAAGAATTTTGTAGGAGGATCTGAGTAGTTTTAAACATTAAAATATATCCAGCAGGTGTAACTCACAGCCCGAGTGGCGTAGAACTCATGAGTGAGTGAGTGATTTTGAGTCGCATTTGAGTCGCATTTGCTTTCAGAAATATTTTGTCAACCTAAGGGGTTGTTTAGCTTTGGCCCGTAACACTCAATTCGCCTGCTCATTTCAATCAATACCGCTGTCAGTCTCACTTGGTTCTGACTGCACAATGCTTTAACCTTATCAGAATTAATGTTGGTTGATTCCTTTGCCTTAAGTGGGGCTTGGATAAAGATTTAGATGGCGATATCCCTACCCAAAACCGATCTCATCTGCATTAGCTCAGCCGCACTAAGGACAGCCAAAACATCTGATCGGAAGACACTACTTGTGTCTGGTAGTCGTGCAGAGCCTCTGAAAAGATACCAGAACCTGTTCCTTCCGCTGATTTCGAACCTTCAGTAAAAATCGCAATCGATTCTTTGCCAATCTACGGATATTATATATCATACTCAATGTCCATGTCGACAAAAAAAAGAATTTCATCCTTTATAATTTGATTACCTGGGAGCAGCTCGGCTGGGCTTATACCATGTCTGAAACTAATACCCTTGAAATTTTCTGTAAATTAAGCGGTGTTAGATACAGGACGATGTGCAGAGCTACCATTGGGGTAATTCGGAACGCAACCGTAATGGCTATACTGGCCGTTCTCTGAACCACCGTTAATATTTTGTTGATTTCCACCCACAGTGCCTCATATGTAAGTATGGGCCTTACCGCCACCGTACCACAGCAGGTTTTAAGTCCCAAGATTTTCCAACCGTTTTTTTGCAGATAAAAAGAGCTTTATAAGTTTTTTTTATTTTTTTTCCCTACATTTAGATTCCAATTCAGTTTCTTGTCCAGAATTACACCTAGATTCTTTGCACTGTCTGAAAGGGACAATTCGACTCTTCCACTCCATTGAGTCTTGGAAACTTAAATTGTAGTATTTTGCATTTTCTGGTAAAAAGAACCAGTTCCGTTTTGGAAGGATTTGCATCATCTTCAGAGCGACCTCCATAACCACATATAAGGTATTTAAATATTTTCCGTGCACTATTATGACCATGTCATCTGCATGTGCCGTGACACTTATACCCACTGTCCTAACCTTTTTGAGGATGTTATTAATAACCAGAACCCACAGGAATGGTGATATGGCTCCTCCCTGGAGAGTTCCTATGCTTACAGACATTTTGACTGAGCTTTGTCCAATTGAACAGTTTATTTTCTTACTTGCAAGCATGTTGCAAGTTCAATTTGAAATAAAGTAGACTTTATAGCGACCTGTTTAATACCGTATTTATGCCAGTGTTCGTAAAGTGTGGCCGGCATATAATTGCAAATGCACCCAAATAGAATTCAAAAACAAAAAAAATTAGATATCATTTTTTTTCTGTAATTCTGTTCAAAAACGCACAAGTAAAGCAATTTCAGTGTTTAAGTTCAGCCTTATAAATAGGCGTGACACTGTTTTTTTTAACTCTTAACACCTATCTATTTCGGAACTCTAGAGATTATTCGTTGCAACCGTTCAGCTTCATAGATTAATTCACGGAGGACAAATCTGCATAGTTTTAATTCTTGAAATGTTTTGTTTCTTATTTGTTTGTTTCTTACGAATTTGGATGACAAAAACAATTACGTTAAAAAAATGTTATAACATTAATATTTTAGATTTTAAGAGATATAAATAAAATCGATTTTGTTAACAAATTTTCTATCGATTGGGTGTGCAAGGGTACCCATATCGCATTTAGTCATTCCGAGCTCACAAAGTCCTCGCAATTGTGGACAATGTACAAAAAGAATGACATAGCACTGAAATTAGTCAACCTAATATTGTTAATATATCTTTAAAAATAAGTATGCATGGATAGATACAGGTGTATATATTACCCTATCTTTTCGAGTCCCACATTTCATTAACAAAATCATTTCTCCTCAAGAACAACCATACGACATACGCAGAGACATATCCACTTAGGCATACTAATGGGAAGGGTGTCACTTACCCGTGTCGAAGAAAAATATTTCACCTCACCTTGAACTTTGACTTCAATGCCGTTTTTTTATTTTTTTATTTTTTCACTTTTCTGTTAACCATACTAAAGTATATTTTCACCTTTTCTGCCAGGCTTTGAAAATTCTTAATTTTTAAGTGGCGCAGCGTACGCACTCAACCCTCGAGCAACTACAAAATTTTATTCGTATCATCAAGGTCTACTCCCTATGCTGGCGCCAAACAAGAGACGTGTATTGAATTTAGGAGTTTCTTTTAATTTTCCCTTCTTTAGCTGCCATGATATTTTTTTGATATTTAAGTCACGCAGCTCAATATCAATCGAGATGAGGTGAATGCCAAGAATCTAAAGCTTTTCGCAGAGAAATAATAATAAAAAATAGAAAATCATGACATCTTCTCCCACATAAATACATAAATACATACGACTATTACTGTGTGTGTGTGTGTGTGTGTGTGTATTTCACTTTTATGTAGTACAGCAGCCCAAAAGTTACCTTAAATTGTCATTAAGAATCCTGGAACGTACGATTTCGTTTGAGATATCATTACTTGAGATTCGTTAAAAATGTAGAAAATTAAGGTGCACAGCAAAAAAAAGGGTTGGTCGGAAAGCTGTCTAGTAAATTAAAAAATTTCGCAAAATTCGTATGATGAAAGGGATGAAAGGGATAAAAAGAAATTTCACCAAAGCTATCCCTGGTAATTGAAAACCAACGCAAAGGTATCGCTTTGTGAATATACATCTAATTTAGGCCATTTTGAATACATAAATCTAAATAGAATGGAAGACGGTTGAACTTGATTTGAAAAAGTTGTGGGCGAAATAAAAGAGAAGACAACAGCAGAATTAATTCTGATTTTAATATACTTTCCTAAAATTGGCCTATGAATAGGATGAGAAATAGGTACATGAATTGTCACTACCACAGTGGTAGGTATGTTTTTGCTATATTATTTATAATTATAAGAATCGTGAAAAAATTATTAAAAGAAAAACTTGAGTCCGCGAAAAACAAGCTGGCCTCAATAATAAGTAAACAATTAAGAACATGGTCCTCGGCAGCAATTCCAACGAATCGTGAAATTCCAAGCACGCTTCGAAAGTCCAAATTAATTGTATCGATATATCTCATTAACATTTTATTTACACAGTTCACATCAAAAGCTCTACAATCACACAAAGAGCAGTGAGCACTCACCCGTGTAACGAAAGAGCAGACAACCATCGAAACCTGATATGATATTAATTATAGTCAAATATTCATTCTGGCAAAAAAAAACGATGTTGACCCATTCGATGCGCTTTCCTGCAGAAACCGTACTGTTTCGTCGCTTCAAAAGATAATAACAAATACATCCATTCTTGTATCCATCCGCATTTCATTGCCGATCTCATCATTCGTCCATTTAATCGATGGATATTTAATTCGAAATTTATTTTACTAGCCAACGCGACGGCCGCGCCGGTGTACTTCTTTCTTTTAACCAAATTGTCAAGAACCATTAATATTTGTTCAGTCCATAAGAATGGAGATTTTAAACTCCCCAAACCCCAAGAGCACTCACAATTGAAATCATCTGGGTGGATCGATGTCTATAGATTACATTTCGTTTTGTATTATACATTTATATTTCCATTTTGCATTTTGCTGGTTGAATGATGAAAAGTAAAAACGAAATCGAAAAGTAAAACCGAAAAACATCCTGCAACATTCACATGCATACGGCATATCTATTATATCGATTACAGGCGGGCAGCATACTGAGGGGGACATTCTCAAAATGATGAAAACAAACAATATTAAATGAAATTCAGAAACAACCAAATAAAAGAATAAAAAACAAACGAAAATAACGGATAAAATTGGAAAGGATTTTGTCGCAGCCATCACACTTGGAAATTTATCTTTCACTCTGAATTATGTACTCCCCTCGGTCCACAGTATTTTTCACATTAACTATTCGGTTGTGCTTTCCCTTTTGGGAGTCTTTCTGCATGAATCAGGCAGGGGTGTTTTAAACTGGCATGACACTCGCAGATAGCTTTAAACTTTTATAGTGTTATTTTACTTTTGTTTTTAGTAGGAATTGGTCGATAATTATGAAGCTTTTGAATCTATTACACACTAAATTACGCTGGGAAGGTACTGTTTTTGCGGCAAATAAAACATCAGTGAAGATGTATAACATCAAAATGCTGCAGCAATTTTTATTCCTTTCACACATCATCTGTTAATAAATATTGAAGGAGTGTGAAAGCAGAGCATTTGGAAACCCAATCCTGCACTTTTTCTGTATCCGCTAATTATAATTTCTTACCCCACCGAATTGAATTCCGGACATATGTCCCACCCTACAGCGACTTAAGATTCTAAGTTGTATTGTCGAAAATGAGACCACAAATATTCTCCTCACGCTGCGCAGCGGCTTCCTTATCACCAAGTTGACGTGAAATAAGGTCAAATGCCAAAAATTTTGAATAATTTCCATTTCAAAAGCGTAATTAGACCAATTTCTTCATTTGTCTTCATTTCATTTTAAAATCTAAAAGATAAACAGAAACAAAGAAAAACAAAACAAGAAAAAAAATATGAAACGATTAAAGTGAGAGAATGAAAATAAGAAATTTTAAGCTATTTTGGGGTAACAATTTGGGGAATAAATTGCTCCTCTCACTTTTATCCTCTACTGTAGACATTTTTCAAAGTAAAAATAATAATAATTAGGCCTAAACGCTCAAAAAAGACTGAAAGCCTAGCTTCTCCAACCACTGTAGGTAAGAGAATATTGTTTTTTGACACGAATGGTAGGGACGTACAGTTTAATGCCGATTCTGAACTCCAATTTTAACTCTGAATTTTATGCCGTTTGCAAGTTTTTAAAGCTTTTATTATCGTATCAAGAGATATGATAGCTTAAGTCAGAAGGATATCCTCCGGTCATTATTTTACTAAATCTTAATGTAAAAAGATTAGTTTTTTTTTGCATTTTTCGTTACTAATTCTTTTAATAAAATTTAAAATTTTAGTTTTGGTTGTTGATTAAGCGTGGGACATGTGTCCTGAATTTAATTGGAGGCTTACTGTGGCTTACAGCTTGTTTGAGCTATTACATAAGTTGATACAATTTGAAATTAGTATAACTTTTAAACGGAATGAGATATCAACATTTAGGGGCGTTTCCGATACTAGGGCAACGATCCGAAAAATGCGACGGCATAGTCCAAACTTGACTTATTTGGAGTTGTCCGCGCGTTATTTAACCAGATTTTAATAAAATTGAGGATTTATGGGTAATATTGGACACATAATATTTGGAAGCGCCTTAGCTGTTTCCAATAAAAATAATCGCAAGAAAAATTTGTGGTATCGATTTCAAATTGGACTAAATCGGATATTAATAAGCAATTAAGGGGTTAGAGGCGATCTCAAAGTATAATTTCTTAAAATATGCTCTGAAAATTTCAAGACAATCCGACGAATACTTTTGGAGTTATTCAACAATAAACGGCGGGCTCTCTGGCGCTCGAAAGCATAGCCGATAGCGATAATTATAATATTTTTATATTCAAATTTCGGTGAAATCATAATGACATAATAAAGTGCACGACTGCGTCATACGAAACTTTCTCGGTAGGTACATGAGATGCTTTTGAATCACACATTGGACACATTTAACATAATTCTTTAAAATACAAAAATGAATCAAAATAGTTAGAGCAGTTTTAGAGAAAACAAATTTAATTTAGATTTAAGACAATCGTTGTATAAAACACAAATTTTAAAAAATTATTTTAAAAATTAGTTAGTACGCAGATTGCAGTACGCAAATCAAAATTGTTCGAAATTCCCTTTATTAGTATTTGAGATATTGGCGGTTTTATAAATTAGTGTTATTCGACTTTTTTGCCAAAAACCGAGTATGCACATTTTTGGCCCCATCCCTAGTACAAAAAAACACCGGAATCCTTGGAACCATCTTCGATAAGTTATAAGTGATTTTCAATAGTACCGTTATTTCAAACGACAAAGCAAAAAATGAAAAGATGGCCCGAGATGTAACCCCAAAAACCTTAGATATTACCTTTGAAGCAAATCCGTCAAACCGTTTCGCCATACGGCGCACGGACAGACAGGCAAACAGACGGGCGGCATTGGCCGACCCATATATTCAGTCTGAGTTCGAAATTTCCGCACGATCGCAATAACTTTCTCTTTCGTATAAATTAGTTATACGTTAAAAGAAATACTCAAAATATCTCTTTTTTCGTCCCTCTGCCTGCCCCTAACCCTTTAGGTATTAGAAATAATAAAAATAGTTTTGTTAGTTATGAAATAATTGATTGAAAATAAATGATGGTTCTGATGAATGGTTCTTTTGTTTAAATTTGAATATTAGTTCACAATCCTGCGTTAAAGTTTTGTTGCTATCTCATTCCGTTTAAAAGTAATAGATAGATACTAATTTCAAATTTGTAATATGCGATGGGTCAAATACGCTGTGAGCCACTTTCTACCTCGGAGGCTTATGTCCCTTCGCCTATTTTATAATCATTGAGGAAGTATTTGAAAATTCGGGTTATAAAGTGTATATAATCAAAATTTGAATATAAGAAAAATTGTTGTGTTCGCCTCTATCCGGCGATTACGTTTTTATGACCTGCCAGTAGGTTTATTCTCTATTCGCCGGTTCGCACGGATTAAATGTGCGAAATTGTTGCGTTTGCTCGATCAAAAGCTATCAAATCAGCGAGTTAGGATATGGTTATGTGTCATGCACTTGTTTGCAAACTAAATGCATATTTTCACGGCGATGTTGTTAAGTAGACAGTATTTTGCAATTACGAGCAAAAGCGTGCCCTCCTCTGCGAGTGATTTAAAATTTTCATTGGCAAGAGCGAGCTTAGAAGATGTTTCGAATGCATTTTTGGAAATGAAAAAAACAACATATCCTATACACGAACTGCGATCCTAATTACATATATACTACACAAAAAGCCAGCATGGTATTTTTTAAATATTGTACAGTTCTCAGAAAACGATGAAATATTACTTGTGGCTTCAAATGTGTACAACTAAAAGCGTTAATTTAGTTGCAAATGATATGACACATGTTTTTAATTTTCGGTCAAATTTATGATATACCATAAGAAGTGCATTTCGACCTGTTAGCTTCTGAAATATTTAAGTGAGGATTGTGGACTATGGACAAATAAAGAGATCAGAAAAAAATCAACATAGCAAAGCAGTTTAGAGCAGCTGAAAGTAAATGTTTGAAAAATTGTTTGCATATAATGACGTTTCTCACTTTGGCAAGACTTGCCAGACAATCGTAGAATTTATAAATCCGACTTAAACCGTAGAAACGCACTAGTCTGTGTCATCTGGAACATGTTCTACAAATGCTGGTGTACCTCAAGGCTCTTCTCCAGGGCTACTTTTATTTTCCATGTTCATAAACTATCTTGCTGAACAAGTTGTTCACTGCATGGCGAATATGTATGCAGACGATGTTCTTATTTACATCGCCTAATGTAGGACATGGTGGGCATGATGAATGAGGTCATGGCTAGATTCTTTCATCGATCGCCATTTATAAATTATTTTGCCAGTATTATAATCGCCAAAGAATCGTAAATCAAATCCATCCGTTTGCCTTGGTGGTGTCATTGGGTCATTTTTGTTGTTGATGAAAAAGGCCGTCGTGTTAGAGAATGAAGTCGCTACAGACACCGAAACATGTTGCAATGCTATTTTTTGGGTCATGTGATGTCAATAAGACTGTGCCACAAGTCATACAGCGGGAAGTTGAAAAATCAGTTCGCTGCCCGGTGCTCATCAGCAAGAATAGAGAAGTCACAAGATGCCGAAATCCGGTATATGTTTCTAAGAGTTCCGCTAAAATGTGAATCTACTGCAAATTGCATCGCGTGTTTTCTAGCGATCGCGAATTTGGTTATCGCCATGTAGAGTTATTGAAAAAGTATGATGTCTTAGTGGTTATAAAGTTCAGAAAAATGTGGTAGTGGACTTAAAATTCGTTGTTAAAAATTTGCCGACTATCAAAGTCCAAGTAAGTAAAGTTTTAGGTAAAAAGTTCTTTTAAAAAAACTCATTGTTTGGGCTACACAGCACTTATTTTATAATATTTCCCAACGTTGTTCAAGCGTAAAGCGATCCGCGGTGGCATGATATTGACTTTTTGTCAAGACTGCGAGCATTAAACAGCAGTCAGTGTCAAAATAACATATGATTTAAAAAGAAACCGGTAGATGGCTCACTCTTTACGTGCTGAAGTGTCTTGCAAAGCGGTTTGATAGGTTTTGACGAAAACACTCCTAAAAAAATAGTATACTAATGTATACGAGAAAGTTAAAAAAAACATGTTATCAGTATTTCTTTACTATGCTATATATCTATGTATACAGAATTTTTTTTTCCAAACTAAATTGAGAATAGTTAAAACCTTATTAAAAATATTTACATATTTATTTTAGTCATAAAAATATTTTATTATTATTTCATTTTATCAAACTGTGCATCATAAAACCTAAAATGGCTACGAGCATATTTCCCATATTTACACCAATTACGACTGTCGGCCAGTGCACAACTTTTCCAATTAAACATCCATATGAAATCCTTATTTTTGTGAAGAAATATCGATTTTCGCTCATTGTAGGTTTGTATATTTGAATGAGTACCATACCAATACAGTCTCATCTCTATGAAAGTTAATAAAATCACCTGTCTCTCAATATCCATTAAAAAATAACCGAACACTTATAAAATGTCAAAAAATGTCCGCAAAAAAAAAATATATGTATACATAGTATATATATTTTTTATCGTCGCGAGTAGGTGTAGTAAAATCTGCCAAAGAGGGAGATCTGAAAATGATAAAAATTATGGAATGTACCTAGCATAAGGACCATTCCCAATGGGGATCTGTCATATAAATCTGAATGTTGGAGACTCATGTCGGGCTATGCATCACTGCCTGTACACACTCGGAAAAAAGGTCTCTTAAAATATTCAATGTAATCTACATAAAATCACATACTAGATGGGTGCGGGCTTTAGGGTGTTGTATGGTGTTTGTTTTGTGATGGGTTGTGGTGAAAATAATAATTTTGTATTACCGGCCATACCACCAAACAGATATGTTGACCTATAAAAATGTTTTCAGGCCAAGCTTTGGAGAGGGAGTTCATTTAATAACTTTTTCTGTGGTTTTTCGTTGTTTTATATAAATATACAATTTAAATAGGGTACTATGGTTTGGTTCATATCTCTGATAGAAATCGGAAACTTACACTTTTATATTTTCGGGAAAATTCAATATATCTGATAACAGTCAAGTTTTACAACAAAATTTCTTAAATTTTAAACGCAGGTGTTAAGTTCTCGAGTATCTACCTATTAAAATCACTATATTTAATTACATACTTTCAGAGGAGGTAGTTGGTCTGCTTATGAATTTGGGATACTTCAAATTGGTTCAAAGTACCTATTAAATATACAAGAATATATCAAATGGTTTAACTAAATTTGGTGTTTGAAATCTTTTAAAATGCAAAAAGTTTTGTATATGATCAGTTCGTGAAATGTAAAAAATAAAAAATGTTTTTATAAATATCTTTGTGTACTATATTATTGTATAAATAAGACAAGGGTGACGGCAGTGTTTCGTGGGGGATACGTGTCAACATTTTTAAATGCAAAATTTAAAAAATACTCTAACCCTTAGCTTCATTTAAGAGAAAGAATTGTTTAAAAAGGTTTTGTAGTTCCCGCACTAAACCTCATACAAGTAAACTTTACCCCTTCATTTTATGGTACCTATAAGTAGCCAAAAATTCTTAGTTTTAACATAAAAACATAGCGAAAGGCAACAGTCCGCTAACGGCGAACACTGTCCAACCCTATCCATTATTCCGGTTTGTTTTTTTTTTCATTAAATTCATACAAACTTTTTAAAAAAAACATCCTAAAAAGGTGTTGCGGCTAAAATATATTTTTATACTTTTTCTAAGAAAATATTGTTTAAAAATCCTCACAAAAAGTTGGCACGACAAGCAAATTTTTTTTTATAAAAACGATCAGATCTTTGTCGTGGAGGGCTTATTACAAGCAGCTCTAACGAGCAGAAATTTGCCTTCACATTTAGAGCTCATTATTTAGTGCTGGTGTCAGTAAACACGTGCATAAGGCAAACATATATTGATAACAGAAATATAAAAGCTATAAAAATTATCTAAGACATGATTAGGCATACACATTTTCAGTTACTATTTACTGACAAGCAAATCAATCACATGATTATTTAAGCTTTAAATTCTGTTCATGCGAGTAATTGGCTCATTCCTGCCATAATTCTCATATCTGGTCTGTTGCACAAATAACATATTTGGAGCTTCTGGATGGAATTCAAAAACGTGCCATAAAACTTATTGGCGATCGAGGTATTACGAAATCGCTCGACTCACTTAGTCATCGTCGTAAGCAAGTGTCACTTGCCTGTTATTGATTTATCGCTACTTCCATCGAAAGTGCTTGAATGAAATAGCCAGTTGCATTCCACCACTTCGCAATACCCGTCATGCTAGGATGGCTCATTAGTTCATCCTAAAGCATGTATTCGGACGAACTGTGAAATTAAAAGATTCGTTCCTCTGCCGCACAACACGAATGTGGAATGCTCTACCACACTCTGTTTTTCCTAACCATTACAATTTACAAACATTTAAAATCAATGTGCATCGGTTTCTCATCCCTCATTTCCTTAATGCCAGTGCTGTGTTACTATAAACATTATAAGGATGCTTACAAACCACTTACTTAAAAATCCACCCTACGTAAGTTGTGAGCAGCACCTCCACGGAAGCTGAATGCAGTGGAAGACAACAGATCAAGGGCATCTATATGAGCAGCCCTAAGTTGCTGTAAGAAAACTGTAAGAAAACTTTTAGTCTACGTTGAGATAGGGTTAACATTTAATGAATTTTGATACGTTGACTGCCGGAAGGGGGGGGGGGGCGTTCTAGATGCGGACGGACGAAGCAATTTTACAAAGATTAAATCAAATACAATTAATAAAGCCCAGCATGGAGTTTGATTTTTTAACGACAAAGTTAATATGACAAATAAAGTTAAGTTTGGGATCATAGATCCGAGATCTTTGAAACAATAAACATGACAAAGCATATCATCAGATAAAGAATAATAAAAAATGAAGGAAATCATCAGCTGGTTTTCATACATTTTTAACATCATTTATAGAAAGTATGAACAAAATTAAGCCTGAATCTATGTCCATCCAGTCATTTATTTATATCCCAAACATGCTTAGGAGGTTGAATAAATAAATATTCGGCGTAAACGGCCCATACAGGACCTAAAGCCAAGGCCAAGCCAAGCTTAGGAGGTTAGGGTCTACATATATTGTGAATATATTGGGCCTAAAATCGATCATCTTTAGCTTTGAAACCGTTTCTACAAAATTGTTGGGATGCCCCACATTTACCATTTCATGAATCGTGGAATAACATCTCCAATTTTCAGATTCCTACCTCTAAATTGAAGAGCTCTAGTTAAAAACCGACAGACATTGTTAGATTTTCACAACTTTTGATGCTGTTCCAAATTTTTATTTCGCTTAATTTATTGTAACACGCACTGTGTAGCATTGTAATGCCGTCCTGATAAAACCACATGTCTGCAACCTACCAAAGTAAGGGACGAACAAGTAAGTTATCATTTCTCTGAACCGCGGAGCGTTAACTGTAACGTTCTGATTATAATCATTTTTAACGTATTGCCAATAAACTATTCATAGTTTCTCGAATTATTCGCCCTGATGGACGATTATGAGCACTATAATCGCCGATGAATTTCTCCAATTGAACCATGTTTATTATTTTTTTAAATATATTTAAGATAATAATGATGAATTTCCAAACCAAACTAACCCAAAACGTTTGTCACGGAAGATTGTGTTGACAATTTAAAGTTCTCCGCTTCTAAAAATAAAATACCTTCTTATATACTTTTAGGAGTCTACGATGGATATTAAGGTGATTTACAAACTATTTAATAACATTTTGGCCTTCAAACTTTGTAATCATAATGCTAGCTTTAGGTTAAGAAAGATTAGATTCCTTTTATGTTATGGTCATCTCTAGGTACTCAGACAAATAAGACACTGAATTGGATTGAGCTCCCGATTCCTCTTGACCTCGATGCTGTTCTATACCTTTGAACTCCTTAATGCATCAATCAGCCTATTGAAGCACGGCCTCTAATGAAATAATTAGTTTTGAACCGGAACACATACTTTTAAGAGGGCTTTTATTCAACAACTTTACCCACTAAAATAACAAAAATAAAATCCCCTCTTTTTTAATAACATTATATTTACATTTACATAACGCACATATCTACATCGCCATATTCCAATTTATCTATTTTGATTCCTCTCTATTTACAGGTGAGTCTCCTCGTATTAAAACACGTACCTACCACAATCATAGTTCCGTAAGTAATTAATTTATTGATGAATTACACTTCGTATTTTATGTATGATGTAGGTAATCCGTCTCTTTGGGTGGTCAGTTTTGATTTATTTGCACAGCTCTTAAATAAACCAAAAAAAAGAAAGGACACAATGTTGAATGTGTTTAGAATATTTCAAGCGAAAAGTTGTCTGTCATTAAAATAAGTGTTAGTATATCATATTGAAATATGCTTTCACATAAAAGGTGTCATTTTTACTTACACAACTAGGACAAGAAAGTTATTATAGGACTTTTAGCAAAGAATGTAATCTTGCGGCTTAAATATTTCCATTTTGGCGCGCCATTTTTGCAACCAACAAAGCCACATTAATTCATAAGCAATTCTTCCTAATTCCCTGTTTAATAATCTAAGGGAAATAAATAAAACAGCATTATACAATAATCCCATAAAAAATTGAAAACTTTCAAGACGCCAAATAGGCGCAGCAACTTGTCCTAACCATCTCAGACGCGCCGCCAGTGCTACCGCTCAGTTTCCACATGAAGAAATTCCCATAATTACAATACAAAATACCAAAATAAGCTTTCAAGTTTGAAACGCGTGCCATCGTCCCTCCCCCTTGCAAAGGATCAACACAAACAGTCAGCCGACAAGAAAATCTTATAAAATAGAAATATCACCATAAGAAGGCGCCCGTTTGTGAATCCTCGACATTGCTCCAATATCCTGTTTTGTCTAGAAACTTATTAGCACTACGTCTTGTGTCAGTTTTCGAATACATAAAATGAATCGAAATCGGTGAATGGGCTTTACAACACAACGAAAATTCATGGAGCTTAAATAATATTCTATTCTATGGTTGGCATTTGGTCGCCCAACTCTCACCCACTGTTTAGAGTAATCAAAGCAAAATTACTTATTTAAGGACTCGTCAGGCAAGATATATGGATATGGGTGAGAAAACTATCTGCCATAACGCACCCATAAGGGCTATTTTGAATTTTCAACTTTGAGTAAGATACATATTTCATAATTTATGGGGTACAAACACGAGTCGGACAGATACAGCCAACAACACGTACAAGAAGAGTATCCTTCGCCTTCCGAGAGGACGATGTATGTTATCCTTTTTGTGTAGACTGTGTATATTCAAAAATGTTCCTTTATCTTTATCTATGAACGTACTATATATCTGCTTTAAACACATAACATATTTTTCAGACTGAATTCTACCGGATCTAGAGGAGCCAGTAGAACAGTGAAAAACAGAAAAAAACCTACGTGACGATAATAAGGTAAATGGATGAAGGGAATAGTTTACTGAAGGGCTTATGGTGAAATATGTCGGAGGATAAAAATCAGTCACAGCTGAAGGACTAAACCTTCTATCTTTCGAAAGAAGAAAATTTAAAATATACATAATTCAAATGGACATATAATGGACCAAAGCCCCATAAATTGAACACACACAAACCCATACACACCCATACTGGCTCAAATTCTCATACAGTATTCATAAACAATAAGGTGTTTCGAAATTCATCCTGTCCGACAACGATGGTCAGTGTTTTTATTCCAAAAGAAAATCTGCCAGAGACGACAAATGGTGAGTGGAGAAAAAGGACACCAGAAGTGGCAAATGTTTTACGTTTCACTTTCGTTATGCTAAACAGGATTTGTGTACGAAAATTGTATGCATAATTGAAATGGAGTTTGAAGAAAAGTGGAATCGTTACACTGTTCTCGTACTGGAGGTCAGAGCAGACCACGAGCCGACAGCTGGCTGTGGTGTTGTTGTCGAAAAGTTTGGGTGCAAATAATTTCGACACAAAATAGGTGGAGAGATGGTTGGTTATATTACTAATTAATTTAATGTTGGTCCTCTGGCGTTGTAACGCGTGTTAACATTGAAAGAAAGCACGTCATGCGTGGGTAATGATAGCGAACACGTGAACATGACAGACACGAATTTTAGGCTTTTGTTTCATTTTGGCAAAGTAATTGAATGATTTATTTGCTTGCAGAAGAACAGCCACTTTATTCGTCATTTATTTGATGTCAGTGTTGTGTTTGGGCATTTTAGGAATCCTAACGGAAGACCTCCTGTTGGGAATTGAGTGCTTATCCCAACAGTGTAATAAGTTTATCAAATGTACTAAGATTTGTACAAACGAAAAATACCACAATAGACGGATTAGGAAGTCTTAACAGCTTTAAGGAATACTTTAAGAAAAAAGTCTAGCGCTGGCTTTATGAGAAAATGCATTTTTTAGTTAAAATCCATTCCACATTTCAATAAGTATGAATTCTAAATCTGAATTTGAGCTTAAATTTCAAAGAAATTTAAAAGGTTTAACGAAATATTTTTTCATAAAGACGGGCAAGTTATTGCAATTCATTTTTTTAAAGACATATAATACGTTTTGGTCAGATCTATCTTCTGAGGACCAAATTATTTGCTTTTGCTGTCAACAAATTAAGTTTGTTAGTTATTTGTGTTAATTTTATGTGAAAACTTATAGAAAGGGAATATTTCGTTTGTATAGACTATTGGGTACCTACCCTTTTCAGGGAAATTACTTGTTGAAAATCTCGGTCTTTCAAGTTAATTTTACATAAAATTCGGATTGAATGTGAAGTTAATGAACCTTGATAAGGGTTAAGGTAATTATTTTGACAACAATTTAAGCGAAACAAAACAAAAAACCTTTGTCGCTTTGCCATAAATGATGTATCAGGCGTGATAATATAGGACGTCTTTTAGAGGTATAGAACTTTGAAATTGAACAAAAGCAAATAAATTGACATGAAATTTACTTTATTCGAAAGATAATCTTCTAGCATTATAATTTAAATATGATTTCTGGCTATGACCGCCACTGCTGGCTCGGACGTAGTCAAACCTGGATGTACAATTTTCAATGACTTTTTCCAACATTTTTGGCCGTATATCGGCAATAGCGCGGCGAATGCTGTCCTCCAAGTGGTCAATCGTTTCGGGCTTATCGACGTAGACTTGCGACTTCAGATATCCACACAGAAAATAGTCAAGCGGCGTTAAATCGCACGATCATGGAGGTCCGTGAAACTATGCGGTTACCAAACGTTTCCTTCAATAAATCAATTGTGGCACGAGCTAAGTGACATATTGCGCCGTCTTGTTGAAATCACAGCTCATACACATTATGGTTGTTTAATTGATGAACGAAAAAGTCAGTAATCATGACTTTAAAACGGTCACAAACGACTGTAACGTTCTGACCAGCATCGTTTTAAAAGAAGTACGGGCCAAATATTCCATCAACCCATAAACGACACCAAACAGTCAGTTTTTGTGGATGTAACGGTGTCTCAACATACACTTGAGGATTATCATCACTCCAAATACAGCAGTTTTGTTTATTGACGTGTCCATTCAACCAAACGTTAGCTTACTGACTGAACATATATTGTTGAAATGCCAAACCAAACCAAAAGAAATCACTTGACGGCTATCAAAATGGCCGCCAGTTAAAACAGTGTTGTACACTTAAAGTTCTAAGCCTAAAGAAAAACACGCTCTATAGTTAAAAACATCAATGCAATTTACACGAGACTATAGCCCTTTAAATATTATTTTAATTTTTTTTAAAAAAAAAGCATAGCAAGGTAATTATGTAGTTAAGCCCTCTCGCGAATAACTATGGAAAATCTTAAAAGACTGTAATAATCCCAGTTTCGCTCTATGGTTCCGAAGCATGAACACTTCTTAAATTGGATGAAGATAACCTTCTTCGTTTTGAGTGAAAAATTCTTCTTAAGATATTTTATCCCGTACGCGTTGACAAGTTATAGACTATAACATTTAACGATGAACTCTACGATCTGTTAAGCGACTTCGATCATGTAAAGCGAATGAATATCAACGATCCAGTTCGCAGAACCTTCGGCTCAATCAACCTCAACCAACTTGAAATGCGTAACTAGGGTAAGTAGTTAGCCAAAAACCGCGCATGCATGAGAAATGCAATGCTAGAGTTACCTATCAAGAACCAGTTTTATCAGTTATCGCAAATAGTATGATGTTGCGGTTTCGTTTTCGTTTCATTGATTTTCGTATGGCAACGCAACAATGAATTAGCTTATTTAAACTGATTTATTAGTTTATTTCTGTTGTTTTTTCATTTCGGTTCTCGAAGTATTTTTAAATACAATTAAAACAAAAATTGTCTCATGGTAAGCGTTTATCTCCCATCTATATATACCCTCCTTATTAAGGGTTTTAGGAAAGTGCTACTTTTGCAGACGTTAATACAAATGGCCTCATAAGTTGGTTTTTAATAGAGGGTGATTTTTTAAGTGGTAGGTTTTGCAGGTTGACAGCACTGGTTAGTAATGGCATCCAAGCGTCATCTGTTAAATTGAAAAGTTCTTAGTATACTCTGCCATTTAATCATGGAAATACTTACAAACGAGCAACGATTGCAAATTATTGAAATTTATTATCAAAATTTGTGCTCTATGAAAATCCGCTGTTTTTAGCGATGAGGCTCATTTCTGGCTCAACAGATACGTAAATAACCAGAACTGTCGCATCTGGAGTTATAAACAACCACATCCCATACAAGGATTACTAAGGTTAATGGGCTGGTGGCATCATCGTTCCATTTTTCTTCAAAAACGACCGTGGAAGAAACATTACCGTCAACGGCGAACGATATCGAGCCATGATACGCGACTTTTTTTTTGCCCCAGTTGGCTGAGTTGAACTAAGTTGACATGTGGTTTCATCAAGACGGTGCCACATGCCACACAGCTCATGAAACAATGGAAATATTGAAGGATGAATCTGGTGAGCAGCTTATCCCTCGAAATGGCCCTGTGAGTTGGCCGCCAAGATCATGAGATTTAACGCCTCTTGATTATTTCTTGTGGGGTTATGTATGTACATATATTATAATATCCAGAAATAATATCCACATCATTCTGACTTCTTACTTGTTGTAGGTACCTACCATTGACCAATTAAACTTCGTCCTTTTATTATTATGTTGCTTCGAAGCGTAAGTTTATTCTAATTTTCACTTTCCAACTTTAAGAAATAATATTCAACGAAATTCAGACAGTTTTGGGAAAATGTTTTCTAATTACAAACGGAAAAAGCGTCTTTCCAAGAATTGCTTGCCATTCGCAGAGGAAAGGAACGGAAACAGAAAACAAAAAAACAAAAATGCAAACAAGAACTGAATGCTAAATAACTTTTGGCAAGCAAACAAAACTCAACTGCATCGTTGTCGCCGAATGGAAAGTCCCAAACAAAATTTGCAAATAAATATTTTCTCTAATTATTATTGTTGTATTCAACGTTTTGTTTTGCAATTCGTTATCTTCTTTTTGTGTCTTCAAGTGCACATCGATGTGTTCTCAGTCTCATTTCTCAAAAAAAGGATAAGCGCAACACCAACGCTAACTGGGATATAAAACGAAATACAACAAATGTTTTAGTTTCATTTAGCGGAACATCCGTCCTTAGCCGCTTGAAAGGATTTTCTGTGCATCGCTTCCAGCTTAAGCATTTAGCTCGTCACCAGATGGAGGAGTAATGAGGAGTTTCTTCACGAAGTACCTGGCTATATAAAATATATATATATATTATATGTGTTCAGTAGATGATTCTACCTATCTCCAAGTTGGCGTCTTTTATTTGAGTTGAACTATTCCTCGCCATTGCCACAGCCAAAAATGTTAAAAGGTCAAGTCAAACAAAATGACGTTGATTGTTTGGTGTTTGTTCTTGTTCTTCCTCCATTTCGTCTATGATGGCGCGCGAATTCTTCACGACTACCACCAACAAAATTGCCTTGTTTGTGTTTGCTTGTCTGTTTGTTTGTTTACATATTTGCTCGTTTGCCCGCGTCGTTTCGCCAAATTAATGGCTCCCCTATCTACAAAGGACTTGCGAGTCAAGAGGTTAGGTAAAAAGGGTGACAGAAAAAGTTGGAGCAATACCTTAGGTGAAGTTATGAAGTGAACATGTCATGTGTTGACCTTATCAAATCAACAAATCAAGGATATTTGCTGTAAATATTGAGTTCTTAAGTGCCTATGTACATTTATGTATTTGGTGGATTGTTGACAGATGCTGCTTGGTATGTACGTACCTACCATACCATTGCTACTCGTGTATGAATGGTATGAAATTATTATGAGATGTGATGAAATTATGAATGTTTGAAGGAATGATTACCAGCAGGATAGGACCGCTTCTTTCATTGCTATTTGTGAAGCACGAGGCCAATGCAGAATGAATAAAGGACAAATCTGATGATGGGGACGTTGTTTGTGTGTATTTTTATTGTGTTAATTTTTCTCTGAGTTTTCGAGTTTTATTTACCTTTATGATGAAGTCCTTTTTCGAGAGGAGGGGGATTCAAGTACATACCTACATTATAAAATGTGTATGAACAATTTAAGGATTTATTTTATTGACACGTGTTTTGGAAATGTGTACATAGCAAGGTGTTGTGTTGCATAAGGTTGAGCTTGATTTTGTGTAGAAAGTTTGAATTAATGATTTCCTGTTGTCGTAATTAGGCTTTCGATGTTATCCTTTCTATAGAGATATGCTGTCCGCTGGTGTACTATAATAAATACTAAACTTTCTTGACCCAAGCTTTCTAAAAATATATATGTACGTATTCTGTGACGTATAACATTACAGTATAACGAATTTCCAATACAACGAACAAGATTTTGGTTTCCATTAATGATTCCATATAACAAAAGAAACAAAACGTATAGGCTCGGTTTAAACAATTCTTGCAAAATAAACCAAAATTCAAATAAATGATTTAGCGACGTATTGTTTTAAAGGCCCTCCACCTAGATATGGTAGTGTAGGATCATCAGTGGATTGTCACAAACACATCTAGTCCATACGCACTTTCAACAAACTTATGCGAGATATAAAAGCGCAAGATCACTTTCGTCGAATGAATTTACGAGTATGACTAAAGTCGTTGATTTCGATTACATAAAATGAAATATTGCTTTCAACGCAGTTTGTTGGATTTTATGACGTTTTATCCTTACCTTGTGCATTTCATTTCGTGAAGTTTTTATAGTGAGTTTGCAGGTTCTTATTAAAAACAGTAAATTTTCCATTAACCAAAGCGTCATTCTTTGGGCGACCAATTAAAAATTCTGGACGAATGAACAAAGGGAGTGTCACTAGGCAAAATTTCTGTTAAATATGGATGTGTTCGATTTTTACCATAAAAAAATATTTTAAAGATATTAGAATCTTCAAAATATCGTTCCCGATCCAGACTTTCTAAGTGAAATCCCAAAAATGGAACAACCGCTTTTTAACTGGTTCCTGACGCAAAAATAACCCCTGAATGAGTGCGTTAATCATTTTTATTGTAAGTCTCACTTTAAAGACTTCTCTGCGGTATTTTTATTATTACTTAGAAAAATATGAACGATAGAATTAATTAATTTTTCTATTGAACGAAAAGCTGATCACTATATAATTCGTTATCCACTGTTATTTAAAATGTTTTACCTTTTTCAATTTTCGATTTCAGTTTTCAAAAAAACATGCGGTATTCTCCATTATCTACCATCCACAAATTCTGCTGGTTTGATTTGTCATTCTTCTCCGTAAAGCGGTCTAAAACACAGCAGAATCCAGGAAATTGTTTTTGACTTTAAAGTTTCTGTTCCACCTTTCAACCCTAATAATCTGTGCCACTTGTCAATCATAACTTTAGTCTGCGAATAATATTCTGTCGTGTGGTTCCTTTAATACCTAAATACTTGCCTAGCACAACGAATAACCTCGACTCATACTTCCTTTATTGGTGATGGTCGTTTTGGCAACACCCAATTGAAAACAAAATAAATGTTCACTATAGATTTCGAAAAATGCTTAAAAACTTGGCGAAAGGTTTTAAGCGTTCACACAATTCAGCCGACTGGATCTCATACGCGATGCGACGCGACATTCATGATACTTATTCCACAGTTGTTGTGGCAGTTTAAAGTATTTCCCTGTCAAATATGCAGTATCTCCTGACTCAATAAAACAGCAACGCACAGCCAAAACCGCTCAAACTCTGTCGAGTAATGCTAACCCTCACCCTGCATACATGGCTTAAAATTCCACAAAAGCACCTTTTATAGGGGTTGGTTCGGGTGTTTTTTAAATGCGTTGTATTCGAGAGTCAAAACTACCCACTATCATATTTTCCACTGATGTTGTGGATAGTTACTATATTTTTGGGATAGTTGCTTTAATTTTTGAACCAAATTACCTAAATTAGAGTTTCTAACGTATCTTATATTGAGGTACTTTTGCTGGCTGGTATTTTTTGGTTCCACATAAAGTCTTTTGGAGAATTTGTAGAATCACTGCAAGGGAAGGCAACTTTCTACAGCTCCAATTATACTTTTGAAAGTTTAAAAAATATCAAGGGTTATGAGTTGCGATTAAAAGTGTGCTAATAATATGGAATATAATAACCAAGAAACATTCAACTTACCTCTTGGTAACATATCACCGGAGATGTTCTTTCAAGAAATACATTTTATCTATTCATCTATCATGGCCTCTAATAGCCAAATCAAGTATATCGTGTAGTTACAGACCTCATAATAACCCTCCCACATCAATGTTCACCGATATCTCTTTATAAAGTATCATAATATATCCAATCAAATGCTGGTGTTACTGCATCTACGTGGAAGCTTTATACCTACCTCTTTTTCGGGCTTGTAAATGAACGTAGACCTGTTCGTCCTCCAATTTTTTTAAAAGGCGAGTTCTTTGAGGTTAAGGCTTCCTCGAGGCTTCCTATTTCACACGAGAAAGAATTCGAATTGAATACTGAATACTGAATTGGAATACTGAAATTGGTTTTTTTGAACTATTACGACCAAAATTTACTCGCGAAATGTTGTGATTACTACACAGAAAATGTATATGGGTATATAGGGTTAAAACTGTTTTCTTTATATAACCTTCCTCGACCCTTTTGAAAGTGTTGAAATTTTTGCGTAATTTTGGGAAACGCGATAACTCCCGATCCATTAGCCGAAAAAAATGTTGTTAATTAATAAAAAAATTCAAAAGCCTTGATATGTTTTGTACTTGTTTGTTTTGGTTATTTTTTAAGCGTAGTTTTTTCAAAATCGAATAAAACACTCGAATTCATCAAATATTCAAAATTTGGATTGTAATCGTTAAATAGGCCTTTGCCATTTACGTTTTAAAGACAACTTCAAATGGTCCATTCGGAATTTCCAATTTTGCGTCACTTTTTCAAGCATTTCGGCCTGTATTCCACGAATTACGCGTGTTATGATATCCTGTAGGGCTTCAATCATGTTCGGCTTGTCCACTAACGACTTTACATAACCCCACAAGAAATAATCACAGGGCGTTAAATCGCATGATCGTGGCGGCCAACTCACAAATAAGCTGCTCACCAAATTCTTTCTTCAACATTTATATTGTTTAACGAGCTGTGTGGCATATGGCACCGTCTTACGGAAACCACATGTCAACCAAGTTAAACTCTGGAACTGGGGCAAAAAAAAAGTCGCTCGATATCGTTCGCCATTGACGGTAACGTTTCTTCCACGGTCAACTTTGAAGAAAAATGGACCGTAGATGCCACCAGCCCGTTTGTAAGTCTTTTCATGATTAAATGGCAGAGTATACTGAAAACTTTTCACTTTGACAGAAGACGATTGGACGCTATTACTTAGCAGTGCTACCAACCTGAAAAACTTAGCTCTTAAGAAATCGCCCTTTATATCTTATCTTACATATATAATAAGTTACCAGATTATGTTCTTCAACTCTCAAAAAAAAATTATATCAATTATCTACATGTTTGCAATTCTCTTTGACCATTCTCCTAATTTTTCCTTCAGCCATCAGACTCCTTTACGTACTATGCACCACAATATTTATACTCTAGCAATAATATGCAGACATACATAGGATGGCGACTCTATGCTTCCTGAAATATATAAAGTAGAAATGGAAAAATGTACTATGTACATAATACAGAATTTGATAGAAAGCACTATATTTGATGCTTACATCAATCGAGAGTCCTTTACATAGACCTTCTTAGCGTAATCCTATTTTATGCTCATTAAACCGACTAAGTACACGAACTACTGCTCTGCCATTTATAAAAGGCTTAACATAGATGAATAACAGCCGTCCATTATAAAATATTCCCTAAGCTTGACATCGCGAGATGTCCTTTAAAATTCAATTTCTGCATAAGACAGCGTCATTATCCTTGGGATTGTTAAATTAAATAAAAATATTTCTCCGTAATGCCATTATAGTTATTCGACTTTTGAATATCCTTATGTCAATATGAATAAATCTCTCTCTCTCAAAAAAAACCCAACGATTTCTCTGGATTGAACCATAAAATGAGAACTAAGCCATCCTTTGCAATGGCGCATACAATCGTCTCTTACATAAAACTATAACAAAGGGATTTCGGAATCGTTTACGTTTGAAATATCTCCCCTGTAGGTGGAAGATGTGTTCCCCCTACCATTCCTTTCCATGATTTATAACCCATTCTATACTTTGGTATTAGTTGATGGCGAGAATTTGCGCTGAGTGCTCACATCAATTATTTTGTAGTGGGAAGCTGCATACCTTTAGGCCAGGTGTTTAACTACTGTGCTGTTTAGTCGACGAGACTATTGATTTAGACAGATACTTAACGAGGGTAGCTATATTGCTCTTAAGTTGGGTGACGCTAAATACAAATACAAAGGTATCTTCATTTTATATTTATTTTATTTTTGTCACCTTTATTTAGAGTGCGCTGTCAGTTTCAGTCAGCCTGATGATAATTTCTAGATTTAGGGTCTATGGCTGAGAAAATGCAATCAAATTAATATGATGATTGAAGCTGTTTTCTAAACGCAAATTTATTTTAAATATTTCCAATAATATTTTAACAGTATTACTAGATAGTTTTTGTCAAATAGGATACAACTACAGATATTACCTAAATTTTCAGGGAACGACGAAAACATGTAGTATCGACACGATATGAGGTTTAAAAAATATGGGCAAGGAAAAACGCTTAATTTTATCTATTAGTCAGTTTATACCTACATAAATCATGTATGCATATGAAGAGTATCTTTTTATCTTCCAAAATAACTTTCATAAAGAGGGTGTATATTTAAGCATATATAAAGTTGGGGTGCCACAATAACCAATGGGAGTAGTCATCTCATTTATTTATTATAGCCAAAATGTACATACCTATATAGGTATCTATCTAAGCATACAGTTTTAGCGGATATACATAAAGTCTGTGAGTTGTGCCAGACTTCCGGAAATTTAAGGGATGAAAAAAAAATTTCGTGTCTTTACTTACCAAGTTATGCATACCAAATGTTATTGCGTTATAACGAAACCATTTTTTAAAAGAAGGCTGCCGCAATTCAAAAAATTAAGTTAAAGCGAAAGTATCATGTAGGCTTACAAGTTAAACTAGAAGTCGTGAAGGTAAATGCGTATGTACCTACTTGTGTTATACCACAGCGACACATTCATATGTAATGGAAAAGTTCCTGGATTTAAACCTAAGGTGAGCATTAAGAATTTTTCACTTTGTTTACTAGGAAAATTGTGTTTTTTTTTACTGGAAATCGGTTTTATGAATCAAATTAAATTACTGGTGAAAATATAAAGGAACACGGGGAAACCAATGAAACTACAAGTTTTTAGTTGTTTGAATTAAAGTACTCTATTGATGACTCATTAGCGGCTAGAAAAATGGAGAAATATTGAATGCTGACTGAAAATCAAAAATAAGTGGAAACGTGTTTTAGTAAAATTTGATTTTGCCCCAATTACTCGTTTTAAAGAGTTACCGCCTTACATTTTTGATGATGATGATGAGTAGATGCACATGAAAATTTATTTCTTGGTGGATTTGTTTGACACAAGAATATAATAATAATAATTAAAAATAAGTATTATTGCATTTTCTACCCATTTGTAGTTTTAACTTCTAATTGCCAACAGGTGGCTGGTATGTTTTTAAAAAAATTATTAGATTATATTTATTTTAATATCAAGGGTAGGGGTTCACATTGCTACAATAATTTTCAGATGGCAACAGGATCACAGTCGTTATTTGTATCTCAGTTGGCCATTGTATATAGTTACTTAAATTCCTCCCAGCGAAAAAGTAATTATACAGTTAAAAAGCTTATTTAAACATTTTTTTAATAATAGTTTTTATTTTATAATATCTAAGTCGGAAAATCGAATAAAATCAACAAAAAAAGGGTGCTATTGGCAGAGGTCTGAAGAGTTTAATGGCTCTGCCCCATATAACACTAATTTACATTTTCAAACATCCATTTACTCGTCGAACGTCCTTATCTGCTCTTAAATGTTTACAATGAACAGAATTCTAGACGAAAGGTTATTAAAGGTTTTTTGCATCAAAACATCGTGTCTAAAGGAAATTGAAACTAGAACTCGTTTTACGATGAAGTTTTGCTAGTTAGTCGAAATGTAAATGGCTTTAACACTATTTTGTAAGAGTTAAGACATGCTTTTATAAAGCGCATATTAAAGTATAAGCAAACAAACAAAGATAAATAAATATAAATACAAAGGCAGAAATAAGAGCGTTGTCTATCAGGTCACTGAGAAAAGAATTAAGTCAACATCCTACTAAAGCACCACGGCCTTTGTAATTTTTCTAATTGTTTCGCCGAAATATCGATAGGGATTTCATCCGCAACGGCCGTCACCCTGAACGCTCTCCTATTTGCGATGGATATGAGATATATTTAATTTCGATCACTCCCAAGAAGTATTAGCTATGTGTCTTAGACGAAGGATAAGGGTATATATTATGTAGTAGAGGACATATTTTTCTTTGTATATATATTTCTTATATATGGATATGTAAAAGAATTGGACACAGGCCCGCACGTCGACTAAACATCCATCATTCAAAAATTCATACAAGGCCTTGGGGCCGAAATCAGCACGTGTAAGAGTCAGAAGATTTTAGCACCACACACCAGCTTCTTAATTAATAAAATTAAGAGCTCTCTCAATAACCAGCAAAAAAAATATATATACACAATGATAACATTTGTTGACAAATAATCAATTTTATCACATTCGCACATTCATATACGACTACATGTCAATTATGCATTACAATTATGCACAATTCGTCAGATACAAATTAAGTAACAAAAATCACAACTCACTATTTACCTCACGTATTTTGACATGTTCCATTTTTTTTGTCACTCTCAAAGGGAATTCTTCGTCAAAAAACCAAAAAAAAAAGAATAAAAAAAATTGGGTGGCAAACAATTTAGAATGAACGAGTAGCTCAATAAGACATCTAGTCTGTCAATTTCTTCATTCATTTACACCACCCCTCTGTCTCTTAATCACACAATGGCTGTCTATTGCCAGAGAAGTTGATGAGTCCATTCATAGAGCAAAAAAGCTAACTCGTTTAGCAACGAAATGAGGATAACAAAAGTGATATACATACGAACGTCCCCAAATCGCATGTATGTGAAAAAGGACACACAAATTCTGCCATCTTATCAAAGGACGATTTCTATAAAAAAAAACAAGCTCTCCATGTGTGTCACGAATCGATAAATAGTTTCTGAATACGTTCGGTTCTACCGATTCTGTTCGTGTCCTATTTAGCGTTGCGTCCTACAATTTGGCAGAACTATTCTTTACGAAAAGAAAACAGCTTCACTTGAAGGTATTTCTGGCATCGCTGATCCCATCTCATCTGTAAATCATTCTCCGCAATATGTACATATATAGAAATGTGAATTGTGGACCCTATTCGACGTCAACAACTAACTTCAATCGATTTTATTTTCCTTCATTATTCGTAGATCCCTGTTCATCTTTCACATACATATTCAACTGCCGCCGCCGCCACCCCATGAAAATTGGGAACAATCGTTCTATAGTCATAATGAAATTCTTCACTGAAGCGGCTAAGCAAGGGGGATATACATATCACAGGCATAGGCCCCATCTCCGCCAATACCACAGAGTAGATAGAGTAGAGAGAATAATCTTCGACGTCTATCTATACTTCAGCCATGGAACGCAAAGGACTTTTGCTCTTGCTCTCTCTAAGCTAAAAGTGAAAAATCTAAAAGAAAAATCATGTAGAAGAAAAATGAGAAGAAAAAAGTTCACACATCCAAAGACTTTGCGCAGGATAAATGGAAATGGAAAGAGTTATCTAGTGCGAGTAAAGCAAACAAAAAATAAGCACGACAAGAAGGCAAAAAAAAATTGGATATTGTCAAGTCATGAAGATTTTAGTCCTTGGCTCTAGCAATGTCAATAGATCATTGTTATGAATGTTTCAGCAAATTCTCGTGTTTTCCTTCCGAGAAAAAAATGCTGCTCAGTCCCCAAAAAACACTACAGCAAGCAGAGGCACGCCATCTAACAATCGCCAACGGGGAAGTCTTTTGTGTTCAGAAACATAGTTTTTCTTCGAGATAAAAAAAAAAATTCGTATAATTAGATGACAGTGCGGTTATGTGATAGTGTTGGTGACGTCTACACTTTATTTTTTTGTTTAGTCTGATGACGCCTTTAGGCCTAGGAGAATACACAGTCTCTTAGGAAAATTCAAGTGGAAACGTGAAGACCAAACTCGCATTTCATCCTTGAGCTGGACTGGGGTTTTTTTTTTAATTGAAGCCTCAAGCAAGGACACGACTGTTATTGCTTTCGAAGGATTCAAAAGAATTTCGCAATTAACTGGATAATGTTTTTTGGCGGATGTCTTGAAAACATTTATGGACTTCTGTTTTGTTGCGAGAGTAGGACTTTTCAAGTATCTACCTATAGCCTTAGGTTATTCATCAAATACTAATTTCGCAGTTACCACGAGACGAGGAATGTCTATTAAGGACACGTTTTGGAATTTGTTAGGGTAGAGCATGTGCCTTCTTTAGAATGTGCGGATATCTTGCTTGTGTAAATATATGGATGCCACTTTTGCATTTTACTATATTTAGGGATTAGATCTATTTATAGTTTATATTTGGAATTTAGGAAGAGTATTCACTGTTCATCGAGCAGTTGCTGGATCGAAAAGTAAAAATGACTGAGCCGTAAGAAATGGCACGAAATGAAATTATTTTGAATCTTTGAAAGGGTTTTAATTGGAAACTAATATAGTAAACTATGTATAATCCTTAACTACATACCTGGAGCCTCGCAGACTCTATAATTTTATATACTATTAGCACGCGAGTTGTTATTCTTCAAGCGTCATTGTAGCTTTTCCTCGCGCAAATGCACTGTTTGGTGCATATTTGTTTTTATTAACAGTCTGAGAGACTCTAGGTAGGTAGTAATGTGACTGAAATAAGATGGAGGTTTTAGGGTTATCTTTTGAATAGCTTTTAACTTTCTTGTATACGTTAGTATGCAAAGTATACAAGACTTTGCAATAGTGGTGAAATTGAAGTATAATATAACGACTGAAAAAAAGTCGCAAAATACAGGTCATCCAATGCCATTTGCCTGTGTGTCCCAGTATCATATGGAGGTATGCAGTGCAGGTACGTTTATTCACTCGTTAACTAGCTCAAAGGGCTTTATCCTTCTTAATCTCCTAATTTTATTATTGTTTTGAGTAGTTTAGCTATGCCTACATTAATGTGGTTGCGAAGTCTAGCTTCATGTTTTTTTGCGAACTTTCTGACCTCATCATTTATGATTTCAACTCTTACATCGCTCAGCGTTACGTATGTATGTAACGCACTAACTATATTGCGTAGTACTTTATTTTTAAAGCATTGAATTCTTTGCACGTTTATTTTACTTATGCACCCCCAAAGTTGGAGACCATTACATCCATATTGGCTTAAGAACTTGCTCATAAAGAATTAATTGTTTCTATATTGAGATACAGGAATAGCTGCCCAATAGCCTAAATATTTTTATAGAGCTTTAATTGAATGCAGCATATTTTTATACATGGTTAGGTTAGGTTGGGTTAGGATAGGAGGGCAGTTTTGCACCAGATGTAAATTTCACCCGGAATACGTGCTCCCATGCAGGATAAGCGGCGTTCCTGTAGAGCTGGGCTGTGGCATTAAATATGTTCCACTAACACTATTTCTGCTTCGTCTCTGCAGCTTCTGCGGCAGTATTTGCAAAGAGCCCTAGCCTTTTAAAATTGTTTGCGATGATGCAGTTAAATTTGAATATTATATTTGAATATTAGAGAGACAAGGGACTTCAATTTTTGGTCTCAACATCAGGCCGCAGAACGTGGATTATGACGCAACCGCTGGCGTTGCTCTATTTTTCCAGTTGTGAAAAAGTCCTAGCATATTAAAACGCGGTAAAACCTCTCCGTTCGATAGTAGTGGGGTCATATCAGAGCCTTATCTGGCCTATTCGTCGGCGTCATGCCAAAGTACTTTGCTGAGGCTACAGTAGTTGCGTTACTTTTTGGCAGATCGTTGGTATATAACACGAACGAGACAGACTACCTTGCGGAACGCCAGATTTTTTTTCATTTTCAATTTGGAGTATTAATCCGCTTGTTTTATTCTAAATAGTCCCTGAGATATGTATTTATGGACTCTTTGTGCCACACTTTATCAAATTCCTATGTTACCTCAAGGAAAATGGTATTTTCCTATTTTGTCAATTATTCGGTGTAACTGGTCTGTAGTTGAGTACCTATTTCTAAGTCCAAATTGTTGGTTTTGTATTAACGCTTTCTTTTCTATGATCGGATAGAGACGCTTCACAATAATTTTTTTGAAACAACTTCGTTAGCATTGGCAGCAAGGATATCGGAGATGACTCCACTTGCTAGCTTGATAGGTTTTGCTACCATGATTACCTCCACGACTTTCCACATTCGTGGCACATACCTAATCTAATAAAAGTCTAATAAAAGAATTTAACACTAAAAAATTATATTTCCATATAATTTTTGCTCAGTTCCCAGAAAATGTAGTATGTGTAGTAAGATTTATGGCTTAAAAGTGGTGCTAAAATAAAGTAATATTTGGGATATTTTTTGATTGCTTGATATTTCATCTCCAGATCCAATTATTTTTGACAAAAATTTGAAAACCAAAAACAGTTCTCCCATTGAAACTGTTTGTTTTCGATTTCTTGTTTCTAATTTTTTATAAAAATTAAATTAGCTCGAGAGTAAGGCATAACTCACCTTTTAAACTCCGAGCCGAAATTGAAAAGAAGTTTGCCCAACAAGTGTCAAAAGATAAGTAAATCCTGTCGGATGGACGAAGTAATTATACAAGGACTGAGCCAATTTTTTAAGACCATCTCATAATGAAGCCTAGCCCAGAGTTTGGTTTATTAACAATAAAGTTTATATGCCCTATGAAGTTAAATTTGGGGTTAAAATAAACAGATATCCTTAAAACAGAAGAGCCCATAACGAATAATAAAAACTGGAAATTTTGTTTTCTCAAAAATGTCCTATGGTGACTAGATGGGTTCAGAATTGACTCGGTTTTATCACACGAAGTGGCTTTGAGAAAAATGTTGTCTTCCTGATTGTTGACAGATTTATAAAAATGTATACAAATATGATGGTAAATTAAATTATTGATGGTTTTTTATACATGCTTTAGCACCATTAATAGCAAGTATAAACAAAATAGGGCCTCAGTGACTTCCCTGTGGAACTCAAGACTTAGTAGAGAAAGATTCAGATAATGAATCTCCATATTTGGCACCATAATCTCTACTCTTAAGATATGAATTTATCTATTTAATAAGGTGGGAATCCATAAGCGCTGAGTTTGTTTTGTCTACGAAATGTATCAAGCGATTTTTGTAGATAAAGATAAAGTATATCTAACCCAAAATCGGAATTATTTACTTTAAAAGGGTATAACTTGGGTTGTGGTGAAAGCAGACCCCTCCAATAAACCAATTTTATTTCTTATAATACTTTTCTTCTTTGTTGAGATACCCTGATGTACATGTTTCCTCATAGCAACATGCTTCTCCTTTGTTTTGCCACCACTGTCCGTGTATACTTTTTTTACCATTAATTCTTTAATTACGAAAGACGTAATCACTGTCCTTTTATATGAACGCTGATTTAATACAATTTTAATTAAGCAAATATCTGCTTCAAATTCATTAGCATTTTTCTCTCGTTATACAAAAGGAGACACACACACAAAAGAGGAGATAACTTAAGAACATTGCTATTCTCTGGATTCTTGTTGCAACATTTAAACTGCATCCTTACGCCAATATTAGAACGTGATTCTTGCTTTCCGCATACATACAAACATATATACTCCCCCAACGTAATGGATTTCATTGATTTCCTTTTCCATTTTGCTTTATTTCAAGATTTTATTTTGCGTTTGTGTTGCTACTGCAGCTGTTTTCTTCTTCTTTACATTTCAAATTGACCCTCACTTTGCCACTTTCTTTTGTTTTTCCAGGTAAGTGGCAATTGAAAAGTTTTCCTTGGGATTATAAATAAAATAAAAAATAAAACGAAGAAGAGAAACCGAAAACTTAGGTAATTGCCTGAAATTGAATATCTAGAGAACAATGAAATCTAAGTTTAAATAAAAAGAAATAAAAGAAAAACAAAATCTCATTGAAGTAACTTTAAATTAGGTAGGTACAAATGAAATAAGAAAAAGTTCATCTGCATGAAGGTAAATGGCAAATGTAAGGGTGGTTGACCTTCCTTGGCTTCGAGAAATGTCGTCTTTATTATTATTTATGTATATTTATTCATTAATCAATCGATTTGGAATTAAAAACTTAAAAGCTCTTCAATTTGTTTGTTGAACACAAAGTCAGGGAAAAGTTCTAAAAGCTGGCATTTTCAAATGATAGGATATATATATATATATACATATCTATTTTTTTTTTAATGCGGAATCGTAATCTTCAGCTTAAAACAAAATAGCAAACTATTCAAAACTTACATAGGACATAAAAGAAAGTTCTTCATTGGGTTACACGAAACTTTCTCAATTTTGCACAGGGTTTGAATAGTTTCCTAAACTTTTCATCGAGGTACACATGGAAAGAACATTTAATTATGTAATAGCTAGGTAATCACTTTCCTTAATATATACATATTTTATTTTGTTTAAATTCGCTGCGGTGTAGCGCAACTTCAGTAAGTTTGGTTATGGCATCGATTAAGTACTTCTGTCTACGAAGTAAGAGTGGCAGTGCATTATTTAAAAGAGAATAAGAGAAAGTAACGAACATAAACATTAAGAGGTATTCGATACAATTATTTCAGAAAAATAGTAAAAAATTATTCGAAATGATTTTTTTAAAAATGGAAATGTCTTAATATCTGCCACATTCTAGCAAAACGTTAAGCGAAAAGTATATTGCTTTACTTAACGGGTTCCTGACGCGTCAAGAGTCTCTGCGATTCCGGGTACGCTGCTTCCAATTTTCCAAACCAAGCGCTCTGGCATTCGCAATAGCTTGGGTTTTAAAACGAAGGTTAAGTCTTCCTTGTAGTCTCGAACTTGGGTGCTGGGATTCGAAGATCCTCTTGGCTGGATCCCTATAGATGTCATTCGTAGAGTTGATATTTACACCGAGGTAGATGAAGTCATTAACTACCTCAAAGTTGCTGCTATCAATAGCGACATTTTGTTTGATAGCATGTATTAAGTCTTGTCCAACTAATTTCACATGTTCTTCAACAGCCGTGAAAGCATCTATCACTCTGAGAGCGCCTGATGTTCACAAGGGTTTAACTCTTTCCCTGGCTAGGGTCTTGGGTGATGTCAATATAGTCCGCATACCACAGTAGTTGGAAGATAGTGCTGAAAACAGTGCCTTCCGTGTTGATACCTGACAAGAACTTTTTATGTATAGCTTTGAAATATCGTAATTTAATTTCAAAGGCCTGTATTTTTTTCTATACATTGCAGCTTGAGAATTTTTTTTAAGCAGTTTTTTTTTCGAGTATATAGTGTCTTGAGTTAAGGAGTAAAAACAAATGTTACTTTTTGGAAATTCAGTTTGTTCGATGTATTTTTGGTATATGACTAGCTGACCCGCGCAGATTCGCCGCTTGTAAAGTATGTTTCTACTTATTACCAAGTAAGTGAATTTCGACATAAACATACACTTTAACAACGTTAGCCCTTCGGCAGTTTTTTTTAACACAATATCTCTTTTGTGGAGTTAGGGCTGCAAAATCACCATTAAATTATAAAAACTTCTTCTTATGCTCTGTATAGGCAGTTTGTGTCAGTTAAACAGTATAATCATTTAAAGGGAGATTCCTGATGTTCTGCGGAACAACAAAATGTATTGCTTAAAATTTTCAGACAAAAATTATCAAAATTAAGTCAGAATAGAAAAAAAAAGCAAGAGCTTGATGTTCTGCGGAACAACAAAATGTATTGCATAAAATTTTCAGACAAAAATTATCAAATTTAAGTCAGAATAGAAAAAAAAGCGAAAAAAAGCAAGAGCTCTACAGAGTATAGGATTTACTACCAGCGGCCTGTTTCACGAAACTACAATTCACAATTTACAGCCACTTTATACATAATAGATTTTACATGCGTTTCACAGAACTACAACTGTATAGCTGCTTGTCTCCTGTGAGTAACTGCAATTCTACAGGCACATTAATGCAATTTTACAAAAGTGATTATAAAACACACACCTTTGGAATGGAACATAGTTTTAACGTACCTATTGAGACCTGTAAAATTTTTTTTTAAATTTTTTTTTGTGAAAAATAAAAATTTGTGAATGTGAGTAAAAAGTTAATCGATTTGTAATGCTACTTTTCCACCAAGCACTGAATCGACATTAAAACTAAACTGTCATAAATTTTACTTAAGTCCCAAGATTAAAAAATAATCTAGAAATAAACTAAGATTACATGTTCAAATCGGCTTGTGAACACACTCAATACCAATTTACCATAGCTGGATATGTCAAAAGTGTCGTTTGTTGCTGAGAATTGAGGCCGAGGAAGCAATATGACAACCAGATGTTGGATATTTTGTTGACAGCCACAGAGCGAGTCTAGAGCAAATCCCAATGTTAATTTTTTTTTTTCGGTGGAGTGGAAACATGAATTCTGACATTTTTATTTGATTTTACTTAATTTTCAACAAAAATGTTAAAAGCTGAGGAATCGTCATTTTTGCACTTACCTCATCGTACCACCGAAGGTGCGATTTTATGTTTCGATTTTATGTTTCTATAGACTGAGCATCACAGGTAACCGTAGGACTGTAAATTGTAACTTGTAGTTTCGTGAAACAGGGCCCAGAAGATGCGTAAAGAAGAGTGGAGTTTTGCCATTGCTCTTGATCATTAACATTCTTCGGACTGACGAAGCGCAATTCACAAGAAACACCAGGCAATATCCCTTCAAATATAACACTTTAATTTTTGTAAGCAACTTCTTCAAAATGTGTTCAAATTGTATTTCAAAGGACCGACCCTATAGCCAAAAGTTGTTTATTTCTATCTCCTTGGAAACAAGACCTTTTCAACGACCGTTCAAAATTAGGTTCCTCATGTAGTAGTTCCAACCGCTTTTGAAAAACCATTATGAAACTAAAATCAAAAAATAAAAAATCAATAAGAATGACATGCAATTCCATGCGACGATTTTATTTATTTAACAAAGATAACTAGCCATAAATTATGCCCCTGTTTATTCAAGCACAAAAACCGCTCTATAAATAAATCACTTTCTACCATCATCAAAATCTAAGACCACTACAAACCTGAGAAAATTAAATTGAATGTACGCAGGACAACATCACATATCGCAAGATAATAAAATTAGTTTTCATCAGACTTCCACAACTTTCTATAGGTTCTATAGGTTCTCCTACAACGACAGCCAACAACATACCGCTGGCGCTATGGAAGCATATAATAGCTCAGCAATTTTATGAATTAATACGATTACTGAGTCAGGACGTGCTCTGGAGCTTGGCGTTCCATTAAATGGCTATAGAAATTACACACGCCGTTCTCATGTCATATCGTGAGAGAGAGAGAGTGGGACGAAAGGGCGCAGACATCCTTACATTATCTACCACACGTTGTACCGCAAACGAGATGGAGATTTCACATTTTCATTTCATTCTCCAGAGTCATTATCATTGACATCCTAAGCTACCCACACTTCGCGCATACGTCGGTATGCCTACTGCTACCCTCACTGACAGTGAGCTTTATACCATGTATGTGATGAAGTAATTGGCATTCCTTTCAAATCGAATCGTACGTGATTCCACTCGAACAATTTTACCACACAATGCGGTGGCACGTTCCTAAACAAAGTGCGATACCGAGCTCTATTCGTAATGGTTTCAGATATGTACAGCGGAGTAGTTGACTTCCTCCAAAAAAAATATAAATGTATCAAAACTCAAATTGGAATGAAACGTTTGTAGACGCACCAGCAGACACAAAGCGACTGACTATCAAATTAATGAACATAATTGGACATGACGTGGAACGCAAGGCGTATCTTTCTTCTGCGAAAAGAACTCGGACAGATCCAACTTGTTGTTTTGCTGTCTGTCCATTCCATGATTGTCACAGAGAAAGATTAAATAAAATATTAATGCCTAACAGTTTTTTTTTTCTTAACCTTTTAGTTGGTTTCCCACTTTAATTTTTGGGGCCATTTTAGTTTGAGGCAAAATTCATTAGGAAAAATGACCCCAAACTTTAGGAAAAAATACCACTTTCCCCATTGAAAGTTATTTCTATTATAAAGAATAGTCGAATGGAATATGGCGGCCACGCGGCTTGGTTGCACTTTTCATTTTTTTTTTTTGGTTAGATTAGAAGTACATATGTGTGAAGTTGGGTATATGTAAATATTTATTGGGTATAAACAAAGTTTGCATATACCCAACCTCACGTCTACTCCAAATGTAACAGTAAAATCAAGCCGGAGAGTTGCAGGGGGGCAGCATGCGCCCCAAATCCCATCAGGAAATCATTAAGAATTTAAAAAAAATAATAAAGTTAGGCGGCCTTTATTTTGCAGTAGTAAGTCAAAAAAGATTTTCATTGGGCCATTCGTGACACATTTTTGGGGCACTTTACATTTTGAAAGGAATTTGAATTTTTGGGGCCATTGTTATTTTTTGGTTTGGGGTCATTTTCACTTTTTTCTCAAAGTTTGGAGTCAGTTTTCATAATGAATTTTGGCCCCAAACTAAAAAATGAATTTTGGCCCTAAACAAAATGAAAAATGACCCCAAATCACAGAAATTTTCGTGTTGTTGTTTCCCATATACATTTTTGAGGCCATTGTTCAGTTTTGGTTTGCGGCCATTTTTCATTGGATCCAAAATTCATATAGCCCAACCGTACATCCATATTTACTTGTCATTTCAGTGCAAAAAGTGTAAATTTTCAGTCAAAATATTTTATTATGAATATTTGTCTTACATTCGGATTTTGAAATTCTTATTTTGAACAGTTTTTCTATCGAATAGATGTATTCGTATATGCAAGTTCCTGCATTTTAATAGTTTATACAATATACAGGATAGCCCGGTTTTTGATACAAATAAAAGGGGATCATAAGTCACATTCACAATATAGTTACACACTATATGACGTTGCATAACAAACTGACTTAGAATATATTTAAAAACCTTTCCATCTTATTGGATTTAACTTGGTTATTACCTTTATACATTTTTTTTAAATACTCTGAATATATTTATCAGTTATTCCTCGAATTGCTACGAATAACAAAAAGGCAAAATCATAAACGTCGAACTTCGTGGAAAATTTTAACAAAAACTTTCCGCAAAATAAATATTCGTATCTCAATTCTGGCTGCGCAAAAGTAAAATATTTGTTTGGAAACGATGTACGCAACCTTCAAACCCAATATTCCAAGTCGGAAGAGACGAGACGAATTGAAGCCGTTTAGCAACACCACCTGATAAGCATTTTCAATCGGGCATTATCAAGTACAAAAACTAGACTGTAACTTAGTTGTTATTTGCTCCTTTAAATATATAAAGTACTTCAAAACAATTGCTTTAGTGGTAAGATTACCCATAAAAAGGCGTGAGTACCATCCTAATTTGAAGAGTGATTCCCTAGAAATCGAGTGAATTCTTCTTCAAGGTTAAGATTTTCTTGCTTTTGAAAAGAAAACAACGATTTATATTCATCAGGAATTTATAAATAATAACCCCACAGAAGCAAGCCATAGTAGGAGGTTATCGTATCGTATCGTATTATAAGAACAAGTTTACGCAACAAACCCTGTGAACAGGAATATATCCATTTCCACAATTTCAACCAAATATAAAACTTTTGAAGAGTTATTTTTTCCTTAAAAAAGAAAACACCATATAACCCTACAACAAGTGTGTCGGGACGGGACCGACATTTTATGTGGTAATTAATATTTTATGACCCATAATGATGAGCCGGGGAAAAAAACAAATGAAACAAAATTTATAACGGAAAAAGGGCTTCTGCTTCAATATTCAGCTAAAGCCTGATGATGATGACGTTGAACAAAAAAAAACAAATACAGCCTAGTAGGGATACCTACAGCCACAGCCCCATTTTTGGAGTGAAACAATTTTATTATTTGCTCCAATTGACAGCACCTGCCGTTTGGGTATCGAGATTTTATTGTTCTTTCGGCAAAGGGCACGATTTTATGATTTATTCTGTCCCAATAATGCTGGTCCTCTTCTATACACCCCATGCGGAAGGACACAAAACGATGTCCCTTTTACATTAAAATATCACCAAAACGAACGAGTGCCTTGAAACTTCATTTTGAATATAATACAACTGGGGTCGTAAAATCAGCCATTAATGTCATGGTTTCACCGTTCGTGATCGGAATGTAAACCATATCGCATGGTTTGCATATGATGACTTTGTACGCCCGCAATAAAGCCACATCATCATGCTCCACTAGGAATTATCATATAATAAAAGAACGGACAATGATTAGATGGCTTTTTGCCATTGCATTAGTCGTTACGTTATGTGATATTGGTATTTGGTGAGTGCGTGACAAAGTGCTTTTGAAGAAGTCAAAACTGTACTCCCTCGAAATGTCATCACATCTCTTAACAACTCACGAGTTTGGTTTGAATACTAATTTGAATTTATTTCGATTCGTATAGGTTGGAGAAGGTAAATAGGCGCTGAGCTGAATTGGATGACAATAACAATTATTATCATTAGATGGCTGCACCTGACATCGTTTGGAATTTTCGTTTGCAGTAAAACGAAATTCATTTAACTTTATTTCGAATGTCCATAGGATTGGCTATAAAAGTCACTCGTGTCTTAAATTTATTTCAGATTTTTCAATGTTTTGTGTAGATATTTTGAATTTGTATGTTTACGAGCATGGGAACTGAGGGTCCAGTGGGAAGGTTATCGGAAGGATTTACGTTCCATTTCGATCACCACACAAAATAAAAATTAAAATTATTTACTTACCTATATTTTATGCAGAATTTAAAAGCTTTTTTCTAATGGTAGTCTGGGGTATGTGGAATATAACTTTCAAATGACTGGGTAAAGCGGAAGTTTATGTATACTTTTATTTATTTTATTAAACTCAAGCAAAGATTTTGTCTGAAGTAAAACACCATTTGTCAATACCAGTGGCGACGGGTGCCTTAAAAAGGTTTATTTAAGAAGTCTAGATAATTTTTCGTTCAAACAAAGTTTGTTAGTAAATGTGCTATTCTGCCGTGTTACGCAAGAAAGTCCTAAGCGCCAAAAATCATATTTTGTGTTAAGAGCATATCTGTAATCGTGCACCAATACTCTATTTTTCTGCGCTTTCAGAAATTCAAAGTCGTGTCTAGAAGTGGCTCAAAAACAAAAATGATATTAGATACATATCCGAAAATCTCGTGTTTGTTAAACAAAAAACTTCTATATATATATATCCCACGAAATTGTATGGATATAGGACTTTTTTGCTTAACATTTTCGGATTTTTTTGTTGACGATGTTTCGAGCTGCTCAACTTGCATGATTTTTGAAGACACATTTGATGGCCATTAAATCGAAATTGTTAATATTTTACACACAGTTTGATGCAAATCGCTTTCTTGAGAAAGTAAAGATAGAAATGGAAATTATGTAGCGTCTATGCACCGTGTTATACGTTTTATGAAAACAATCATTAATTAATTCGTCAATTTGCAATCTCTTTCGATGTATCCCAAAGAGTAGAATAACCCGCTAATTTAAACTGACCAGCTCATCGTTGCCCTGGCGAAAACATTTTATTTCTATTTTCAAAATGCGCCCGAATTACCGGCATGTAATGCTATCCTATCACTGGTCTGGATTTTCGAGCCTCACAGCGACGTTTTTGCAAATCTTTTCCAGTCCTTAGGTACACCAAGTATGTCAAATCACACAATATCGATAGTCCGCATAACAAAACATACTAAATAGTATTTTTTTTTTTTTCGAATAAGGATTTCCTTAAATTTTAATTATAATCGTTTTCTCAAAAAACAGTTCTAACGATTTTGGTCAATTATTGTATTTTCAACAATTATGTAAAAAGTGTCTACTATATACGAAATCACATCAAAATCGTAAGTTCTGTTTTTGAGAAAATCTAATTTTTCAAAATTAGGAAACAGATGTTACCATTTTATTTGAGAAACTTTAGAAACTTTCATATTACGCAGTCATGCACTTCAGTTTATTCTACTCGCTGGCCTTAATGAATGTCATATTTCAATAAAAAATTGATTTCCGTAGCAAGCACAAGTATACATACAGGTAGTACATAATAAAATCGAGCCTTGACTAATGATTAGAACATTAGCAAATAGAAATTTATGCAATTAATGCAAACAATGACAACGACTATCCCCTTTATATGACTATCTTAACCTTGTAGTTACCTATAAACTGCGTTGGCGCGGTAGAGCTCAAAATGCTTATAGTATATAATCTACAAACACGCATTCCCCTGCCACATTATTTATTTTAAAACTTATTTCATAAATGGTTAAAAAATGTTCTTACCGTTTTAAAAAAAAAATAAATATTTTTTCAAAGACGTTTTACTCAGATGTGGTGATGTAGGATTATAAGTGGATTGCCACAAACATATCTAATCCATACGCACTTTTCTTCTCGGTTTCTTACCGACTATATAAAAATTAGGTGCAGTGGCTTAGTGGTTAAGTGCGTTGGACGACTAACCGAGAGGTCGCCGGTTCAAATCCCGACCTGTACCACCTGAAAGTTTTTATTCGCTTTTCCACCTCTTGCGAAAGTCTGACAAACATCCAAGAGTAAGAAATGTCATGAGAAGCTTCTCAAAAATAAGTTGCCGTTCGGAATCGACATTAAACTGTAGGTCCCGCCATTCGTGTCAAAAATATAACTTCGCACACACAATGGTTGTAGAAGCTAGGCTTTAGGTCCTGTATGGGCCGTTTACGCCTAATATTTTTTTTATACCCTATCCTAAGGGTATATTAATTTTGACACATAGTTTGTAACACCCCTTAATATTCGCCGTAGACCCATAAAAGTATATATATTTATGATCAGGACCAAATCCTAAGACTATCTAGCAATGTCCGTCCGTCCGTCCGTACGCAATTTTAAGGCCTTTAAAATTAAGCTAGGAAGCTGAAATTTGGACCACATATTCCCTAGGGCTCCGAAATGGTTAAGTGTAAAATTTTTTTGAATACGCCCACTGCCACGCCCACAATTTAGAAAAAACCGTTTTAAAGCTAAAGTTAGAGAGATAGAGTGTTACAACCTTCACAAGATATGTAGGCAATGCCCTCCTTTATAAGTTTGTCATATAAATTTTTTTGCCACGCCTACTTTTTGTGGGCGTTTTTGACTAAAATGCTGTTTTCTTCGAAAATTTTTACAGAAAGCGAAAAAAACTGTATAACAAAATATTTACCCAATATTTTTTCCAATATATCGCCCATACAAAGTTTTTGGCCACGCCCACTTTTTGGGGGCGTTTTTTCAAAAAAACTTTTTTTTTTTTTTAATTAATCGAACTAAATAAAATGCTATGCATCATCTTCTTAATGGTTTTTTTTTGGGGCATATAGGGATATGGATAGGGTATCATACTGTTCGCCTCAAGCGGACTGTAGCCTTTCCTTATGTTTTTTATAAAAATTCACACTTAAAGTAAGAGTGAGTAATTTAAGGATATTTGGATTTTGTCCTAATTGTTCCTTTTTAAAGAGGCTACCCTGAAGGGGGTGCAAGGAGAAAATACTTATTATCGTATTGGAAACGAATACACCACACGAATCATGAAATACATATTTTAGAATTTCCCTAAATTCGACGCACTTGTGGTTTAAACCGCCCACACATAAATAAAAGTAGCATTTTTCTGATTATGAAGAAACTACACAGGTTTGCCTTTGTCAAGAAAGGGGATTCTTTTGAAACTAAACTGGGTTTTCCTAAATTTTATCCACGGGATTTTAAGGCACTTTCTTATTTAAATATCATTTTCATATGAAGCCTAGCACCTTTGTCGAAAACAAAAAAAAATTAGAGAAGGATGGAGTAAATATATTTATTTCGGATTTACTTGAAACATGGAATTTATTCTTTACATTGGAAATAACGAAACGTATATTTCAGCATTCACCAAATTCGACCCATTAGTTGCTTGGGGCCCTTTATCATTTGAAAGCATTAATATGGTCTTGAGAAAAGTGAAGTTAGTAAAGTGTTGTTAAACGGGATAATTGACACCTATTTGAAAAAATATATTAGAATTGCAAATTTCCTACTCCACATAAGTTTTCCGTTTATTTACTCACTAATGTGGTTGTCCATGCAGTCCGTGGTAGAGCTGGGCTGCAACTAATCAGAGTCTTTAATTAGCGTGGTCTTTGGCTAGCTCTCTGCTAGGTAAGCGAATTAAGAACTTATTTACTTCACAAAATAAGTTGACTCCAACATAATTAACAAATTTAATGTATACCCAAAAATATGATCTAACAGTCTGTTTAATCGATCTACAGCCGTTCCATATTTCTTATCATATTTCGTGTAACCACTTCAGTGCCGTCGATTCAAGTCAGATGAAAGCAAAACTCTGTGTTGACATAACTATAACTAATATATTTCATGTATACACAACATGCATACTTTTTGAATTAGTCGAATTTAGATCCACAATCAGGCCCCATCTACCTTTCAACAAAGAAATGTGTGAAAAGCTAAAATATACATATATATGTAGGTCTCCACCTACTTACGAGTGCATGGAATAACTTCACAGAACTACGCACTATTACAAGTGAGCAAATGAATAAAAATTCATAAGGCAACAGATAATACAAAATTATTTTCATGGAATTTTCAAAGATATCCTGGGCTTTCTGCTTGCTTTTGTTTGAAATTAAATTTGAAACCTTTTGCTGAATCACGTTTTCCAACACGAAACTTTTTTTTTCCTGTTACTACAGACTACAGAGTGGCGCGTCGTTACTAAATGTACTGTGCTAGCTGGCGGTGGTTGTTTGTTGGTTCTCAACTTTTTAATATCAGAAATATCCCTTTTAGAGATTTTTCCCTGACTCCTCTCTCTCATTTTTCATTCAGAGTTTTCCCGAATCCTAATTAAAAAGGATCTCAAACAAAACACAAGCAGTTAGAAAAATAAAACAAAAAATTATTTTATCTACTTCTTCTTCGGCTTGTTCTTGCTTGCTTTTGTTCTCTGCCACATAGACATAACATTCTACACATCTAACATTCCTCTGTGGGCTAAAAGCATTTACCTAATGGGGGCGGTGCGGTACACATGCCAGATCCTCTAATCTGTCCCTGCTCTATCTTTGTAAACCATAATTTCGGTGGCTTTTGGTAGTAGTTCTTTGACGTGCACCATGAATCTAGCAACTATCGTGAAAAAAACTAAAGTTATACTTCTTAGCAAATATTAAACGTAGTTAAGTAGTTCCTGGGAGGGAAAGCGGACTAATTCTGCCAGTCAGTAAACGGATGGTAGTAGCTGTTTTGTAGCACCATTGCTCCGGCGTGTGGTAAAAGGACTCCAACTCCTCCAACGTTTACTCTGACTCTGTGTCTGAAGGAGTGTATCATTTGGAAATGAAAAGTTTCTCAACATTTCCAATTCTGCTCACGTTTTGTTCAAACTTTATTGTTATGTCGAAAAGTTTTTCATCCATATAATTTCTGTTATTCGTTATTTGTGGGTGGCATGGTTTGGTGTTGACTGTTGGATGTTGGGTTGTTTTGGCCTGGGTTGAGTTGGGTTGGATGAACGTGTGGGTAACATGCTTAGTGAGGGTGGGGCTTACTGCGAATTGGAAATGTTTTATTTGCAAAGTTTTTACAGGGTCCTATAGAAATAAATGGCAAGTGAAAGGTGGCTCCAGGAGCTGGGGTTTATTAGAAGAGCAAACACTGTTTTGAAATGACAGCATTGTTTCTTCTGGCTAATTACTTTAATTGGGATGTTTAAGACAGCCGATTGAAGGAAGAGGAATCTGTATTTTATAGATGCTGATAAATGTAGATACTTTACCATCTGCATATCAACTACTTGTCTGATGTGGAAGCCAATACTTTTTGCTATGTAGTGACATCAAATTAACGACATCTAGATACGGTATGCTTGTTAAAGTTCAACCAAGGATATGTAATATTTAGGAAGTCACTTTTATTGAAATATGAATTTTCACCCTAAATCGAGGCGAGGATGTGATGCAAAGAAAATCATGTACATACTTAATAAGTTTCTTTCTTGAGTGGTATGTTGAGAGCAGTCGCGCGCTAATTACCGCAAGGAGAATAGAAATCCTGGAAATTGGTAGAAATGTTGGTGTTGATTTCTTCTTATATTTAGGGATACATATTTTAAATGAGCTCCGTTCAGCGCTGTTTGTTTAAAATATATTGACATACAGGAAAGAATAAAATTGTGGAGATAATAGCAGGAATAGTTAATTGAAGTAATACCTACATAATAGGGTTATTATCGTTAAGGATCAAATTGTTGTGACAACTAACTCAACTTCCTGCTTTGGATAACTCACTTATCCGGGTTCTAAATTTGTGTGGTCCACCGGTTCGTGAACCTTTCGGTTTAGCAGGTAAATGTAAAAATTGTTTTTGTTTTTTTATTATTTTCCAATTAAATTGTCCATTTTTCATTTGCTTACATTTAATTTGAGAAATGCTCTAAAGACATAGCCCGGTACCAAAAACAATTTTGATGAAGAGCTTAAATTTATCGTCCCTTACGCACTCATGCAAAAGGAAATTCGAAAGGACGAGACCACGAATTTAAACTTCACTTTCCATACATTTTTTTTACTCGTGAGTTAACTCCTATTCCATTGCTTAGTAAGCTCATGAGTTGGAGGTGAGTTAATTGATTCTTATTAATAAAGCTGTATAGATATGTAAACCCATTACAATTATATTGCTTGTACTCAAAACTCCGCAATAAAAAACTTCGCCTATATATTTTATGGCAATAGTTTGTGGAAGTTTTATAAAATTAATAAATAAAGAATTTTGAAAATTTGCAATGTGATGATAAAAATTCTTGCTTTAACTAAATGTTAAGTACCTATTTTTTTTTTTTTATTTTTAAAAGAGGAACCTCAAAGCCATAAAATACAGGTGGTCACTGCCACATCTCTTAGTCAAGAATAGAAATGAGAAGCTTGTTTACTTATTTCGGTACATATAATTTTCAGCCATGACCAACGATCACCCAATGATGATAAAACACTCTGGATTATCAAACAATGACAGCATTCCAATAGTTATGCCCAAGCTAAGCCTAACGACTGTACTACGGCCGTTATATATCACCGTACTTATTTATCTTCAGCTAACAAAAATGTTTCTGCAATCCTAGACACTTAAATCATTAGCTGCAGTTACTAAATACTTATTTAACGGGCTCCTGACACGTGAAGAGTCCCTGCCTGAGATACGGCAGCTTTGCCACCCTCTGCGATCACGGCACGCTGGGATCGACCCATGATATCAATATCGTCCGCATACCCCAGCAGTTGGACTGATCTGTTGAAGATAGTGCCTACCGTGTTGAGACCTGCCCTGCGCACTATCTGCTCAAGAACAAGATTAAAGAAATCACACGACAGCGCATCTCCTTGCCGAAATCCGGTGCATGTTTGAAAGAGTTCAGATGAGCTGCTGCCTAACTGTACATTGCATCGCGTGTTATCTAGTGTCATGCGACACATCTGGATCAGTTTTGACGGGATCCCAAATTCGGCCATCGCTACAAAAAGCTCCTGACGATGAATGCTGTCATATGCGGCTTAAAAGTCGATGAAGAGATGGTGTGTCTCGAGTTGAGACTCGTTGGTCTTTTCCAGGATTTGCCTTAGTATGAAGATTTGGTCTACAGTTGATCTGCCGAGCCGGAAGCCACACTGGTACGTGCCGAATAGTGTATTGCAGAAAGGTTTGAGACGTTCACACAGTACGTTGGACAGGATCTTATATGCGACATTGTGCAGGGATATGCCTCGATAGTTCTTGCAAGACATAGGATCGCCTTTCTTATAGATGAGACATATGGAGCTGATGGTCCAGTCATCGGGCATGCTTTCCTCCATCCAAACTTGGTTGATGATTTGGTGCATGCGCCCTACCATAACATCACCTTCGTATTTGAAAAACTCTGCAGGTAGACCATCAGAGCCGGCGGCCTTGTTGTTCTTTAGCTTTTTTATAGCTAATCCAACCTCTTTTCATTAGCTGCGGTAAGATAGCATTATATTGAATACATGGTTGAGTTTCCATTTTTATATCTGCTGCAGAGTTGTCATTCTAAAAAAATAACCTCTAAAAATACAATTTATTTTGGGGGTTTTATTACCAATCAATTCTGAAAAGCGCATAATAAGTCCTCACATTGACTACGAATCTTTTTGTATTACTTCAAAAGATAAAATAACCATATTTACCAAGAAAACTAGAAGTTGTATTCTCTTTTATTCGAATATCATTTCTCATTTCTTGGCAATTAATAATGTTTTTACCAGCGTTTGAATTGCTTCAGTCGAAGTACCAAAAGTTGTATAATTTTTGCTTTTCACAGCTTTGACTGCTTTCAATTTTTGACATCGAATATTGCTTCTCCTGTTGCACCTAAAAAAATTCGGCAGTCGCAATCGAAGCAAAACCAGAAATCGACCAGTGATGAAAAGCACAGCAGCTGCAGTACTCACCGATTGATAATTTCTCATTTTGCTTTGCAGCGGCTTTCGGTCAGAAGCACAAGTCAAAGCAGCAGCAATGCGTAGACTTTTGGAATTCGACAGCAGTCGCGGTTGATGATAGACTTATTCGAGTCATCCTTTGCACTACGCTCTACAGGAATAACTTCTTCTACAGCACCACTGTACGACTTCTCTGTTGGTGTGGATTATCACTTTCCACACCTCGATACGTATTTCGAACGGAACTATAATTTTCAAAAATTTTAAAATGGCCGCCAGTTAAAATAGTGTAGCCAACTGAAAGTTCTGTACCTCTAAAACAACACCCTTATAATACAGGTTCATTCATTTCGCGGTTTCAAGTTGGTAGCGCTGGCATTTGACACCTGTCAAACTCAGCTATGATTTGGAGTTTAAACGTAGCCACTTTCCGCACATTATTCGGTCTATGCAAGCAATCGGTAAAATTGTAAAGAAATTTGAGGACAGTGGACCCGTTACTGATGTCGTAAGGCCCGTGCATCATCATAATGCACAATAAGTCGAAAATATTGCGATTTCCCGGCGTTCACAGCATGTGCCGTGAATTAGCCACTAAGATCATGCGATTTGACACCGTTCGATTGTTTTCTGTGGGGCTACGCAAAAGACCATGTTTACGCTAATAATCCCTGAATTCTAGATGTATTACTCAGTTTATGGTCGATATACCGCTCGAAATGCGCAAAAAAGTGGTTAGATATTACCTCAAAGGAATCGCAATCCCGAATCCCGAGGCGGCCATTTGAATGATATTCTTTTTCACACTTAATGGCAAAGTCCAAACTTTATAATGGAATAACATTTTTATCACAAATATATCGCTGTGTGTGTTTCATTTTGCTTTACTTTAGAAACCGAAAAATGAAAGACAACGACATTTTCATTAATTTAACCCTGGTATGATAAATATATTGGAACAGTAATGTAACCAAAGAGAAGTAGAAACATGTCAAGTTGATGTTTTTAGATTATTTTTCTATGGTTCAAAATTGGCCTATAGCTCCAGTAAAATTGGATCGTCGTCTTTCAAATTTGAAATATAAATCGGATCACTCTTCTACTTACATATGAGTATTTTTAGAAAAATAAATAAAATTAACTGCACGGCCATTGGTCTGTCACATGGTCATCTTTTGTATGTTTCATTAGTAGATGCATAGCAATTTCGAACAAAAACAGACTCATTGTAGCACGATTGCTGTGACGGTAATTGAAATCTTCAATCGTTGTATGGTTATATGTGTACATTAAATAAGTTTCATTGTGTCTGCAAAAACATTCATTGATGTACAAAATATAGATAAAAATATAATAAACCACCCATTGGTAACAGACTGGTCAACGGCTGGCACATAATTTGGCTTTATTGAAAAATTGCGACGAACGTTCAGACATAATTTGGAATTACAATTCCACACACACTCGATGGCCAGCCACCCAGGGATATGGGATATGGACATGTGTGCTTATTATACTGATCTGACATCTGTCGCAGCATAATTCCTATTCTGGAGAACTTTATGCACTTCGAATGGAAACATGTTTTCCATAAATCCACGCGAGCAGGATATGCACGCTCCGATTATTGGAATCGCTTTCAAGCCATTAAATTAGATTGCCACCAATGTCACCACAAGTTGACATCATTAATCCGCGTATCCGCTACTTCAGCCTGTTTCACTTGAAAGCCATCGCCAACGAAACGAATGATTTCCTCGCACTCGCACTTCATCTGCGGTACTTGGCAACAAATATGTCGTGCACAGTGAGAGAAAAAATAATTAGAGAGACCGCTCGACTGGGTAAAAATAAAATAATCTCGTGGCATGCAAGATGCAACTCATTATAATCGCTGAGAGGGCTGTGCAATTATGATGAACCAGAAATCATAATCTTCAGCAGCATCCTCATCAGCATGGCCAACTTCAATGCGAAGAGAAGATTTGCTTCAGCCCGTCATTCAGCGTGAAATCGAGGCGAAACGGGGCCGATGGGAACGACTGACACCAGCCACCGTCATAGTCATCGTGCAATAAACTCTCCATAGTAATTTATTTTATTTCATGGCATAGACCATTAAAAATGTCCTGCAAAGATTTATGATCGTACCACGCAACACGCACTCTCATATTGAGTTCAGTTCCCCGGCTAACAATTTTTTTTTTGTTTTGTTTGTGCGAAGAGCTCTGACGAAATTCCCAGCTTCTTTCGGCGGCGTAATTTTGATGGCGACGATGATTAATGATGAAATTTCATTGCGTTTCCAGCATAAAAATAGCCACCCTTCCCTCGAAAAGCGACGAGCGCACAGAATGACTGATACTCATCTGGTCTCCTCCTTTAGATTCGTGCTCCATCTTGTTCGATATAATCCTCCACGATTACCCCACTATTGCACTACGTGTGCCTGTGCACCCTCCTGGGAAATATAATCCATAAAAGTTTTGCTTTATTGCCGCTGTCACTTGACAAACCTAATGATTAGTTAGATGAATGATTCGCGACCAAGTGTACGACATGGCGTGAATTGACATAGCTACCGGAGTTTTGGTCTTTTTAATTTCAAAATCTTTGTGGAGGGGGGAAGAGTGACGGCTGTGACGCTGGTAAAACTGAGAATGTGACACCCGGCATGTGTTCGGGATCAAACGGGCGGATTGTCAACAGCATTTCGTGTGCACAGTGTGGAGTACCTTACCTCGGCTGTAGGTATCGTATCCATATGTGTCGTATCGAAATCGACTATTGTGACGCACGAAATGTGCGTGCGAGTTCAATGAGGCATTATTTGTTTATTTTTCTTTTATTTATTTGAGAATGTGTTTCAGGATTAAGTCAGCAATTTTTTTTTCTTTCAAAAGGAATTACATTTTAATCACAGTATTGATTTTATTTAATTGTGTCGAAATTGTTTTTAATGACCGCTTTATGTGAGCGGAAGAAGGGTGTTTTTTTTTGTTTAACTTGGGTGTGCGTAACTCTTTAGGCGTGGGGTGTGCGTGGAACGTGCCACAATTTTAATTTATCGATAAAGAAATTATTGTGCGCAAATTTTAATGTCGTTAAATAAAAGTACCTACCTACCTTCTGCTTAACTTATTTGTTCAACGTCCCCTTTAAAAAAAAGTCCTTAATTCATATGCACTCCGATTTGTATTAAAGTGAAGTTTTATTATTTCTATAGCTTTGAGTGGAGGACAACTTTTTTGTTTGATATTTTAAGACAAATCGAACTTATTTCGGCTTCAGTGATTTTGTGATTAAGATTTTAGTCAGGTAATTTGGAATAGGCTATGACTTAAAGAGTGGAAGTTAGAATTTTGGTCAGTAAAAATATTCAAATAATTAATACTTAGATGAGCTCAAGTGGTCAGTTAAAGCATCTTCAAATGATAAGTTGGATACCTAAACAAAGCAATATCAAAAAATTGTCGTTGAAATAAATACATGGGCAGTAACGTGTATTCAGTATTCAGTCATTCAAGTAGGCTCTAATCCTTCGCGATCCTGTGGTTCCCCTTGTCATCTTGAATCTAGGATAGGACACTCCAAGATCATGTTTGTCGTAATTACATATGGTCATTCGCTTATTGGACTTGGACTGAACTTTATAAAATATTTATTGCTTAATTTCGAGTAGCTATAAATAAAAGCAATTAAGTAAAAATAAGACCTCCCTATTTAATTTCATTTTAAATTATTTTACCTGTATCTTCTCACAAATACTCCAAATTGAACAGGTTGGGGATCGCAACATATTGGATCGTTTTTTAGCTACTTCGATAATTTTGAATTTTAATAATTTTTTTTCTTTTTATAATTCGGTTATATACACAAAATCAAAATCCCGGGGGATTTTGGCGAATTTGGCGAAAGGCTTAAACCCCAGCTATCGTGATACAGGTGTATTATTATGAGTTTGTTGTTACTCCATAATGATAGAAAATCTATCAAAGACAAAAAAATAATAAGTGATTGCCGAGAGTCTCTTCGTCACCATAGCTTCCACAAATACCGTTATTCGCAACCATTACGGTTATATTAAGTAAGTGAGAGCATTAACAACGCAGATAATTAGTTGGAATTTGTTATTATCTGCAATTATCAAACTCTGGTTCAGCATCCAGAGCATTCAAAGAACGAAGTTTTAGTAATTTAGTAATTCCAGATAGAATTGTTGGCTTTTTAAACTTTGCTTGACAAACAAATCAATGGTCTCTTTACGAAGAACGTATAGCAACCCAATGTGCACTCAGATTTTTTGAAAAGTTAAAAAACTTGGTATTCATTCACACATACTTGACATCTTTAAGCAGAAATGAATTATGCCACTTACATTCATAGAAATGGAACTACAGCAAATTTAATTGACTAAGAGCCATCGAAGTGATCCACTCTAAACTATTCAACGCGAACGCTTCTTGGTACTCGGAGGAATTAGCTATCATTGGGTATAACTCGGTTGGATTCCTGGACACGCCGGATAGGAGGGAAAAGAGACAGCTGGCTGATTATCCAAATGCAACTTTAAATTGACTTCAAGTTAGCTGACGTGCAAGTACTATATACCTTCAACACAACTAAAAGCTTCATTGACGGCTTACAGTTAGCTGATGAGCAAGTACTACATACCTTCAACACAGCTAAAAGCATTATTGACGAACTCACGATGAATTTGAATTAATAAACATGGGCCAGCATGGATAGATAGTAAGGGAATACCAACAATTTATTTTCTTTAATAGAAACCCAATTCGGTTACTTGCCAGTGTATTGACTGGACACTCCATCATTGGAACCATAGCTAAAAGCAGTGATCAACTAGTTCATGAACATGAACAAACACAAAATATTCGCACTCTTCACTCTTTATACCTATTTCCAATCGTCCAACGCGTGCATCGCTTTTATGCACCACTTTGCCAAAACAAAAGCAGTTTACATGCTATACTTTTTTCTTACTCAACCAACGTGCGTATCTACCCAACCCGTTCAAACTATTCGGCAACCAAATGTATCTTTTGAAAGCATTACAGAAAAAAAGTCGCACATCATAGGTACCGGTCAAATAAGTTATGAACGAGGATCATTTTTATTATGGAAATGAATGAAAAGAATAAAGGAAATGAGTAATGTGTAAAGGTGTCGCCAAAAGTGACCCAATAGATCCATTTGTCCCTTTTGCTCTGGGCTGACTGGAAATGGCCCTCAATCATCGTTCGTGTAGTCGAACATGTTAATTTTGGCGAATGTTGACGTCTGTAGCGTTTTCCAAGACAAGACCATCAAAATCTTCTCTGTCAGCCAAGCGGCCATAAAGGCCATGCCGTCGGATGTGGTGAAATCAAGGGCTGTAAATAAATGTAGGAAGTCGTTAAACGAAACACACACCGCTTAGCTTCATTGCACAAAAAATTGAAATTGAGTCGATGATTGGAACTAACCTACGTTGGACACAACTCGACGCGTGCAGACATACCAAAGAGCTATGACCAGCGGTTGACAAAAAGAGATCATGATTTGGCTAAGCCGTAAGGATATCCGAGTATTAACGGGAGTCCTCACAGGGCAGAGAGCTTTGAGTCCACATGCGAAACGGCTGAGTATAATTCACAGCGACTTCTGCAGAAAGTGCAGGAACGCTAAAGAAATTGTTATGCGAATGTCCGGGCCTAAATAGGATAAGGTTGCCTCTATGATGAGCTGGAGGATGTGGGCTAAAAGGCCTCAGTATGGGGGCTCAAAGACCTCAGATTTGCGATAACAGCGGCTTCTTCTTGTATACTTTTAGGTGTTTTTTTTTCGATGAAGGTACCGAAAAGGACAATGGACCCAACTTGCTGGTCTAGACTACCGCCATAAGGGCATCCACGAACCTGTCTACCTACCTTCGGGAATTTAATAGCCTTTTTTTGCTAAAGCAGTAATGCTAAATAGTAATAGTAGGTACTTATGCACCTAAATGGCAAGTGAAAATTTACTGAACGACAAAATTTGTTTAGACACGCATCGCCACTGTCTTAAAGTCTAGGGTTTTTATTAATGACTTCTTTAGCAGCTGCCTGGATGAGATAAAGATTCATATATTTCAGAGTCAAATATTTTTGGTCACTTTCCTGCACTCCGGGAATGCCAAATATTCTTTATATCCGGGGCACGGTTAATCGACTTGGAAGAGACATCCTCAACAGACTTATTGACCGATCAAAATGGATTTGTTAGTCATATGTCCTATAACGTACTACTAGCGTATTTGCAATGGCCTTTCTTGTCTATTGGTGATGTTGCATGCCCTAATGGAACCCGTTATTTGCCATATATTTCACTGTATTCATGAACTATGTGTGGAACAATGAGCCTTAAGCAATACACGAAAGCAAATATTAGGTTTTGGGTGTCAATAAATCGCTCATGTTATAGGTAATAGCTATATGTAACTTAAAATACACAACAGTTATCAGGAAGCCTGATCGAGCTTGGGTTCCATTTAATCAATATGTGCAATTTCAACCATTATTGCAAATATTTTTCACTTAAGGGTCGTTTAGATAATTTAATTATGTAATTAATTTTCATTCTTATAATTTTTATGTATCTCTTCACAGGATTGAATGTCACAAAGCGCGTTCAAAATTAGATAACTTTCAAACATATATGAACTGTATTCTCACGTTATATGTGTCCATCAGCAAATAACGACACGACCTGCCACTAACATCAACTTGTAGAACCTCTTTTAGCCTCCTCACTACACTAATACTCCATATAACTTTGACCTTCCCCTTGCATGAGTACCATCGGCAAATACCAACTTTCTTCAGATGTTTTCTGTTCCCAGATTAGGTGAATGTTTCTGACAGTTTTATTTAAATAACAACAGCCAATTTTTTTTTTGCAATCTCAAACAGCAAACTTAAATCACATGAGTAAGGAAAACATTAATTTAAACTTTACTAAACCTTACTCTCTTCGCATTTCGATAAGCAGAAATTCACAAAACTTTGCTGTTAATCTAGCCTTAGGCTTTAATACTTTAAACCACAGCAAATCTCTCATCGGAAGATCCTATTCCAACAAAAGTTCAAATCTACTCGATATAGGACACATAAAACAAAGCCTCTCATGTTCCATGTTGGTAAAACCTCCTCTAGTCCTTATCTCTCCGAAATATAGGGCAATTAATAGAAAACCAATGTTGTGCAAAAAACAATCACCAAACAAAATAACAATACAAAGCCATATACAAGGCAGAAACCAGAAAAAAAAACCCAAGTTGTTATAAAGGAAAACATAAAGGGAACAGAATGTACTTAAGTAAAAGCAAACACAATATCCGCTCTAGAACAATACGCAGTATCGTAGATACTCGCCTACATATGGGATTGGCATCATCCCCCCCATGAACTGCCACCGGTATCCAGTGGCGTTGCTTTTGTCCAAAAAAAAAAAAAAGTAAAATAAAAAAACATTAGGCCAAACTAAATATTGGTTTTCCGAAAGGAGGCGCACAACTCCTTGCAAAAGGGCCACTACAACCGACAAACTGTTTCGACAGAAACTTGTATTTCCCGTGCTATGGTATGTTAATGGATCGATGCCTTTTCTAGAAAGTCTTCCACATTAGAATATCAAATGAATAGCGGTTGCTTCTGAGACTCCTTTAAGACACACACATATACACACATAGTCACGAGGGAAAAACAATGTCGTGCTATCGATTAATAACTTGCAAAAATACCTCGCTAACCTCCCATGGGATTGCTCGTCTCCACATGATAAATTACAAAGTAGAGTTTGTCTTCCTGAGGAGACATTCAATTTGGAATGTACCTATTCCAAGATGCTGAGTGGATGATCAGGAAGAAGTGGAGTGAGGCGCGGATTTCTTCTTTGTTTTTATATCCAACAAACACCCACTCCATTTCGCATACATACAAATAAACAAACAATGTCTATTCAATTGAAATGAGAACAAGGACACTACCTGAAATATGGATAAGAAAAGAGAGCATCTGTACACACCTTTTCTATAGAATTTGTAAAAATATCCCCTTAGTCCATTAGTGTACTCCAACTACTGGGACAAGTGGTGTTAAAAAAAAACAGGCACGAGAAAATGATAAAGATGAACATTTGTTTGTGTCCTTGTGATATTGGCCAACATCATCATCTGCTCCATACACATATATTTATATGTATGTGTATATCTACTTAATGAATGCAATAGAGCATTTTCTCAAAGTAGGTTTTAAGGACACATTCTGGATGAGATTTTTTTTTTTGTCTGCTCTCTTATGCGGTGTGGGAGTAGGAAAACGATGATAGCCAGTTGTTTGCTCACATTTTTTATTCAAACGGCAATCTGTGCACAAGAGGAGACAGAAAAATGTATGTAGCTAGGGTATAGGTATCTCTGGAATACCAGTCAAACAGAAAAAATAAAGGCTTTTGTTGAAGTTTCCCTTTGCCGTTGCTCCTAGTTCTATCTTTTATCTTGAGACTGTATAGCCATAGTAAGCATCTACTCATCGATGTGAATTAAAATCTATTAAGTGCTACTTTGATCCCTTTTTTTGTAATTTATGATGATGATGTAATAGAGTTTCTTGATTAAATATATAATCGCAGACTATTAAGAAGGATAAAAAAATGCGTTTTTTTTTTGTTTCAATAGATTTTATTTAAGAAGAAATAGTTAGAATATCTACTTTGGGGAAAAATAATAGTTTTCAGTAATTCTCAAAGGTTTCGTAAGAAAGCTTAACTGCACATGAACCATAAAACTTTGTTATTAGAAGACAAACTTTTGATGTAGTACAAGTATCCTTAATCGTCATGTTACCCCATGCTATGACTTTGGCTTGTAATGAAATATCGTTCAACTTTTACACTAAGCTTAAACTACTCATTGATAATTCCATAAAAAAAACTCTTTTATTTACCGTGAAACCGCTTGTCGAAGAATTACTGCGCAAAGTTTAAACTTTTAATCGAACCCGATTGTTAGAAGTTGAAATGAAAATCGGAAGATACACTGTACTCATGCACAATTTTGGTTTGACTTGCAGACTTTTGAATTTGTAAAATTTGTAATATTGTCGACTCAGGCGACACGGGATTTAAAGGTTTAACACTGGGTCAAAATTGCCTTAATGCACCATATTTATAGGGCTTATTTTGGATGTTTTTAAATTTTTAAGAGAAAGCCCATTTAGAGAACTTGTCTTCGAAAGCTATAAAAATTTCGATTGTAATACGTTGCAATAAAAAGTGTGTCAGGAATGAAGAACGAATTCAAAAATATAGTAGTTTAAGAAAAACAAGGGAATGTAATCAACAAGAAATATTCAATTCAGATGTGTGTGTCACTGTTGGTAACATATTACCGGAGATATTCTTTTAAAAAATCTATCCAGGAATGTAGGAGAGCTCTTAAGAATATTAAAATAAGAATGCCTTGAACCTGTAATACAATGGCTACTCATAGTATTGACTTTCTCTTGTTTATGGAATACTAGTTGGATTGTGGTATAAGCCACGAACTGTAGGCCCAATATGAGTCGAGGTTATAATTAAAATTATTTCGATTATAACACTCCCTACTGGTCTGCTTCTGCCTGGTTAGCTGGTTAGTGAGTGTATTCGCATCTATGTGGAGACTTAATGTCTGCCTCTTTTTCAGTCTTGAATAGGAATGTTGGTTGATATTGCCTTTTTGACGGCTTTGTATGTGTGTATTGTTCCTCCTTTGAACATGGCAATACCAACTGAGCTGCTCGTGCTCCAATTTTTCGAGATGGGTTCTTTGTCGTAAAGGCTTTCCTGGATTTCGGAACTTATAAAAAGTAGACTCATTCTCCCTGGTTAACACGTGTTAGAAATCGAAATACTCAAAACAAATCTTTCGATCAAATAAAAGCAATTTGGCGTCACAAAATTTGCATCCAAACCACTGGGGAGTAGGAAAACGATAAAAGCTCAAAGTATTTAATAAAACTTTGTTATTTTGTTTTTTAGAACTATAACGAACAAAAAATTATCCGCGAATTTACACAAATGGGAACCATGTGCTTATTTGTTTAAGTACAAAAGAAGTATGAAAAGTGAAGTGCAAAACAATATGAGCTATAGTATTAGTATTTAAGTTGTGGTGTACGCGAACGGGTAAGAATAAAGATTCATCCACCGCGTCCTTAAAAAAAACACCGTTTATACTTAGTAGGTAGGGAGAGGGGGGCAAAAAGGACAACCTAAGCATTATTTAAATCATATTTTTTGTAGTATTTCTAAGAATCGATAAAATCTATTTGAAAAAAAAAATACTACATACTTAATAAAAACTTATTTTTTGGGGATATTAGCAGATGGTTCTTTAAAGAGTGGAGAAAATCATTCAAGTTTGACAAATTTTTAATTTGAGTATTTAAACTATTTTATATTGTTGCACTCAAAACGAAGAAAGACCTGCTAGTTTGCAAAATTGAATAAGTAGGAATGTTGATGTTATTAGTACGAGTTGAAATGGAAAAACTTATCTTTTAAAATATTTAAATAAGACGAAGTTCTATACCTACTGAATCAATTTAAAAAGAAATTAGCACATTTAAATTCTGAAACGAGACATTAACTATACTTTAAAAGCGCAATATGTTAAATGAGACATGATGAAACCTTAAAGAATAAACAAAACGAATAAAAAATAGAAGTAATATTTTTGACACGAATTGAGGGACCTACAGTTTAATGCCGATTCGGACCGACAATTCCCCTTTTTTCCTCAGTATACTGTACGCATATACCTCATGCGCCAACACTTCTATATGCAATGAATTATGTAATGGAATTGAAACATGAACTAGTCTAACAACCTTTGTATTTGCTTTTGCACTAATTGAGTTCAGTTGTAATAATAAGCTCATCACAGAAAGATCGTGTTTTCTTTATTTAATCCCTAACAAAGGTTATGGGCCCAGTCGCGCGAAAAGTATAACGCTTACGTTTTATAAAATTGTCAAATTTCGAAATAAAGTAAAAGCTATGAGTTCCGGGTTATATCAAATTGATAAACTGGATGATGAGAATTATGACGGATGGACAGTTCAAATGCGATCTGTTTTAGTCCATAGCGAGTTATGGGCATACGTTTCTGGTATGGCAACTAAACCAGAAACAGATGCGAATACAATCGCGGCGTGGTCATCGAAGGATGAAAAAGCTTTGGCAATGATTTTGCTATGCGTAAAATCATCCCAGCTCCTACATATTAAACAATGTAAAACTTCATCCGATGCTTGGTAAAAACTTGAGGAAATTCACCGTCCGAGTGGACCCGCAAGAAAGGTGACATTATTTAAACAATTGCTAAATTTAAAAATGTCAGAAAATACATCAATGTCAAGTCATCTGAATAATTTTTTCGACGTCTTCGAAAAACTAACAGAAATTGACATTAAAATTCAAGATGAGTTGTTAGCTATTTTAATATTGTCAAGTCTCCCGAAAAGTTATGAGAACTTTGTAGTAGCAATAGAGTCGCGAGATGAATTACCCAAGGTGAGCACTTTGAAAACGAAGCTGTTAGAAGAGGGGCGAAGACGAAAGGCAGATATCACGCGAGATAACGACACAGCGGCGGTAGCGTTTTTTTTCAAAGCAACGGAACAAACCACAGAAGAAATTATTTACCGGTAAATGCTTTAAGTGTGGCAAGAAAGGCCATATAGCTTCAGAGTGCCGGTCGAATGTTTCAGCAACAAAAGCTGAGGGCAATAGAGTGACTTCTTCATTTGCTATGCTCAACGGAACCAATGTATCAGCACTTAAAAAATACATGTGGGTATTCGATAGCGGATCTACATGTCATATGTGTTGTGACAAATCTCTCTTTACAAAAATTATCGAGCATAGAGAGAACATAGAATTAGCGGCTGACAACATCATACAGTCAGACGGAATTGGTGAAGTTGTTATCAAAACAAATCATAGTGAAATTAAACTCCGCGATGTTCTTTATGTAAAAAATTTAAAAATAAATTTTATTTCGGTTAGCAAAGCCACGGATCATGACAATTGTGTTATATTCGAAAGCAAAAGTGGTATTATAAAAACATTAGATGGAACTGTTTTGCTGCGTGCAAATAAAATAGGGAATTTATTTGTATTTCAAGCGGGAGGAGAGAAACTCTTTCATTTAGGCTCCGCCAACAATTTGTTTATTAAATGGCATGAACGATTCGGACATTTAAATGCAAAAAGTCTTAGTTTCTTATTAAAAAGCAATATGGTCAGAGGAATCGATACGAATAAAGTAGTAGGCGAGAATATAAAATGTGAAACATGTCTGAAGGGAAAAATGACCTCCATTCCATTTCCGAAGTGCTCAACATATCGCAGTAATGATATATTAGAATTAGTCCATAGTGACATCTGCGGTCCAATGCAAACGAATTCAATCGGCGGTGCCCGTTATTTCGCGTTGTTTGTGGATGATTTCAGCAGGAAAATGTTTGTGTTTTTCTTAAAACAAAAGAGTGAGGTGTTGCAGGCATTTAAGAGTTTTAAATCTGCTGTAGAATTAGAGACTTCACGGAAAATAAAATCAATACGAACAGATAATGGCTGCGAGTATTTAAGTAAGGAATTTGATAGTTTTCTTAATGAGGCTGGGATAAAGCGTCAGTTGACTGTGCCGTATACCCCTCAGCAGAACGGAGTAGCTGAGCGTGCTAACCGGACAATTGTTGAAATGGCCAGGTGTATGCTTTTGCATGCTAGCGTTCCTGAGTATCTTTGGGCTGAGGCAGTTAATACTGCTGTTTATATACGCAACCGGTGTCCCACTAAAATTTTAAATCACATTACGCCTTATGAAGCCTGGTGTGGTACAAAGCCTTCTGTTTCTCACTTCAAAATCTTCGGATGCAAGGCTTGAAAAGCGGCATGGAAAATCTAAGTTTAAACCAAAAGCGACGGAATGTGTTATGATCGGTTATTCACCACAATATAAAGCCTACCGGGTTTATGAGCCGAAGTCAAGGAAGATTTTTAAAAGCCGAGATGTAGAATTCCTGGAAGACGTTGGAGTTAGCTCTGACAAAAATCTTTGTGATGTTGCCATTTTAGAAAGTGAGCCAATCAAAAAGGAAAGCACTAAACTGTCGACAGTAAAACACGATAAATTTGATTCTAATATCAACATTTCTAATACCGAGCTGTCTAATGCTGAACTAAGTGAAGAAGAAACGTTTATTGATGCGGAAGATGAGCGTGCTGTTGCTGTTGTGGAGAATGCTGCCAATGTTGTTGAAGAAATAAATAGAAGCAAGGAAGGTGAGACCGCTGCTATTGCGGCAGATAGGGAGAAGAATTCTGAAACACTTCGAGCGGATGAAAATATTGGATGGTCTCAGCGTTTACGCCCGCGAATGGATAACAAGTTCTTCTACTGTAACAATCCGATTGGGAATCCGGTGACAGTACAAGATGCCTTAAGCCGGGAAGATGGTGATAAATGGTTACACTCGATGAAGGAAGAGTATGACTCATTATTATCCAATGGCACATGGGAACTGGCCGTCTTACCTTGTAACCGTAGAGCTATAAGATCCAAGTGGGTCTTCAACATAAAACGTAATAAGCATGGAGAAGTGGAGCGGTATAAGTCGAGACTCGTGGCGAAGGGCTGCAGTCAAAAATTCGGTATCGATTACAAGGAAACATTTTCTCCGGTCGTCCGATACTCATCGATTCGGTTAATTTTGGCATTATCTGCTGAGTTCAATTTATTCGTTCATCAGTTAGATGTGATTTCAGCTTATCTCAACGGTGTGCTCCAAGAAGAGGTCTATATGCAGCAACCGGAGGGTTTTGTCGACAAGGATAAACCTAATCTGGTATGCAAACTGAAGAAAACCATATACGGATTAAAGCAATCTGGACGAGAGTGGAACATCGAAATAGACAGTGCATTAAGAAGAATTGGATTTACTAAATGCAGTGGGGATTCATGTGTTTATACTAAAAACCAAGGTCAAAGTATAAATATAATTGCTGTGTATGTTGACGACATTTTGTTGGCGTGTTCGAGTCTACAATCACTTGAAAATATTAAGCATCAGATCAGTCTTCAATTCGATGTCGTGGATAAAGGTCCGGCCGAACATTTCCTAGGGATGGAAATAATGAGAGAAGGAAAAACAGTAACAATTTCTTCGAAACAGTTCATCAAAAATGTACTCCAAGATATGAAAATGGAACAATGCAAGACGTGTTCTACTCCTCTGGACCCTGGGAGCAAATTTAAAAAAATTGACTGTACCAATTGTAAAACAGTCGATCGGAAGCAGTACCAGTCGATCATCGGCTCGTTGATGTATTTGAGCGTTTCAACTCGTCCAGACATTATGCATTCAGTGTGCAAACTTGCACAATTTAATGTCAATCCTCATGTGGAGCATTTGAACGCTGCAAAACACATCGTAACGTATTTGAAAACTACATTAAATTTAAAATTAACGTATTTTCAGAGTGGGGACAACCTTAAAGCATTCGCAGACCAAGCACATAGACATCAAGTTTCATCATATTCGCGATCTCTCGGAGAAGGATGTCATTGCAGTTAAATACGTTCCTACTGGTGACATGGTTGCAGATATCTTCACTAAGAATCTTATGAAAATCAAGCATTGTAAATTTGTTAAGAAATTAGGTCTTGTTTGACTTACACATAATTTTTGATTCATTTAATTTAACTTAAAAGATATGTATAGTTTTGAGGGCAAGTGTTGGTAATAGTGCAATAACATAATATACTTATAACATATATCAGTTCTCATATTGTTCAAACCAATACATCCCTTTTTTCCTCAGTATACTGTACGCATATACCCCTTGCGCCAACACTTCTATATGTAATGAATTATGTAATGGAATTGAAACATGAACTAGTCTAACAACCTTTGTATTTGCTTTTGCACTAATTGAGTTCAGTTGTAATAATAAGCTCATCACAGAAAGATCGTGTTTTCTTTATTTAATCCCTAACACTTACTCTTGCATGTTTGTCAGACGTTCGCAAGAGGTGGGGCAGCAAATAAAAATGTTCAGGTGGTACAGGTCGGAATTTGAACCAGCGACCCCTCGCTTAGTGGCCCAAGGCACGTAACCACTAAGCCACTGCACCCACACAAAACGAATACATGAATTGAAAGCTACATTTCATTTTTGATTTGAACAATGTCAGCCTAATATTCTTTGGTAAATATATAGAGATGACCTCCATAGCTCCTAGAAATCACACTATTTGCATGGGCATTTCAGGTTAACGATTTATTAAAAACAAATTCTAAATTTTGAACGGTTGATTTGTATGGAATTATATCATTGCTTATAAAGATTTCAGGAAAATATGATTCGTCGATACTCTGCGATTTATAAGGATTTAAGGTAAGATCATTTTATCTAGCCCAGAGAGCAATCCTAGACAAATCCTAACTAACATTAAGAACCATCTTCAAGAATTGAAAGGAAAAATAAGTTTTAAGGTCATCGACAAAGAGATGAAGAAAAACTAATTACATCAACAATAGCATTTATATACAACATACTAAAAAGTAAAAGACCCAGTGCATAGTCGCCTCTGGAATGGATAGTCAGGGAAAGTCAGGGGTCGAAAAACGAGGCGGACGTTTCCGATGGTATGTGTGCGTCAAAAAGACCACGTGTTGAACGCAGATATACTAGGTTGCGAGTTAAGAATCCTTCGTACAAGTACCTAAAGATGCAAGCCTACTGCCCTCCAAACCATAAGAAAACGTATTTATGTTTTCTCTTGTCAATCGCTTATGTATTATTATAATTATTTCCGTGAAGTATTATGTCTACTACAACTTACTACAAAATCGTTCCTTTCCTTTTTCGTAAATCGCATTTTCTGAGAGAATTTGAACGAATTTATCCCCACTCCTCTAAATTTATGAATTTACTTTGAAAAGTAAAGAACATACCTAATATGTACCTATATCTCAAAGAGTTACTGTTTTTTTTAATTTTTTTTTTTCACTTAGCCAGGGAAATTTATTTTGAAAAACAGTGGCAAATATGCAGTAAGGACCCTTTCGGAACACCTCTTTTTAAATAATGAAAATCGGATAACCGCCTTATCTTCCTTCATAGCAATGCGAATATCATCATGAACTTTTAAAATAGCAAAAATTCAGCTGTGTTTTTATTTTCTTAAACTGATTGAAGAGGTGACAATAAATTGCAGGACACCGGAAAATCTCTAATAATTTGTTAGGGCTCTATGGTAAAATACTGATTGGACGGAAACTGGACATGTCGTTATTCTGGGCATTCTGCCTAAAGAATTCACCTGAGTGAAAGTGAATGGAAATTTAGATAGTTTAAGATTAAGTAAATGAACCTAATCACCCTTCCTACCGTCATCGTCATTGTGATGTGATCAATATCTATGTCCATGGAAATAAAAATGTATTTTTCCATCACTCTCACTCGCAAAGTAAATAAAAGATGCGCTCAATTTTCGAAAGTCACGCATCATCCCATTAACAGCTTAAATATGTTCGTGATAATAAGTGCTCGTTTCGGTTCATTATAAATGTGTCTTGTCACTTCTTGATAATTATTATCTCCAAGAAGAAATGAATCATTTCTATGTACATTATGTATATATCTATAATAGTTTTGTTGTTCCTTGTATGCCGCCTACTTGTGTGTGTGTGTGTATCTGTATGGTGTATGTGTAAAGAAGACACTTTCATTTCATTTATGTGACCCCGAAATAAGCATTAAAACTTCCTCCAAGCTGTGCACAAAATACATCAGTTTAATTTTTAATAACCGGCCAATTAAAGTTGCCTGGCACAATAAAGCCAAACGGCTGTGCACCCATTACCATGCTTAATGAAGCATATTTCGCTCCTTCTTTGTTAAATAATTAAAATTCCATTAAAAAGGATGCTCATCTGAAATGCACATCAACTTATTCCAACACAGACGCACATACTTTTTGTATTTTCATGCTGCTTGATGTAGATATGTCTGCAAGCGTGCAGTGCGCGTAAGTTCGCTTTCGTATCCGTATACCTTTTTGATGATGTCAAATTCTGGCGATAACCAACTCAAGTGCATTCCAACCAACTCTGCGGCCCTTTGATTAAATTTAAACCCATTGAGCTGTGCGATACGCAACTCCAGCTCTCAATATGTATACACAGTCTTTTCACTGGGTGGTGCCGAGGGTATGATTAAAACTTCTTGCGATTTCCATCGTAAGAGCTCAGCACGGACCTTCGCACACACCCCACAATTCTCTCGAGGATCCTTCCTATTCGAAATGAAACTTTTGCATCATGAAAATAGAAATCTGAATTTGCCGGCGATATTATGAAAATTATCTTCAATGAGAGTTGTTTGCACACACTGCACTGCGCTGCGTGCGCGGTGCTGCAATATCCTAATTATTCCCTACAGCTCATGAACTTGCCCTTTCCCCCCATAGTATGACGGAATCCAACGGATACTAATTAATGCATATCTACACCACATATGTAGGCACTCGCTACATCTAGCAGCATCTCGCACATCGTATCCGTGTGTCGGCGACTTATTTGCTCCATAGTCGATTGCCATTCGAAGGACCCAGGGATGATCATGATGGTCGTAGTCGTTACCGCTACAGTCACGCCGTGCTAAGCAGCGGCCGCGGCTCCGCTTCCCAAAATAGACAAAAAGATGAATTCTGTGTTGGATGGCAGTGCATTCTGGTTCGTATCATGGGCGGCAAAATGTTTCTCCAGCGAATAATTAAGGGTCATTGAAGAAACACTCCACGCCACGCAGTGCAGCGAGTATCTGTCGGATCGCATCCATGCTATAGTCGCTATTCGGTTTGGCGCGCGCGTGTGTGTGTGTGCATAGCTATTTGGGTAAATGCTGATTTCGGAGGAAGTTTGAATTTGAGTTGAAATTCGGTTCAGCAGATACGTGGAACAAAAAAAAAAAAAAAGATATGCATACACCCATTCTGATGGTGGTTGGGTTGGGAGCGGGGTGCGGCGATACAGAAAAGGATTTGCATTTTAATTAGTTTCAGTAAGGCAGTGCGGGGGAAGTGTGCGGATGTGGGCGTTTACACATTCTTTTGTATACTTTTTCTCTCATTTTTTTGTTTTTTGTTTTTGTTTATTTTTATTTTGGCTTGATGATGCGAATGGGATATGCTATGCATAAGAGGGGTTGTTTCATTTAAGTCGTGCTCGTGCATAGTATCTCACAGTTGTAGTCGAACTCCATGAATGCATTGTTATTGCGCGGGTGGTAATGGCCCCATTCTCTTCGCAATTATTTCGTCGGTTTTGTTTAAATGTTGAAATAATTTTTTTTCGTTTTTTTTTTGTATTTGACGAACACGCGGTTGTAGTGAGCAAAAGTGTAAAATTGTGGGAATATGTATTTACTTTATTTTTTATTTTAAAGTGCAACTGCATTGTCTTCCTTTTAAATTTTTACTTTTCGCGAGTGGTAGCAACGCTTTGATGGAGTGAATTTCAGTTAATTAGGGTTTTGTGGTGTCAGTTCAGAAAAAATACTCTTTTCTGTTGTTGGATGTATTTTTTTTATTACATATTTGGAGTGTCGGTTTTGTGCGGTATTTTGTATTTAAAAATTGCATTTATAGCACATTCAATAAGCTGACAGGTAAAGAGACAGTTTTTGGTAAGGGTTTTTTGCCAACCTTACGTACTATTTGGTGGAGGGATTTCAATGCAATTCGTGGAATAACAAAATGTTCTTTGAATAGGAACGGAGGAATGTTTATTTCATCTTGAGATTAGTGGCGCATTTCGAAGGAGACGTTCTCTGTGAACTTAGAAAAGGTTAGTTGTTTTTTTTTTTGTACAATAAAGATAAATCTAATGTGCTTAGGGGTCCTGCAGACAATTTGTTTGGTTTTCACTTTTGGCACATTCAAAATAAGTGCTTAAAAAATAAACAAAATTTTAGTTTCTGAAAGGTAGGTGCACGGAAAAAATTTTAAGATTCAAATCAAAAGAAATGAACTACAATTCACGAAAAGTTTATGCAGTTTTGTATCCTAGCTCAGGATTTACTAATTTGCAATTTTAAACTCTGTGCCAAATAAAGAAATTTATACTTGAAACTCATGATTCACGACATTTTATTGTCGATGAAGCGATCAGAATCAAAAAAATTACTACATTCGTTTTGTTATTTAATACAAATATTTATCAATTTGTTGACTACCCCGTTACAAAACTGAACTGCTTTAGATGTAAATTGCTGCCGTTTTTGTTTTTTAAATTTGCAACTTTTTGCTTTGATAGGCAAATTTCATTCCAGTTTAAAAATGTGTGATCATTAATTGAGACATACTTGTTATTAAATTTACAACTTCTCTTCGTGATTTGAAATTCTGAGGTAGCAATTTGAAAGCTATCTTAAAATGCCAAAAAAAAATTTAATACTCATCATCAACTATTACTAGTTGATACATTATGTATTACTAGCCCGGCCTAGCCCGTGATAAAATAAATAATTTTGACTATCCAACTAGTCAGAAATTATATGTTTCTTTACAGCGGTTTACTTTATTGCTTGTAAAGTAAACCGCTGTCTTTGACATTTCAGATACGCAGCTAATTTATTGCGTATTTGGTACTTGTTGACAATCTCAATTTGATTTGTCTAAAATGTAAGTATTCTATGTATGTATGTGGATATTTTCATAAATTATTTAATTAATCACTCCTGGTTGGAGCCTGGATTCGTTGCATCCACACATCTTATCCACTGCTTATGGTCGCATATCTCATCATCAGGTAGCAAGAATATACGTAAGTCTTAGAGGATGAAAAATCGGTTACGATTATTGTATAAATGTCTATTTTGTAATGGAGTTTTGATGGAAATATGCGTTCCATAAACGCACATTAGCACTTCTGCGACTCGAAATTTGTCATTAAAATATCTTTTGGCTTATGGTTTGTCAACATCACTCATTTGTAACGAAAGCCATTTGTGCTACTTCTAAAAACGTGGACTGTGCTATTCAAAAGATTTTCCGCTAAAGAATCGTATTAAAGCTGCTTGTTTCACTTTTGGAGACTTTCACTTTCAAAACATTTTAAAATGCTGCATTATTGACTTTGCTGCTCCTAACAAACTAAGAATATCAATTTAAGCTATTAATAGATTATGATTGTGTTCCAAAACTCAAGTTGAATCTGAAAGATCCATTATAACTTCTGCAGTTCCTCCTAATAAAGTGCGTTTTTCCTGTCGGGGGATACTTTATCCTGATTGTTAAATATATTCAAATGAGCTTACTACATTTTGCCACTGATTTTACTTATTTAATTTAAATTTTAAATTATTTTCCAACTTTAACTTCTGGCATTGACTACCAAAAAGTTGTTTAACAACCAACTTGAAATTCGTTATTCACATCGATAAGGAAGTTTGCCCGGCAGATTCCACGATGCAAATGACAAGTGAAAGTGAATCGAATTAGTGAAGGGCATCTCAGATACGGTGTTTTCCACGATAGGAGTGAACAAAAATTACTTGATTTGATCTAGTGGTATTTTATATCACTAATATTTTTCCCAATTTGAAATTCTTGAATGGTGTTTGAACGATTTAATCATTCAGAGGTAGTTAATTACCAAATATTTTTCGCAAATTGAGATTGGTTAATGTTGTTAGTAAATTGCATATTTTGAATTAGTAGAATGCGGTAAAATAAGCGTATTTTACTATAAACAATACCATCTCGAAATACAACTTTCTATCGCAAATCATTCCAAACCAAATGTAACATTTATTGAGATGTTTAGTGCCTGAAATTAGCTTATTTGTAATCAATCTAAAAGGAAAACGACGAAATGTATATGATTTGTCAATTGCAATTGAAAATATTGCAATTGGTGATTTTGAATTATTTTCGTGTTTTGAAAAACGGAGTACGCTTTTTTCTTTGGCAAAACTCATGTAGGGGAGAGCGGGGCTCGAAGTAACAGCTAAAAAACAGGGTTCCTCTTGAAATTAAGAATCGCGTGAAAGAGACAAAATGTGAGTCTTCTCCATAGCTACCCTCGTGTTTTCTTAAGTTTTCCATAGGACGTCAGCGAAGGAAGCCATCGAACAGCCTGTTTGTAATTTTCTTTGGTTTTAGGTATTTTCGGTATTTCTCTCTACACGGAACCTTTGCTCTGTCATGAAACTGTCTTTTGGCTAGAATTGTGTATATATAGTATATACGTGAGAATTTCACTTTTAAGTAAATCTTGCTCATTGTGTTAAATTTTGTGTCAAAAAGATTTGACTGACTTTAAAAAGTAGCCCCACTCCCTTCTACCTAACCAAATAACAAAAACAAACTTAAATTGTTGGTGCCGTTTTTGAGCAAATTAGTACAGTGAACTCTCTCATAAGTGTGACACTGATGGTACCTAAAAATGTGTCCGCTTATGAGAGGTGTTCGGTGATGAGAAACTGAACATTTTAAAAAGTCCTTTATTTAGTTTGCCGGGTCGGTATAGTACCCAATAAGTACAATATAAGGAGTTGAAACCAACTTTGTATGGATGAAATTTTATTTCGTATTGTATACTTAACTTAACCATTTCGGGACTCTACAAAGTATGTGTTCCCAATTTCAGCTTCCTAGCTAAAATGAAAGGCCTCTAGTCAAACCAGTGAATGATATGCGTATTGAGTTATGTTGTTGGTGTGCTCCCCTTATGATACGTATCCGTAAAGAGAGAATACACTGTACTTAAAAATCCACGTTTGGTAATCTTATTTAAAACGATAGAGGATGAAAACAACAAAAAAAGAAGAACCCCCACGACTGTTTCCATAAAAATTTAAAACCAAGCTTGAAGCAAATCCGTCTACCGGTTTGGTCATGCAGTTTTGTCGTATCATACATACTACTATGAAATGTTTTTTTAACAAAATGCTGTTTAATTGAATAAATCATAACCTTAAAACTTCAACCATATAAAGTCCTTGCTACGCCGGGCAGGTTCTCTTTTTAAACAAACTGCTTCAACTTGAAAGTTTGGCTACCTATAAGGATATGGACAGGGTTCGCCCCAAGCCTTAATATACCTTCTGACCTAGTATAACAATAGGCAACGCAAACGACGCACGTCGCTGTTGAAGCAAGTAATATATAAATCTGTCATAAAACTTTTATAGCGATATTGAAATATAAATTCGTTTAGACCCAAATTAAGTCTAATAGGAAAACATATGAAAGCATATTTTCCAGACGTCTATCCTTGATTGCGATTTCAACAAAAACGTGTCTTCTCTTAATTCGATTTGTGGTATGTTGTATCAAGTTCAAGGTTCATATAACAGTCACCAACTTTTGTGATTGGATTTTGTTGTCTCTTCAATGACATTGAATTCGATAGATGTTTTTCTTTTGCCAAATATTAATGCACACAAAAATTGAGAAAAACTCCCTGTGCGAAAATAAAAAAAAACATAAACAACAAGCTCATGTTATGCCTTTGTGCAGGAATCAATGATGTCTACTAAAAGACAATGAATAATAAATTTGGCACAAACATTTTTTAAGTATCGTACATACTCCGAAGGATAAAATGATGTCAAATTTACAAAGACAAAATGTAGAAACAATACATATTACTGACGTCAAACGAAATTACACTCTTTTATTTTGTTATTCAATAGATGAGATACATATACAATAGACAGTTGAAGCTGTCTCTATGCGAATTGTGTTTTTGTTCATTTTAATGAAAATGTTTTACGACAAAATGGTGTATGAGAAGTCGATCATCAATAGAACAACAAATGGGTGTGTTGTGTAAATAGCAAACATTTATCTGTATAGACTGTAGATACATTGTTATTCTTAAATGAAATTGAATAATTTGTAGACAGTAAGCAAAAGTTGAGAAGAAATTCAAGAAAAATAATTTCATGTCACTTGAGTTTGAAATATATTTAAAAACATATTGTACGTGTTATGAGCGGACTGAAAAGTTAAGAAAAATAACATTTCCAACAATAGGTTAAGTTAGGGGGTATTGCTTTGCACCCAGAAGCGATGAATGCCTATTGTGAATACCCTAGTTGTAAATGCAAGCACATGCGACTAACAAAACGACATTTGGCTGCATGAAAGGGTTTTATGATTGATGGAGGTATCCCAAGAAGAACCGGGGTCCAATGCAGGACAAGCGGCGGTCTTGTATACCAAGGCAGCGTTATATTAGATGTTTCACAGACTCTCTAAATCATTTGCAAACTCCTAACTCGACTCCTAACCTTTTAGCCATGTTACCAACGATACAGTGTCCGAATAATACCTCGCACCCTGATTTAACATCTTTAAAAAGAGACAAAGGGCTTTGATCTTTTGGTGTCAATATAGGGCCACAGACTTCTGGTATATGGTGAAACCGCTGTGTTGTTGTGTAAAGAAACCGTCGATGAAACTCTAAGCGATGTTGAATGGCGGTAGCACCTATTCGCATGCTGGTAGTGGGCTTAGATCGGAGCCGCTTTTGACCAGTTCATCGGCTATTTTGTTCCCTCCTACCCCAACGTGTCGGGGAACCCAGCAGAGTAGAACTGGCTGATGACGTATAGACCTGAGTGTCAAAAAGCACTCTGTAACGCATTTCGGTAGAACCGATTGTTATGTTTGACTGTCCACACAAATATTTATTTCCATGAGAGCGGCTTTGGCTACCACGTTTCCAGACAGGGTTTCGGTTTGGATTTAATTGTACCTGTTATACCCAGACAAGCAATTGAGATGTAGGTTTATCTGGTTCTCACGACCGCGTTGTACCAACAATGTACTTTTCGTCAGCCATGCGCTTTTCGTCACTTCATTGTAAGTAAAATAGCACTTTAAATCGCAGTCCGCAATATAGTTATTACAGTGTTAGACACCTAATAAGCCCCCCAGCCATATACAAGAGTATAATTAAGGCTATCTATGTGGTTCAGTCCAACAATTCTACGAAGTGTCGCTAGGGTTCAATATAAAAATCTGTTTTCGTCTACTCAAATAGAAATGTGAACATATTCAAAAGCCAAAGGCCAACGGCTACTTTCCCAAGCTTGGATACCTTATTCTATCACTGATTTTTCTAACTCCCAGGCTTCCATCGCAGTAACTTGTATTCGAAAGGTGTTAGTTTTACAATAGCTATGTGTTCAAATATTAATCTAAGACTATGGCGAGGATTTCAATTCAGATTTAAGCAACTTTCATTCAACTCAAATTTTCCATACAGGCGTTAACGACTTATGCATGGATTCCAACCAACATTACAGCTGCCGTACAGATGATTCTCCAATAACACACTATTTTTCTTAACTCGAAGTAGACCTACGAAACCTGCTGTCATTGGCACTTGCTTGACGAAAAACACATACCCTGAGCTGTGCAACGAAGTTGTGTGAGATGTGCCCGTCGCCTGCGGAAAGAAAGTGGAAATATCTTTATTCCGTCCACCCAGGTACTGTTATCAGAGGCGGCTGCCTGAAAACTTTTTTTTTACATCTGTGAACGTGTAAAATTTTGGGAAAAATTGAATTAACGGATCGAAATTTAAAGGAGATATACATTTTGAGTTTCATACCTCCATGGTTTGGTCTGTACATTGATGAGTACAGGACCTGACAGGGTAATATATTTCAAAAGTAAATACATACTATTCGATATATTTAAGGATCCATTTTTGTATCTCAGACTGTCATATAACGGGTGATCCAAGTAGAGATACTTTTTTCAATAGCCTTTTTTTGACAGATCACGTGTGAGTCGTGTCATGCTGTCATGTTATTTTTGTTTAGTATTGTTTGGCATTTCATAATGGAAAGACTTACGCGTGAACAACGTTTACAAATTGTTCAACTTTATTATGAAAATTCACGTTCGGTGAGGGATGTGTTTCGTGCACTTCGCTCAACTTATGGTCAACATAATCGGCCTACTGAGCGTACTATTCGCAACACCATCGCTCATTTTGAGACCCAGCATGCATTATTGGATAATATTCGACCGAATAGACCACGTCCAGCACGCTGTGAAGAAAATATAGCGGCCGTAGCTGAGAGTGTACACGAAGACCGTAGAGAGTCGATTCGGTGCCGTTCGAAGCAACTCGGACTGACGTATGGAACGACTTGGCGCATTTTACGTCAAGATCTTAAATTGAAAGCGTACAAAATACAGCTTGTGCAAAAACTGAAGCCGCTCGACCTTCCCAAGCGACATCGCTTCGCTCTATGGGCTCTTGAAAAGTTCCAAGAAGATCCGACGTTTTGTTTAGCGATGAGGCCCATTTCTGGCTCAATGGGTATGTAAACAAACAAAATTGCCGCATTTGGGACGAAGAGCAATCTGAAGAGATTGAAGAACTGCCACTTCATCCAGAAAAAACAACGGTGGAATCATCGGTCCATATTTCTTTAAAAATTATGCCGGTGCGAACGTAACCGTCAATGGCGACCGTTATCGTGCCATGATAACCGACTATTTGATGCCTGAAATTGAAGCTCGTGATCTCGGTGACATTTGGTTTCAGCAAGACGGTGCCACTTCCCACACATCGCATCAATCAATGGACTTATTGAGAGAACATTTCGGTGAGCACATAATTTCACGTTTTAGGCCGGTCGATTGGCCACCAAGATCGTGTGATATCACACCGTTAGATTTTTTCCTGTGGGGATATGTAAAGTCAAAAGCTTATGCCGACAAATCCGCTTCGATTCAGGCCTTGGAGGAAAACATCACACGTGTCATTCGCCAGTTACCAGTCGAAATGCTCGAACGAGTGATCGAAAATTGGACTCAACGGATGGACCATCTGCGACGTAGCAACGGCCAACATTTGATAGACATAATCTTCAAAAAATAAATGCCAAAGAATGTTCTTTCAAATGATAATAAACATTCTCCATTAAATTTGAATTTTCTGTGTTTTTTTCTTTAAAAAAGTAGGGAACCTCGAAATGGATCACCCTTTATAAGTGAAGTGGCATTGCCCCAAGTTCAAAACCAACCCGTACTGCTTATTCACCGCCCACTTCTTGCGAAAGTCTGACAAACATCCAAAAGTAAAAACTTAAAGCCCAATAGGAATCGTTTTAAACTGTAGGTCCCTTCCATTGGTGTCAAAAAATATGTCTTCGCACACACAATGGTTAAAGAAGCTAGGCTTTAGGTCCTCTATTAGCCGTTTGCGCCTAATATTTATTTACTTATATGTTGTGTGCCTTGAAATTTAATTAAAGACCATGGAAAACGATATCAACGTGTCTCGAATTTAGAATTTAAAGTTGGATCCATATATTTAGCAATGTACATCCTTCAAGACCTTTGAATTGAGTTGAAATTTTCACTTTTGGATACATCTTCTAAAACTTTTTGAACTTTACCTAAGAAAAGTTTTTTGTGCGTGTGTTCTGCTTAACAAATGAAAATGCGAACTTTTCATAACAATCAGAATCATTAGAATCAGCTAAAACAACCATTTATCTTTATTTATTTATGCAAATTTGTTAAAAGCACATTTATGTAATATTTATCTCTCTACATGAAAAAACTTTTATCAAACATAATTAAATGTGCCTTTTGTTTTGCTTTGCTTCTTTTCAGAAACATAATAGCTAGCCGCTACTGACATCAATAAGGAGATTCCAACTCAGTTGTCCTACTTAAAGTTGTAAGTAGTTCAAGAATTATACCGCACCAGAAAATAAAATAAAAAAAAAATAAAAAACAATCCCCAAAAACATTAACCGAAATTGGTTAATGTAAAAACGACAACCCGTGTATAATTAAAGACGATTAATTAGGAGGACCGTCCTTTTTAATATCCTTAACCCTTTTACCGGGTGAACAGCAAAATAAAAAAAAATGTTAAGTCTACGAAAATGCTAATTAGCCACATTGCTTTGACAAAGCTGAATATCGCAAGACCACATCCTTACCACTGGCTCTACTGACCCTTCCGCGTGGTTCTTTGTTATTTTTTTATAGTACCCGCCTTACAATTCTTTACGGACCGTCATAAGCAGTTTTGTGTCACTTTTCGGCTCGCTCGAATGGTCAAATACGGTCTATTTTATTCGTGCTTCGTGCTCTGCTCTGCGCGTTTTTGCCCATGTAATTGGCTTAATAACTTTTTAATGAAAATGCCAAAAAAGTGGATTCAGGACAGTCACTGCGATGCCCGCAGAGTCTCTAAGGTGACAAATACCATGAAGCAAAAAAAAACAAAAAAAAGAGGAAACATATAAATCTTATTTACGAAAAGTGGATTTCACCTTTCGCCCTGCGGAGAAGACATTTAGAGAATTATTTATTCTACGAAAATAAAAAAAAAGATTCGTGCATTTCTTTTTTTTGCTCACACAAATGTCCAATTGTCACTTATGTAACAACTCGTAGTTTGGTTATGGTAAAATGGTGGCAAGTCAACTTACAAAAAAAATCATTTAAAATCTTAAAAGTTTTATTTTTTGTTTCGACTCCAGTCCCACAAAGGGGAATCGAAAAGGATATTATAATTGATTTTAATGTGATGGTAATAAAATATGGCAGGGCGTTGTTAAAACATTTTAAACTTTCAACTTAAACTGACAGTTTGATGTGCTGTCATTCCACGGCAGCGTCGACAAAATTATTTTAATGGGAAAACATACCAGCCAACGACTAATATTATTGTTTCAAGTTTAACTTAATCGGAAAAATATTTCAGCAAAATATTTTAGAATGTTTATAACGGGTAGGAAGGTAGTGGGGTAGGAATTTTACCAGTTAAACAAGTTCTTAAGGCAATATTTTGCAGTCTACCGTGATTGTTATCAAAGCAGTTCTATCGATTTAGGAGAATTTTTGCTACAAGCTTTGATGCTGTCTAAACAGAAGAGGTTAACTCGGAGCGCGTAAATGACTTGTATTGTAGGCGACAGTTGGAGGAATTTTAGTCCACTTCTTTTTTAATTTTGCGGAAACAGAAAAGTATGTTTGGGATAGAAAAATTTCTGTGACGGCTCCGAAAGTTGCGATTTTGAATATTTTGGTACATTTTTCGGTGACAACTCTGCGATAGTGCTTCAAGATAAAACCCTGCAGTCATTGTAGTTTCTGGTATTGACCAGTTTCAAATTGAATTCTCTACTAATATTACTCCTGGGAGGGTATCCTCGTCTGTGAAATGTTATTTTTTCCCAATCTCATGTCGTCAAAAGTGTTCGTTAATAAAATAGCTCCTCCGATCTTTATTCCTAAATTTTCGTTTTCAATAACATTTAGTCATGACTTTATTGGCTAAAAAGTTTTTAGTTCTTTAATAAAATTTATTAAATATACTGTTCAATTCATTCTGGTTGATTTTAGGTACGAACAGCTTATCGAGGTATTGGAAGGCAAATAGACCTTTCAAAGTGTTTTGTTTGTTTTGAAATGAAAACTGCTTAGGTGCTGAGAGGGCGATCTGTTCGATCTCTTGAAGTAATACATATTATGTCGAGAAGTACTGCATGTAGAAATATTACTTTTGCCAACATGAAGTAAAATTGGTTACAGCTATAAGAATTTGTCTTTCCTTTGACAACGGTGGATCTATTATATTGAAGTAGTCCAACGCCTTTAGCCACTAATCCAATGGACCCACTTTCTCGAGGACTGGGACCAATTCAGCAAGTTTTTTTTATACATTTCGTATTTAGAAGACCAGAATTACCAAAAGGCGACTAACAAAACCCAAGACACAGAACCACTGCTCAGACCACAGAATCACTTACTTATATAGGTTTTATTCAATTAACGTTTGTAATTAGGGCAGTACGCAGTAAATGTATCCAGTAGAATAGGTTCTCTAGGTTGTTGAGGAGCGCCTTTCATTTGTGCGATTTTTAACTAGGATTTTGATGTTCACTCATTCCACATGACTCTCAATCGCCAAATGTAGTTTATTTTACCATGCATAAACTTCCGTTACATTGTTATACATCATTAAACATGTTGTTGGTGGATAGTGAGGGACGTTTATTATGCGATAAATATTTACATATATGGGACAACTCACCCATATGTGGAAGTTTATTCTTCCCCTTAGTTTTGATGAGAAGATATTTCCAGATGTAGATGCTGATCTGAGTTTGTTGCTTATACAATGTTCATGGAAGTTGTTCCTTTGTTGACAACACTTAGGTGGTTTGTTTCTTTCTTAGGACACTTTTGCATGTAAGAAATTGAAAGCGTCTTTCCTTATGTGAATTTTACACAATTATTTTATGTATAAGGTTAGAGCAGTCACATGACCTTCGACATGGACGATCGTAATAAGATCGTCACCGACCTTGATGTATGTCTGACCATCACTGCTCAACCAGTGAAGCTATTCAACTTATATTCACACAATATATTTGTGTCGTGCTCCGGACTGCTTAGATTTATTTAGTCCTCCTCTCAGTGGTGCTGGGGTCGCTTTATATACAGGGCTATAAATTATTACAGCCTTATTAGTAAAAGCAATCCTTCACATTAATTGTAGAACACAACGTAGTCCAAGTGGCTGCCTTCAAAGTAGCGCATTCTGTCACTTCAGTTTCCCAAGACCTTGTTGATGGTTTTGGGCTGTAGCTCACGGATTGCTTGGATGATATTGGCATCAAATGCTTGAATCGTTTCCAGATTGTTGGCATAACATCGGTCCTTTACGGTTCCCCACAAAAAAATAAGTGAAATTCTCAGCTTTAAGGCAGCCAGTTGACATCGACAGGATGGCTGATAATACGATTTGGGAATTTGGTGCGCAAAATGTAACGCCCACCGTTGACAGAAAGAAACGTGGAAAAATGGTCGAATCATACCACCACTCCACAATCCGCACACTCTCGGTTGCAACAGAAATTCCGCGGAGGTATGATGCTGACTTTCTGTCAAGCTTTCCAGCGGAAAACACATGTCAGTGTCAAAATAACCTATGATTTAAACAGAAACCACTAGATGGCGCACTCTGTTTTTTTGTTATACAATCTATCTAGTATTTTCATGACTGGCTTAAAATAGGGCCTAAAACCTTGCTTCTCCAACCATTGTGGGTGCGAAGTTATATTTTTGACACGAATGGGGGCACCTACAGTTTGATGCAGATTCCGAACGGCAATTTATTTTTGAGAAGCTTCTCGTGACATTTCTTAGTCTAGGATGTTTGTCAGACGTTCGCAAGAGGTAAGGCAGCGAATAAACACTTTCATGTGGTACATGCCGGGATTTGAACCAGCGACCTCTCGTTTAGTGGTCCAACGCACTTAACCACTAAGCCACTTACCTGTACTCTTACATATGCAAATTGGCAAATTTGTTCTAATCCTTTAAAATTCTGCAGGCAAACAGTTAAGACCAACCTTATCCCGCCTTTTCCCACAGGATTAAGAGATAGACTATATTATGACCATTTAGCACTTTTGGTGATGCTAGATTTATTTCAAGCATTTGATATGTTGAAGCATTCTATTTTTGTTTAAGATACTACTTCTCTATGTCTGTCTCCGCTACTTAATGTTAGATGTTATTTTATTTTATTTTCTTTTTCCGCAATGAAAGGCGTCCTCCAAGTATCTATTCTAGAGCCCCTTTAATTTTATATACAGTGAATTAAATATATCAGCGATTGATCTTTTATGTAAACTTGCGATCAGACAGTCACCCGAGCTGGAATACTGGCGTCATAGAACTTGAGTAATTCGGCTGTCCTCTGCATGCCATCTGTTAGATGACACCCGATCACACATTGCCATCTGTTAGGTCATCCCGGTGTTAGTGTTTTCACTTAAACTTTCAATGAGGCAAACGTGACATCCGATTTTAGTTGACACTGTAGAAAATCGAGCGATATCATATGTGGGACCTTGTCATTCGGACAAATTCTACCTTAACGTGACGTCCAGATGACACTCTTGGATCACTGTCTGATCGCACCTTAAATCTCTTTTCATATCAAAAATATAAATTGGACCTACATATAATACCATTATATTTATAAATATTCAAATATTCACTAATTAATTATTCTGATACATTAAAAGTAAACAAAAGCTCATTACGATTTGTCTAAATTTTAAATGACATGCTTCTTCTCACTCCATTTAGTTCTTCGCGGAAAACCAAAAAACTAGGATATGAACGAACTTTTTTTCTCATTTAACACTGACTAGAGCCCATTACCAAGGTATTTAAACTTTCTTGATAATCCTATTGTAAAAAATAAAATTAAGTTATGTTATCCTTGCTGTCAACAAAATGTCCATCACTTGCTTTTTATCAAGGCTAAGTTCTTTTTTGTTAAGTGTCTTTTCGTCTTCACTCTTAGCAGCTGCATGTGTTTAAAAGTTTATGCGCGTTTTTAATGAGCTGGGACGCTCATTACGCGTGCACTAATTTCTATAATCTCTCAAGATACCTACTCTTCATCTTCTTTTAGATAATTTGCGTTTAGTAGACGATGAAGAAGGCGAACGAACAAAAATTAACAAAAAACTTTTTTAATTGACTGACAACTCTCCAAGGAGCTAATAGTAAGAAGAGACACGCAAAAAGACGACCATCCCAAGATGGGAGTGTATTTCAGTACAAAAGCCTCGAAATGGTCGTTCGGCAATGACTTAAGAAACGAGCGTAAGGTTATTTGTTGTTTTGCTTGCCTTACCTCCTACCATCACCCACGTCACATAATGAATTTTCCTAACTTTAAGACAAAAGATAAACTCTTGGAATATATATACATACATACGTATATATTTTGTTTCATCTCTACTTCTGCGTGTTTATTTTCTTCTTTTTCTGTTTTTATTTCATTTCACTTAGAGTGCTGTGATTTCGTTTGGACATGTCCTTCGAGCACAAGAAGAAAACAAAACAAAGACTCAGCGAAATAAAGTGTAGATTTTATTGTTTCTCTCTATCTCTATTTCATAGAAAGAGCGCGTGGATGGATAGGAAGAAAGCACAAAAAAAAATGAGAGAAGGTGTCTTAGTTAATTTCACTTCACATTTTCTTTGCTTTTACACTTCTTTTCTCTGAACTAAGGCGAATTGAATGGAAAGTCGTCTCTCAAGTGTCGCAATGACAGGAAGAAGAAAAGCTTAAAAAAAAACACGTAGAAATGAAAACAAAATGGAGCAAAAAGCATCTCTTATTCCCTTTAGGTGACAATTGAAATGGCCAATTGCTTTAAGCGTTATGTGCCTCGTATTGTGCGCCACTGAATTGTCCTTCTGAGCCTGGTGCTCTGCTCTATTGTTGTGTAAGGTATAATCCTGCGACTCTAACTGTGTGTGTGTGTGTGTATGTGTTTATGTGCTTTTCAGCTTGATAATTGTAAGAGTAAATTTCAATAAGAAACGGGAAATTTCTTTCCCGGGAAGTAGTAATTCAGATTTATTTTCCTGTAACAGACCGAATGCACTGCGCCCACACTTGGGCTAATTAGCAGCATACTCGTTGACTGAAGGATAGCATGTTTATTATATAGCGGGGTAGGTCATGGTTTTCATTACATATATAAAATAATTTATTGTGTTATGTGACGAAGATTTATAATAAAATAATTTATTTATGGCCACGGGTCCAGTGACCTAGTAGTAAATACTTAATCCGCCAGTTCCACCAAAAATTAGGCAAAATGGGGAGTTACATTGGCGATATTAATTCTATTGGTACATAAATAGATTCAAAAAAAAAGAATTGAGTGTCCAACTTATTTAGTAGAATGATATGATTTACAAAATCGAACACTTTGGAAAGATCGAAAATATCACTGTCCAATCCAGCCAGTATAGCATCGCCTAACTTTAATAGAGTTTTTCAGCTATCAGGAAAACTCGCGGTGTGATAGTGGTCAGAAGATTTTTTAAAAAGTCCGGGTGTATATTATCCGAGCTTATCCCCATGGATTTAGTTTTTAATATTTCTCGGACCCACATTAACGAAACGTAACGGCAACGAAAATATGTTAAGCTCATAACATTCCGAGATTGATAGCTTATTTTAATGGGGTAAAATCAACAGATTGGAATTTAATGTTTCCAAAACACAATGCTGTCTGCTGTGTGTTAATGACAACCTTCTTTGGAATGACAACATATTCGATGTCGCCAAGCAGCGAAATGTCTAGGCTTCAAACACGTGCGGTAAAATTTATTGGCGATCGAGACATCGCGAAAACTCTTGCCCGTCATTGTTTTATCTCTATTTCCACAACAAGTGCTCAAACGAAATAACCAGTCGAATTCCACCCCTTGAACAGTTCAATTGCAATACCCGTTCTGCCAGGAATGCTCATCAGTTCACCCTTTAGCCAGTATTCGGACGTGCAGTGAAATATAAACAACCGTTCATCAGCCGTTCTACACGAATGTGGGATGCTCTCCCACACTCCGTTTTGCCTACACACTACAGTTTACAGAGGTTCAAAATCAATGTGCATAGGGATCTCCTTCTTTCCTCTTATCCCTATATTTCCTTAATGCCTGCAGTGTGTTTATTTATAATAAGGGTACCCAAAAACCCTTTAGTGCGAGTAAATTATAAAAAAAAAATCGTTGAAAATTATTGAACTTTTGTATCTCCTACATCTTGAGTTAAGCAGGTTGACAATTTATTCGCATACTTCTGTTGTAAACCGAGGAATAATAGACTTTTTTTTTATTTCTTGGTTTTGAAAAGGTCAGTCTGAATATTTACATTACTAGTTGTATGGAAGCCAGTTCAAGGTTCGACAATTGTTAAATAACGCTTCGACATTTATACCCTAAAAAGGAGGAAATTTTTCAATAAGATCATTTTGACATGGTGATCAAAATTAAATGTTAAGAAGATGAGGTCGTGGTGAGAGAGGGCAGACATTTTTATCACGATGATGTTTACGAACGCGCAACAGCATTTAACAAAACGGCCAATACAGGATTTCCAAACATTATTAGTGCGAAAATATTTTTTGTTTAATGCCGATTACTAAAGCCAATTTAAATTCCCAGAATCTTCTCATGACATTTTTAACTACTATATGTTTGTCAAACGTTCTCAAGAGGTGGGGAAGCAAATAAAAACTATATGGTGGTTCGGGCCGCGTATATGGAAAAGCTACTTCAGTACGTCCCCTCCATACAAATAGGCAACGAACTTAATGAACATCTTCATTGTCATACTTGATTAGTATCTTTAATTCAGAATGCCAATACAACATTTTTTTTTTTGGTTTGATTTTACGCGAGATTACAGGATTTCAACTCTCTTTCTGCAGGCGGCAGGTTCCGCACACGCTACTCTGAATGTTTGAACAGAGTTTCATTGCCCTCTTTGCTCATCGGACCAATAAGAAAATGTTGCATTGACATCTGTATGAAGATGCTAACTAAGGGGACGTACTGAAGTAGCTTTTCCATACACGCCTACGTGCCAAAATTTGAGGCAGCGACCCCTCGCTTAGTGGACCAACGCACTTTAACGTACTAGATAGACAGATGGATACAAAGTCGGGAGAGCCTACACGTGGCTCTGGCACTGCGACTACTTATAGAGCCTGTTGTGCCTTCCCCGAGGGGTCCTAGATCAAATGTTTAACTGCAAAGGAAGTCATGGAGACAAGAATCTTCTCTGGATACAGGCTGGCAAGGTTTGTTGGTAAGATGATTTCCTCACCGAGGATGTCCTTCCTGAGACGAAAGAGAGCCGGGCAATCCATGAGTATGTGAAGAGAGAATTCATCACTCTTTAAACAAAGTCCATGTAGGGTCCGGTAAGAGGCCAATGCGGTGAATGATAAAGCTTTTAACATAGTTCCTGAAGTGATTTTTGCTAAGACCACAAAATGGTTCATGGCCGACAAGTGGTTTTGTTGCTCCGATTTTAGCCAGTGAGTCAGCCGTTTCCCCAACAAGCATCGATTTTATGACAAATAAGTTAAGAGCTTGGCTATCTGAAAAGATAAATATAGTTTTACCTCGTGTGTTAAAACTTAAATTAATTCTTGCGCGCAGGTTAATGGCAAACTCTTCTACTTTTAATATGGATGAGTTATAGATCCAGCCCCTAACTCCATCTTGGATCCTTCCGTATACCAGACGAGATTATGTTGTGATGGCTTAGATTTATATTTTTCCCAGTGCTCCCTTGGAGGACGACGATAGAGAAGTTTTTATGGAAGCCGTATTTCGGTAGCCTGTCGTCAGGAAGCATGCTGAATGAGCTTCCCGGCTATATAGATCAGTACTATAAACGAAAATTGCTACAAAATTTGCAAGTAGCAATGCCAAGTTCACTTTTGTGAAAAGGAATGCAACAATGCTATTTTATTCTTGAGAACTTCTTTGTTGTTGAATGTTCTTTGTCGTTATTATAAACTTAATTCCACATCTAAATAATTTGTAAATTAACTCAACTTTAATTCTTGTTTCAATTGAATAAAACGCAACATTTTACTATTCCCCTTTCATCCAAGGTAATAATAAAAGAAGATAATACAATACAATAAAAACAATGATAAAAAACATAATCTCAAACATATAATAAGAGAATTTATTAAAATTAAAAATCTTGATGCAAAGCCAAAATACTTTACCAATATAGCTAACAACCTACGACCTAAAAAAAACAGAAAAATTTATACGCTATCTACCTAGCTTACCTACGCCTCCTTGGAAATGTAATTTAATAACGTAAAACACCGGTTGAATATACACTTGATATTATTAAAATTGTAAAGTGCCTACTTGAGATTCATTTGTTTACTTTGCTACAACATACGCTTTTGGGATGCTTTCTTTGGTTGGGAGTTTCCTTGGAAAAACAATATTTCTTGATAAAATAACAATAAATCTCTACTTGACCTAAATTATTATGTATTTCTGCTTCATCTACGAACCCTCAACAAATACTTTCTTAAGAAATAGTGAGTTGTTTGCCAACATTTTTGTGGCAAATATAAAGGATATTCGATGTTTTTTAATAAATAATAAATTTCACAAATTCCGCGTATTGTTGTGGACGATGGGTAAAGCGATGGTTTTTTTCGAAAGAAGTCGTTATACTAGTCGAAGAATGATTATATATCCGCTTTTTGCAAAGCTGAAGAACTCGCTAAAAAGGAGGCAGCTCCGATTTCCATGAATTTAAAATCCTTCTTCCACCAACTGAGTAAAATTGGACACTTTAACATGTTTTCATTCTCACCTTCCTTCCCATAATATAAATAAATTACAAGCAATCGCAACTCTTCAGCCACCCTGCACAAGGCACTTAAGGGTAGAAGAAAAAAAAAGGTTTCAATACAATTTTGCTATTTACCCCGCACTTAGCCAAGTTAAACGACCCTTTAAAGCATTTTTATTCCACGTTTTCATCTCCCATAAGCTCATGTACTATTTTTCCCTCCTCTACGGCGTACCAAAAAAACGGGACATTGGTAATAAGGCGGTTTGTAGCAATACGAATGCGGCAGAAAATAAGCCAACATTTGTTCAACTGAAAACATCATTTTAGCCAAAGTCAATAGTTTTCTCTCTTCACTCCTAACAAAAAAAGAATAGCGTCTAGAGTCGCAGGAGAGCACAAGGCAACCATTTATACCGACCGACGTGGTGGATACAAACCGAAGAGTAAAACTGACAACGAAAATAATTCTCTAAAAACGTCCAAAATATACACACAGAAAAAGAAGAAAGTATTCAATGATAACATCACGCGAAGTAAACGTGCTTAGTGGCTCCTTTTCGGGCTATGCCAAAGGATCTACGAGGTAAAACAAGATTTTCATATCCTGTCGGGAATGCACATTAAATGGAGACACAGTGGGGTGTTCTGTGGCATAGAAAAGATAGAGTGAAACACATTTTGCGGATCGCCAGAATATTTGTCTGTAAATAGAGTAAAAGTAAAAAAAAATGTTTAACTTCTTTTTCTCTTCTTCAACGTTCTACATCACATCCACATCCTTCATCCCTTCAACTATAGAAATAAAGATAGAAATGGAGATAGTGGATAGGTAGGATAACCGTGCTACTGTCAGTGTTGCTCATCTTTAATAGTTGCTTAGTGCTTACGGCTCCACGCTATAAATATAGACAATGAAGAGCATTGCATTCAATGTTGACGTGTGCACAGGATTAGGTTGGTTTTGAATCCTTTCAGTGGATTTGTGAAAAGGTTCTTCTATGTACATAACCAAAACCTTTTTAAGGTTATATCAATGGCTTTCAAAATGTCTTTATGCGGTTTTTCGATGTCTTGTGGCTACATTAAGACAATATTTATGCAGTATTCAGATGCTTCAAATGTCGTAAAAAGTATTAGTATGATCTTTATATGAAGTTCATGAACTGCTTTAAGTCTTTAGCGAGTTTTTTTTACTGCGCTTTATGTTCCCCAACATTTTCAGTCCTCTCAACCATTGCGGAACAATTTCAATTCAAGCCATTAGAGACGCCAGCTTTAGTCTATTTTAAAATTCATTTTTATTTTTCAGCATCAAAAAAAAAAGTCTTGTGTAATTTATCATACAAACAAAAACGCAAAAGGAAACATTTAGGTATGACATGAATACAGTCAGCGCGCGAAAAAAGGGCTACCGTTTTTTTTTAATTATAAAGCGATATCAGATACCTTGTCTTTAGCATCGGACGTTTTCTTATAGTGAGAGTAAAAAGCCAATTAGTCAATTGCAAGGGAGTCTCCCAATTGGCCCCCAAAACGTAAAGTCAGCTGGTTTTACGTTAATATCTTGCACTTATCGTCCCCTTTCTACGTTAACCTCTTCACTACATTTGATTATAAAATTGTGTTTCTAACTTCAGATCCGTTTTTTAAGTCCCCCCTTAACCGATTTGAACAAATATGGTGTTAAAGTAAAACTAAAAACTTACTCTGAAAAAATACAAATCACAACGGCCTTAGGCGAAATGTATTAGGGGTAGGTCAGTATGGAAGTAGGGGACGTTACGTTGAGTTGCGAGTGCAGAGGATTAGTGGTTAAGTGCCTTTGATAACTAAGCAAAGGACCCGCTCCTTACCACTTAATGTTTTTAGTCGCTGCCCCATCTCTTGGTAATTGACAAACATCCACGAGTAAGAACTGTTAGGAAATTACCCCTCTCCATATGAAATATTTTCAGTCACATTTTTGATTAAAAAAACCTAACATTTCACTAGTCAACAGACTCACTAAGCGTGAGTCCTTGGGTAGACAGACAACTGTCTTTTAGACTGAGATCTTTGCGATCACAGCTGCACCATTGGGTGCTGCCCATCTGACCACAAAAGTGAAATTACTGAGCACTTATTTCTGCAGAACACAGACTTCTGGTATTAATTGTCACCATGCCATGTCCCAAACTGAGCAGATCAAAATATATACTCCCTCTGATAAGATGTAACTTGCAAGCCCTAATCGGCCTTGTCACTGGTTTCAGTCCTCTCAACGAGCATCTAAAAAGGATCAGAGTTAGAAATTCGCTTCTATGCGAGTGCTGTCTTGAAGATGTTGCCCCACTTTTGCCACAACCAGACTGGCTTTTCTCCTCTTCTACACTTCCTATACGAAGACGATTTAAATAGAATCGAACTAGCTGACCTCCTTCGCTTCGCCAAAACACTGAATTCTGATGTGTACTAGTTGTTCTGTTGCCATTTTGGGCAGCCTTGCTGGAGTACAATGGACCATTAGGTCTAAGTGCTTGTCATCTTTGGATGACCCCACAATACAATATGAATACAATACACTGAACGTTTCGTTTAAAGGCGCATAAAAATTCCGTTGACTTTTAAATTTGTGTTTTATTCTCAAATAGAGTCGTAACGAAGAGAAATTGATTTTTCGATTTCGTTTTCTGTGACAGTCTGGTGGTAGGGCTATCGAAAAGGACCTCCTTCGAGGTACTGGCTGAACACAGTAGCGCTGCAACTGGAAGATTTGATATGCATTGAACCCGTGCAGCTACGGCGTGCGTCTATGTATTACGGCATGCCATTGTGTTCAGCCAGGTAACGAAGTTGTTTGAGTGGTACTAGCGAAAAGTAAGTTGAAGTATCTTAGACCCGCGGTATTGTTTGCTTCGCAAGTTATGGACGCAAGTTAAATTGACTGAAAACACTAAATTATAGACAGATGTCTAGAGGAATATCCCAACTCAGTTTACAATATCCAGGTATAACCTTAAAATAAAAGTATGCAATAGTTTAATTAAATACTTTCAATTATTTTGCTCTCATGACTTTCTTTTATTTCTATTATATAACAGGGACTAAATGAATGATTCTTGGACATGATCAAAGAACAAAAATCATGGAATGGTTAGGGTATACCTCTGAGGTGCAAACTATCAAATTTCGATAATTTTTTTCAAAATAATCGTCTTTTACCCTTTAAGAAGCTGCTCTGCTTCGTATGTCAAAAAAAAAATTGTTTTAAGTCTACAATTCAATTTAGTTGATATCAGCTCCTTAAGTTGACCCATAAAGAGCACTAGTTTCTTATCCAAATTGATATAAATTCTAGATACGCAGTTTTGAAAATTTTCAAAAATCTTAAAGTTTATGCTCTAGAAAAACGAAATCTGTATTCAGCTAGAACATACTCACTTACATCTCAAAAATCAAATTTTTTTCATGGGCATTATGTCCACTCCACTCGCACTATGCCTTGGGCATAGACGATTTGCCAAAAATGAAAAAATATTTATAACTTTTATAAATTAGGAAAGCTATTGCCATAGTAGCTAGCCTGACTAAATCGGAGCAACGAGTTTGAGCAAGTGGTAACTGACAGCTGCAGAAAGCGAGTTGAAATCCCTTATTCCCGCTTAGTTTACACTTTTTACCGTTTGACTTTCGCAAAATGGGAGGCAGCGAAAGAACTAGAAGGCTTGGAAAAACTCATGACCAATGACGCGATACACTCATCATATATTTGGAATCCCAATGCTTACAGAAACATTTAAAAATACTTTATCCCATTGAGATACTTTTTTTACTATATATTTTACACAAATATTTTACTACTAACTATCCAACTGTTAGCTTGAGATATGTGAATATAATAACTTAAAACTGCTCCCCAGAACATTAAAAATTCCCCTGTAATCGCGTATGCTGTCTATTTATTTCGTTATGTCTACTACGTATCGAGGACACTGTTCGTATATCAAGTCTCGTGCAATCAATTTCACTGGAAGTCAACTGTAAAACGTCTCTCTCTCTTTCTCCCTACGAAATCACTCCAAATTTACTCCCCTCTTCCGGTACCCTCTAACATTCGTATCCTTGTTGTTTAGTTTTTCTGCAGCAAAAAAAAAAGTTCACCCTTGGTTCCCATTTGAATACCCCGTTGTAGGTAGGTTCACTCCCTTTCTATTGGTTTCCATAAAGTTGGTGGTTGGCCTGAAAAGTTTGCCCAGTGTTTCTGATGTTTCAAAATTGTAAAAAATGGCAGAAAAAAAAAACTTTATTTTTATTGTTCCCTTTTGTCACATGTTGTATGTCGAAGTTATTGAAACTTTTTCCGTCTCCCAAAAAGATCATTTTTATCTTTTTTTCCCTGAACTCTTCTTGCAGACAGACAATTTTATGACCTCAACGAGTGCTTCGGGAGTTATTGGGTTTGAAGCGTCCTAGCTGTGTTATATTTAGAAATAGAAGGCACAACTTTTTCCATCATCATCATCATCATTATTACCGTCGTCATCACAAGAGGTTAAGTGAAAAAAAAACGGGAAGAGAAAGCAACGATTCCTAGCTTCAAAAAACCAGATATGCAACCATGACATTCAGTCAAAATTCAAAGGGTTTCCCTATAAAGACCTATCCAATTCTGCAGCCATAAAATTTAAATTAGAATTGAAGTCAGAGAAGTGCTAAACTGGGATAAAAAGTATTCAAATCAAAGCATTCAATCGAGCCCATCATTCAGCAATGGCGGCTGATTTGCTGGACAGTCTTTTGGGCAATATAAAACGTTTAAAAGTTTAATTATTTAACAATACAATGGGGAATAATCGAGCGAAGGAGATGAAACTTTTTTTCCAGGCAATAAGCCAACTTTGGGAGCCATAAAACGGAAATAAAATCTGATATGTGAAGAAGATGCGACTTTTTTGTATGAATGGTTGGATGTTTACTTTATCCCAATGGAGTAATCACGAGATATTGTGTATGGATTCTTTTATTCTGTGAAAGTGATATTTCCGCTTGAAAAAAAGTAGCTCTTTATTTATTCACAACTTACAAATGGGGATACAGACATCGTTAAAATTGAAAAGGCAAATTTGCAAATTTTTCAATTTGGCGAATCACAAGGGACTCGCCTTTAGCTTTCCTGCTAAATGGTACAAAAGTGTATACAAATTTCGATTGTTAAAATGGGAAATCTGAGAACTCGCTGTACATTTATCATCAAAGGTGTAATATTTGTGGGCGTTGGAGGGAATAGTGTATTCTCAAGTGTTTTTGGCTTGGAATAATATTAAGTATAATATAAAGGGATAGATTGTTTTCGCATAAGCTACTTATAGGGGATTTGGTTATGTTAGACTCAGATTCGGTATCGAATCTTTTCCTGATTTGCTCAGTATGAGCGACAACGGAATGAAGAAAAAAATAATAATAGGTCGGGTGTAGTGCTACAGCGTTGCATATCCTGCAATAGTTACTTGCAGAGGTTTATTCACCCTCTCCCTCTTATTTTATTCTTCTGAGAATTGTATTTAAAAGTCAATGTTTACCTATTTTCCCTAAATACTCCATGAGTCTGCAAGGCCCCGTTGGTCTTGACTTATCATATGGATTCATACAAAGGCGGAAGATTTTATATATTTTTATCTCGTGATGATTCGACACGAAATTGAAATTTTAATGTTCCAAATTCTGTGTCCAAATTAATGTTTTTAACATATTATTTACAAACCATTAACGACCCTAAAAAGGCATTAACGAGCCTAAAACGGCGTAAGCCCAGCCTCTCCAACTATTGAGTATGAAAGATATGCAATGTGCATGAATGGAAGCACTTACAATTTCAAAGGAAATTTGAACCTGGAACTACAGCTAGAATTACTAAGCTATTTCCCCCATAGAACATGTTTTCTTTAATGTTTTTCTTTTTCTGTTTTGGTTTGTAAATTTGCAATTTAATAATGATAGATTTTTAACCAGGTGCCGCAGGAACTTGCTTGACAGTGTCAAGCTATTATAGACTCCCGCAATGTATTCCAAGAATATTCTTCGAGAACGTATTCCATCAACAACGAACCTTTTTCCCAAGTTATTTGTGATAAACTAGTTAACTTTCGATATCACATTGATGCGTCCACCAAACAAGCAAACTCCGCTCTTGGCTTTGTTGAACGTTAGTATAAAGAATTTTCTGATCCATATGTCCCCAAATCACTCTATATCACATTCTTAGGCCCATTCTTGAGTTTAATCACCCTATCACATTATTCATTCCCGTCGCTCTCCATGGGCTAACCTGGGATAATTGGTATAACCTCAACATTAACCTCAACAATCTTCGATCGATACCTCCCTTTAGAGTCAACTATCATCGAAGAAGTTATGGAAGGAATGAACTCCTAACCCGTTTAACTAATAGTATACTTCCACTTAGGCAAGGAAATCCTCATTATTAGTTTTAAGTATTACTTTAAGTAAGCTAATAATGTTAAATAAACTGATGTTTGTTGCTAAATAAATTATGTTATGCAGGTACATTCCAAATTTTACAAATATTACCAAATTTTAGAAATTTGTTTCCATGATGCCTCCGTGCGACAAATTAAGAGAACCTGCATCACATTACACCCGACATAAAAGACCATCAGAAACTTTATAACCATCATATGCAACCAAATTTTGGGGAATAACCCAAAATCAACTGTCATTGAATCGCTCTGGAAAGCTATAAAGGGTATAAGAAATTCAAAAATGCAAACACCTCCTATCAGAAAAAAAAATGGCGAATGGGCGAAAGAAGATAAAGAAAAATCCGAATTATATGCCTCGCATTTAGAAGAAACGTTTAAGCCTTTTGACGGTCAAGAGCTAAATGAAGATACGGTCTTAGGCGGAGTACCTGACAATTTTAGAAATAAAAGTGTATCGCTGGCTGAACTCCGATAAGATATTAAAAAATTGAAATTAATTAAGGCTCATGGATACGATTTGATTACGGGGCAGGTCCTTAAAAAGTTGCCTAGGAAAGCACTAATCATGCTCGTATATCTCATAAATGCTTCGTTGAGACTACTGTACGTTCCACGACAATGGAAGCCAGCTGAAGTCATTATGGTTCCAAGGCCCGGAAAGCCTGCATATGGCAAGAAATCGTATAGAACAATTTCGCTTTTACCAATAATATCAAAGGTATTCGAAAAATTGTTATTGAAGCGATTACATCCGATTATTGAAGAGCGCTGATTAATACCTAATCACCAATTCGGGTTCAGGATCAGGCACTCCACAATTGACCAAGTTTATCGAATAACTAATGAAATAGGAAAAGCCCTAGAGGAGAAAAATATTTGCTCTGGCGTTTTTCTCGACGTCTCCCAGGCCTTTGATAAAGTATGGCATACTGGAAAATAAATGAAATATAAGCTAAAATTAGCCTTTCCCAAGCAAATGTATAAGATATTTGATTCTTATTTAGCGGGCAGACTCTTTCATGTTAAGCACGGAAAAAAATATTCCGAATTTAAAGAAATCGCGGCAGGAGTTCCACAAGGAAGCGTCCTGGGTCCGATTCTATTTTTAATCTACACTCGAGATATTCCCCAGGAAGATGGCGCAAGTGTAGCTAGTAGTAATTCTAGTGAGTACTACGGTTGAATGAACAACTAGTAGGCTTCAACGGGTTATCAACAGCGTTTTTGAGTGTACAAATACTTGACGTATTGTCCTTAGGGAAACAAAATCCTCGTATGTTACAGAAATGTAAATACACTACCCATTTTCATAGAGTCCGTACCAATTCCGTACGCAAATGAAACTAAATATTTGGGAATGACACGAAACCAAAATGGAAATCGCAAGTAAGAAAGAAACGGGAATACCTCGTTATAAAATGTAATGTAATGCATTGGCTGCTTGGTCGATTTGCCAAACTCAGCATGCAAAACAAGCTGCTTTTATAGAAGCAAGTTCTAAACCCAGTTTGGACGTATTTTATACAACTTTGGGATTGTACCAATACAAGTAACATACAAATATTACAAACTTTTCAAAATAAAGCGCTGGGAACAATTGTAAACGCCCCGTGGTATATCAGAAACATTAATATCCACCGGGACTTAGGTATAACTACCGTCGAAGACGAGATACATAAACGCATTTGCCCGTAAGCAACAGACTCGCCTTTATGGCCATTGCAATAACAAAATTCTGCAAATTTTGTGCAAGACAATTATAGTGCGCAGACTTCACGGGATAAAACCATTTAAACTAGCGCAATAAGTTGTAACGGCGCGAGCAATTGACGGTATTAGCAGGTGCTTTCGCTGGGAGGCTGCCTGCCAAACGTGTATAAAACCGGAAATAAGAACTACTAGATGGGAATTACCTAGTTGTAGTATAAAGTATGTTGAAGGGAGGTGTTTTTAGTGAGTAAGAATCTCACAATTTTACACTCGATGCAAAAAAAAAATAATCAAATGTTGTGTTGAAGAACAAATTGCAATTAAAAATCAAAGCTACTACTAGCTTAAAAAACTTAAATTTTCTAACTTCGTTTTATTTTGGATTTACCATTATTTCGGTTCAATTAATTTTAGCTCCACTAAGTATTTTTCTTAATCGAGACTTTTTTCTCGTTTTAATAACTGCTTTAACTGCAATTCCATCAGTCAGCAACTTTCATTTGTTAAACTGCAGCACAAAGAGAAAACACCAAGATTATTGTATATAAGTTCAAATTCGACATTACCATTTACTGACTCCAATATTTTATTTTCCGTTGATAATAGAATTCAATTTCCCATATTTTAAAGAAGAAATTTTTATTGGTGTTCATTGAATTTAGAATTGATGCTCCACCCTTATCTCGAAGACAATAAATCTCCAATGACTCATCGTAAATTAAATGACAGTAATTTCATTTAAGCAAAAGAAAAATGTGCATAAAAGATGAGAATGAAATCGACATAGCTAGCAGTATAAAACAAAATTCCAAAAGTCTGAAATATCCTTTTTTTTCCGAAGTCGTTTCCTGTCAATCCATTAATTTAACACAAACGACTCTCCTCACTTTAAAAAAAAAAGGATTTCAACACCCGGAGAAAACAAACAGACACTCGGAAGTACATACAAAAGTCGACAAGTATAAAAAAAATATGCTAGTGATTCTCTAGGAATGTGTTTATTCAAATGGTTTAGTCAAAGATATCCTTAAGAAATAAAAATGAGGGTCATTAACGTGAAGCAACGACTTGGATTTTTTTTTTGCCTAAGAAATATCCGACAAACAAACGTCTACAAAGCTCATAGTTTCATTACTTTTATGTTACTACTAATGTATGCAATTGTCTTGAGCTTAAATGGGGAAAATATAAATGCTCATAGCTGCTCATAATGACAAGGGTACCACTTTAAATTTTAATGTAGTCGACTACGAAAGAGACAAGGAATGCCATTTTCAAATGTAGCATCTCTTCAAGTAGTTAGGGACGATGTCATGTAAATAGGATTAAATTTATAGTAGTTTCTAATGACTTTCCGCTTGACCCTTTTCACTGACCCAATTAGATAGGCATTCATCTCCCTAGATTGTACCGTCCAAGATGACCATATCTGCCATCAGTTTTTAAAAGGATTCATCAAACATCATACTGGGTGCTATTAGTAGGCGTTCCTTGTTATTGTTTTTACACACAATCAAGCGAAAATCAATTGAATAAAAGTAGTGCAGTAATGTGCACCTCTTTTAGTTAGGATCACTATAATGTGCTGCGTTCTTAAATATCGCTCAGATTCATGTCGCAAAACAGGTAGAACTAATTGTGAAGACTGCCACGTTCTATGCCTTTTCTTAACGACAAAGTGAATTTAATTACTTAAAGTTATTTATATCAAAGAAATCAAAATAACCAGAAATTAATATAAAATAGGGTTACCGTACTCTTTGCTCATGCATTTTATGACACACTTTATTAATTTTTTTTACGAATATGACCCAAAAATGTAATATTGAACTAAAAAAAACGCCTCAAAAAAGAGGACGTGTAATATTGAATATTTCGTTTTTGAGGTCGGCAGATTTGAAGGCAGATTTGCTACTATCCGGTGGAGCAAATAAAACACTAAAATTTGCATCAAATATTCAAAATTTTTATTGTAATCGATAAATGGGCCTTTGCATTTACGTTTTAAAAACAACTTCATGTTAATGTTGTCCGCGGCTCGGTTTCAAATGGTCCATTCGGAAGGTCAAATTTGCGTCACTTTTTCGAGCATTTCGGCCTGCATTACATGAATTACGCGTGTTATGTTATGGCTTCAATCATGTTCGGCTTGTCCACATAGACTAACGACTTTACATAACCCCACAAGAAATAATCACGAGGCGTTTAATCGCATGATCTTGGCGGCCAACTCACAGACCACATGTTTTTATTGTTCAACTTAGCCAACTGAGGCTATCGCGTATCATGGCTCGATATCGTTCACGGTTGACGGTAACATTTCTTCCACGGTCGTCTTTGAAGAAAAATTAACCGATGATGCCACAAACCCATAAACCATACCAAACTGTCGTTTTTTCGGAAAACATCGGTTTTCCTTGTATGGCTCATCACTCCAGATGCGACAGTTTTGCCTATTTACGCATCCGTTGAGCCAGAAATGAGCTTCATCGCGGATTTGCACATTTTTCACAGAGCACGAATTTCGATATTATATTTCAAAAATTTGCAATCGTTGCTCGTTTGTAAGTCTTTGCATGATTAAATGACAGAGTAAACTGAAAACTTTTCATTTTGACAGATGACATTTGGACGCCATTACTAACCAGTAAAACAAACCTGAAAAACTCAACTCTTAAAAAGTCATCCTTTATAAAAAATATTTGGCATTTACGGATCTACGTACTTGATCCAACAGGGAACTAACTCCGAATAACGAATCTCAAATCCAATAGTGGGATTTAATTCATTAAGAACTTTATGAACAAATTGGCTAGGTGTGTTCTTATTTATAATAGACTTGTGTGATTTGTTGGACATATTATTGGTACCCATGCCGAAGTTCAGCAGCTTTTCATGACATGGGTTTTTAGTTGGGTTCATTTTTGTTTTTACATTTCAACGCTATGGAGTCTATTATCCATTAAGCAATAACTGACTAAACAATAAATGTGTGCTTAATAAACTACTTGAATGTTAAGCACCGATTTTTTAAAATGATATTGTAAAAAAAAAAAATTAAAAAATTGTAAATTGTTACTCCAAAAACTGCCAAAATTGAATGAAGTGCGTAAAACAATTTAAAGATACATACTTTATCTACAGATTTGGCAAAAAAATTCATCAGATTTCCAACAACTTTCTCTTTTGCATACATACTTATTTATACGTATTTAAATCTAGACTCTCACACAAATCAATGCCATAGCTTATTCTTAAGGATGTATTAGCATGATCATGCACCGGCAGAACGGCAAGTGTGACCAATTTGCATATAGATTTTGCTCAGCAAGGAAAAGTGATATTATCAAAATATGTTTTAAATAACTGTAGAACACATGTAATATGCCCGATCCACAAAAAAGGAGATCGCCTACTATGCACCAACTTTAGCGGCATAAGCATTTTAAACATCGCCTACAAGATCTTGTCTAGCGTTTTATGTGAACGTCTTAAGACGATCTAATAGGTCATTACCAATGCGGCTTCAGACCTTGAAAATCTACGACCGACCAAATCTTCACATTGCGCCACATCCCGGAGAAAGCCCAAGAATTTAACATCGATACCCACCACCTTTTCATCGATTTTAAAGCAGCGTACGGCAGTATAAATAGGGACGAACTCTTTCGTACCATGTCCAGCTTTGGAATTCCATGCTCGCTATTCCGTCAAAATTGCTAGGGATTATACCGAAACCTTCGACACCACCAGAGGGTGGAGAGACGCACTGTCGTGCAGCTTTTCAATATTGTGCTTGAAAAGATAGTTCGCAACACCCAGGCCATTACATCAGGCACTATCCTTAATAAATCATTGATGTGATAGGAAGAACAAAGCGAGCAGTAACAAATGCTTTCACTAGAAGGGAGTCAGCAGCAAGCAGTAGGGGGGCTGATTATAAATGAGCACAAGATGAAGTATATGCTTTCATCAAAAAAACGTCTAATCCCACCACCGACTTGGTCAGAACGTGACAATTGATAGGTATTACTTTGAGGTAGTTGGTGAATTTGTCTACCTGGGCGGAAAAAAACATCAGCGCGGAAATCAAACGTAGTATTACTCTTGCTTGTTTCTTTGGGCTAAATAAGCAATAGAGGAATAAAGCCCTATCGAGAAGAGCCAAGCAGACGCTATACAAAACACTCATTATCCCGATCCTGCTATATAGTGCAGAAGCATGGACACTTACCCAGTCGGATAAAACCTCCCCTGCTGTATTCGAGAGAAAAGTCCTACGAACGATTTATGGTCCCGTAAGCGTTGACCAAGCAAACAATGTTTGGTGAATAGTTTTGTGATGGAGACCACTTTATTTGCATGGAATTAGTCAAATTTGTACGAAACCAGCATATTAACAGGTTAATCCGAAATGTAGCGAAAAAAATCGTTGGCTTCCTTTTCTTAGTATATCTGCAATTCTGCATATTTTAATTGCCTTTTTAATGACCATATTCATATTGCATTGCACATACTACCTACCTTCGACCAGAAAAACTCTTTTATCCACTGAAAAGTAGTTTAATCCTCACATATGTATGTAGAAAAACAACTGAAGTTTTTATACTTAGTACAATCTACACTCTCACTTCTGCGAAACCGGTGTTCATAATCCCTCGGCAAAACGTAACAAAGAGACTACCACTTAAGCTTGAAATACAACTATGTAGCTAGTAGCCGTCGATTATCTGCTGATCTCTCTCCTTCATTTCATAACTTTAGCATGCTAATGCTAATCCCTACTATTACATCTGTGTATGGAGACACACAATCTAGGTACATACATACTTCAGAATATGAGAAACAAAATTTCCACACAACGCTGAAACATAAAATTAGCTTCAAGTCATTAAGTTAACATAATGAGCAAGTGCGCTGGTATTACATGAACATGATATGTTTATTAAATAAAACGAACAAATTAACTGAAGTTTATTCCCTCGTATAAATCAGCTACTAAATAAGTACTTCTCGTTCTTGTTTCATCTGTTTGCGGTAAATGGCTATCTAGTTTGACTGGAAAATATGTACAAAGCTAGTAACCTTCGCATATACACATTACCCTCATACTATATGTATCTATATTTACTCTTCTGTGTGTCTGTTGTTCCATTAGTGTGCATTATGTTCAGATCTATCTGTACTTCCCAAGGGGCACCGCACACACTACAGTGTTTATATCCTTTCAATTCTCTGGTAAGCCAGCTCAGCACTTTGGCACATAATGTGAATGAGAAAAAACAAACATTTCATCCTACCAATGGATGACCGAAAAAAAGTAATATACTTATACTATCGATAAGAACAAGGACATTCGACGACGATTCGACCATAAGAAAGAAGCTCAAATAAAGATAAATATGCACACTCGTATATCCTGTTTTTGGGTTTGGCAAAAAGAAAAAACAAAAAAAAAAACACCCGGAATTTCTCCATAAATGCCATTTGCGTTTGCTGTGAAAAGTATCAACCATAACCGGATATCCAATTCCAGACGTAGGATGTACATGATTTTTCGGTTATGGAACATCAGGAACTGGGAATTATTAAAAAGAATAAAACTGGCGCCTCGGCACACATAAATAAGGTTTGTTTTTTTTTTCACTTGCTTATTTTGTGTCTTGTTGTTTCAATAGAAAATGAAAGCAAACAATTATTGTTGGTATATGGTCTCGATTTTGTTCTTACAGACAACAAAACAATTGTAAAATGCATGAGTTGGGAGATACATATTTAAGGCAAATTTAGTCAAACTTGAGAAGGGTCTGGTGATATTTAAATTTGACTTCCATAGATTTATGTCACAGTCGAAAGCACTTTTCACTCTCCATGCCCAAACCTCTAACATATAGAAGAGTGTAGCATTCATTGAATGAGTTCTGCTGAAAATACGTGTACATATAACTCCAAACACACATACATACGTTTATAAACACATACTTAAAAAAGATGAACCTGTGGGCTTCGACATTGTACTACAGCTTAGTATGTTGGCTTATGACAATGGCAATGAGCCATAACCCAGTCTCAGTGGTTTTGGATTAGGATGTACCATTTTAACTACAAAAACCACCTAAGGCAGCTACACCCATTGTCAGAGGAAATCGGTACAGACCAACCTTCGAAGACGTGTCCGAACATTCCTATTACAATCGTTTCCGACACTTTCAATTCAATTCAATTAAATTATCTTATTTTTGAAGTGACGTAAAAATAGTTTCCCCTATCTTCAAAGAGTGATGGTGCTTCTAAAAGGTGTTAAGAAGCAACATACAGGAATAGAACTTTGAGTTGGCAACACTATTTCAACTGGCGGCCATTTTGTCAGCTATCAAGTGATTTATTTTTAGTTTGATTTGGCATTTCAACATGAATAGACTAAAGCCTGAACAACGCTTCCAAATTGTGCGAATTTATTCTGAAAATCATGGTTCTGTTCGAGATACGTATGGCGCGAATTTTGTTTAGCGATGAAGCTCACTTTTGGTTGAATGAATACGTCAATAAACAAAACTGCCGTATTCGAAGTAATGGTAATCCTCAAGTGTATGTTGAGACACCGTTACATACACAAAAACTTACTCCTGCTTTATGGGTTGATGAAATAAATACTTCTTTAAAAACGATGCTGGCCAGAACAATTCAGTCAATGGTGACCGCTATAGAGCAATGGTTACTGACTTTTTCGTTCATCAATTAAACAACCATGATGTGTAGTTTCAACAAGACGGCGCAGTATGTCACACAGGTTGTCCCACAATTAATTTATTGATGGAAACGTTTGGTAACCGCATATTTTCACGTTACGGAACCGTGAATTGGCCTCCAAGATCTTGCGATTTAACGCCGCTTGACTATTTTCTGTGGCGATATGTGAAGTTGGTAGTCTATGCCGATAAGCCCAAAACGATTGACCACTTGGTGAACAATATTCGCCGCGTTATTTCCGATATACGGCCACAAATATGAGAAAAAGTCATCGAAAATTGGACCTCCAGATAAGACTATGTCCGAGCCATCCGTGGCGGACTCTACTTTGTTACAAGAAAGACAAAACTTATGCTTAAGATCCTGTACGTCATGTGTGGTAACATTCAACTGGCTATCGATGCGATGCTAAAACCCAAATCTGGCTCTCTTCACGACATCATCATATTCGTCCAGTTGCTATGGTCTCTATTGGCTGATAAGTCCTTCTTCAAAGCTCGAAAAGCCTACTCAACTTGGGAATGTCTTTTTCTAGTCAAGTTACCGCTATCTTAAATTACATGGGTAGGCAATTTAGACCTTATCATCTCAATAGATCCTATAAACTCCTCAATTCTGGTTTCACACTCAACGTTATCAACTATACGATATTTCTTTCACAACTTTCCAAATAAGACCACTTCTTCTGCAGCTGTCTGCTCATTCTCACGATATTGAAATTGAATTTTTGGAAAATTAATGTATATTTCAACAGATATTTGTCTGAGGTTTGATTTATTATATGAAATAAAACACATAAGTTTTAAGTGAACTTTCAATTTTTATAATCGGTTAAGAGAACAATTAATGGCATTCACTTTATGAAAATAATATTATGTTAATGTTGGCCATGACTACGACCCACGTGTTCCATTCGAAAAGTCCAATTTTGGGCATAGCGACTGGTATCTTGCGAATAACAGGAGTAATGTTAGCTTCCAAGGCGTCAATCGGAGCTTGCTTATTCCTGGAGACCTGAGATTTTAGATATCCACAGAGAAAATACTCGCAAGATCTAGGAGGCCAATTTATCGCAGCAAAACGTGGAATTAAATGCTCACAAGTCCATTGTTTCACGCGCTTTATCTCTATTAGTGCCATTTTGTTGAAAGCAGAGCTCGCCAAGACCATGGGCTTGAATTGCAGGAACCACATAGTCCGTTAAAATGGTGCGATAATGGTTACCATTGACGGTAACATTCTGATTTGCCTAATGTTTGATGAAATGTGGACCAATGATTCCACGAGCCAGTGGTGGTCATCAGCCCACATACGGTAATTTTAGTTATTAACGTACCCATTGAGCCAGAAATAGGCTTCAACACTGAACAAAACTTCACGATAAAATACCGGATTTTCCATTTCCATTTACAATAAGACAACTCGTCTAAACTATTCTTATTGGCACTTATCTTTATTCACATAAATGGCTATAGGTGCTTTAGCTGACTAGTACTTGTTTCCGCTAGGGTGGCAAAACAAATATAAATCTATTATAGGATAGCTTTTAAAAGAAGTTTTAAAACATTTTGTTGATAGGTACATAAAAATATTCTTTAAAAATTCTTGAAATTACTCTGAAATTGTAGCGGAGGTATGCAAAAAGTAATTGCAATGCATTTGAGGAATGTTTCTAACACATTATTAGCCCCATGTACTAAACCAGCTGTACCGAAACAACACAGAATACAGAATACAACAAAGTACTTTGTGCTATTCAACAACACAGGGAGACAACTACCTACGTCCGAAGGCACAACAGCCCAAACAATAAACTTCCTTTGAAAACTGTTTCAGACAAAACTTAGCCTACGGATAGAACCATACTATCACCATCCCAGACTAAAATGAACATTTCCTCTACAAAGGAAATGCTGAAAATATTTTCCCATCGCACATCATCATTTTTCTTTCACGGAGGGAACTCAACGCACACCAAAACATAAACATTCAATTCACAAAGGGTAAATAACATAACGGCAACAACTATTACAAAAACAACAACAGAAAAGTGGTTGTTTCAAATGCCGTAAACTAACCCCAAAAGAACCTATGACACAGCAGATTCTCCCTCCCCCACAGCCGCTACCGCCGCCGACACGCCGCCACACTGCTTACATGTCCCTTCAACCACTTGCAACTCAGCCAAAGGCTGATGTGTTAGAAATTTGTCCACATTTATAGTTTTTCTTCTTTTCCCGAGAACTAAGAGACGTTATGAGAGGAAGAGCACAAAAAATAAAGAAAAAAAAAAACAAAAAAACACAACAACTTCAAAGTTTACTACACGCTCTAAGGAGCAAGGACTAAAGGCCACACCACACACAACTACTGCCACTGAGAATGAGGGTAGGGTAAATAGAGAAGAACTCAAGCAAAATAACTAACCGTGGAAAAATAGTTTCGGAGAAAATGAAATAAAACGGAAATAAAAGCGAAACGACAAAAATAAACGTCCTCCCCACTTCCATATCGCTTTGTAGGCAGCTTGGGTGGCAGGCAGGCAGGCAGACAGGCACAAGACAAAAATGGCGCCCATTATTTTCTTACATCAGCCATTAAAATCATCGTCCTGTGAGTTGTGTTGGGTTCTTTGCACTTTTTTGCTGGCGCTTCTATTGCATCCGTGCCTGAGTTCGCTTCCGGTTGTACAACTTTATAAACTGTGAGCGCGGGGCACTGCACTTACCGAGTTGGTGATGGGTTTTTACTTTTCCTAGTATGTAGTGGAATGAAGGAAGGAGCCAGGTACTAGGTAAAGTACTTGCACATTAGCTGCCGACATCTGCGCACAGAATGAAGAAAACTGTGAAAATTGTTTTCCTTCTTCAGTTGGCGTTGGATGTTTTATTTGTGGTAGCTTGGGGCATACAAAGATGTGAAGTGAAGGGTTGCAGCTGCTGAGCACACATAAAAAGGGTAAGAGTGGCAAAAGAAGAACTTTGTTTCATTTTTTTATCGCCTACAGAGGATATAAAATGAAAATTAAAAATTGTGAAGCAGAGGCCGGAATAATGCAGATTATCGTGAACAGACCGTCAGAACAGCGCAAAATTACCTACCAAAGAAGGTATCTACTTAAGTTCAAGTGTATCTTCATATCCTTCGGCGGGGAGTTACAATATTTTTGTTGGAAAAACACAAAAGCTCTACGTATTTTCTTTTCCGCTCTTGCACTAAAAATAAAAAACCAAAAAATATATGCACATGCGATGGTTTCGCCCGCAATCGAAGGATGTTGCCTTGTTTGTTTTCATTTGCCTATGAAGACAGCAACCAACTGAAGCAGAACGAATCCATTCATCTAAGAAGTGGAAGAAAGCACTCCCCATTTTGCCATCATCTATCGAATGCACGTTCACTTTACCTCGACGTGGCGTAGCATCTCAAAATGCCAACAAATAAGGACCTTCATACAATGGATGCATAATGCACGTTTTCTAACACGGCGAGCACTAGGCTCATTCGTTATGATAATTGAATGGCTGTGTGTTGGTTTGCTTGCTAGGTAAGGCACGCCAGTGTTGGTGGCACTATGTGCCGCTGACTCTGGCTGAAACGTTGCGCTAAAACAATACAATGAATTTATATTGTTGCATTATGCAATTTCAAGATGTCTGTCTGCCGGAAAGTCTGGGATTTTGCCTTCCCTTCGTTGTTGTCGTTGTCATCATCACCATCATCGTCACTGTCATCGGTGAAGCGTACGCGCTCCGAGACTGTACGGATGCTTTCTTGCGGTGTGTAGGGTGGGTTGCTTTCTTGCCAAGTGCAAGCAAGTACTTAGGTCTGTAGTGTTTTTTCCTCTTAGGAAAATCTTCCGGATGACGGTGCTCGTGCATCTAATTTAATAAAGAATGCGAGGAAGAGAAATATCGTGTGATATTAAGGCAGATTTTATTTTGCTTGCATAATTTGATGGGGAAGTGCTGTTTCCAGCAACGTGTAAACGAGAAGATTTTATGCTACAAAAAAATGTATCTTATGCTTCAGTTTGCGCCTGCTAGCTGTCACAATATGTTGCATTAATAATGAAATGCGGTGATGGCGGTTTCAGTGCATTTCTATCCGATTTATGTAATGCCAATGACATTCGGAATGCAAATAAGGGCTAATGTCCTTTCCTCGTACGCATTTTGGATTATACGAAAACCCTTTTTTCGAAAAATTTTAAAACTAGTACAGGAAGTGTACACATTTCAACTTAAAATGCTATTACTTTCGAACGGCAAAGTAGACACTTTTTCATTCAACATTGATAATAGAATTAGGTTCACTCACCATAAAGGAAGTGATTATAGGAATAGCTTACTTAGAGTCCAAAATGGCTGCAGCTTACGGATTTTTCCGACGAATTATTTAAGATATATTAAGAACTTGATAAATGTAGTAATGGTCTATTGATTCAGCCCCGCATCTTCAATTTTTGTTTGGGCGGGGCAAAATCTGACAAAGACCGCTTATAAAGGGTGATTTCTTAAGCGTAGTTTTTTTTAAATCGAATAAACACTCAAATATGCATCAAACTTTCATTGTAATCTACATGGCCTTTGCCATTTACGTTCTAAAGACAACTTCATGTAAATGTTGTCCGCGGCTTCGTTTCAAATGGTCCATTCGGAAGGTCCAATTTGCGTCACTTTTTCGAGCATTTCGGCCTGCATTCCACGAATTACGCATGTTATGTTATCCAGTATGGCTTCAATCATGTTCGGCTTGTCCACATCGACTAACGACTTTACATAATCCCACAAGAAATAATCACGAGACGTTAAATCGCATGATTTTGGCGACCAACTCACAGGGCCATTTCGAGAGATAAGCTGCTTACCAAATTCATCCTTCAACATTTTCATTGTTTCACGAGCTCTGTGGCACCGTCTTGATGAAACCAAGTGTCAACTAAGTTCAACTCAGCCAACTGGGGCAAAAAATCATGGCTCGATAAAATTTGCAATCGTTGCTCGTTTGTAAGTCTTTGCATGATTAAATGACAGAGTATACTGAAAACTTTTCACTGACAGATGTCGTTTAGACGCCATTACTAACCAGTGCTATCAATTTGAAAAACTTAACTCTTAAAAAACCACCCTTTATTTATCATCTACATAATATAATTTCAGCTATCAGATGTGCTCTAATTGATTGACATTTGGACGTAGCCTACATAGGCCTTCTGGAAATAATGCATCCATTGCTATTTTCTGTGTTAAGCCAATTTATTTAGATATATGGATATGAGCGTGTAGGATACATATTTTATGCACAGCACAGGAAATAAGTCGCAAATAAATTTTAATTGGTTTAGTTTACCAAAAATTTCGCTCACAGCTTGCGGATGTAGTAGCAAGCGTAGAGTAAATTCGCAGGGCAATAAAAATATTAGGAAAAGTATCCTGCATTCATTGCAAAAGATAGAAACTGTTAGCCTTTCTATATCACCAAATAAAAGCGGAGCGTGCTCTTTAAAGCGTAGTGTTCCTGGCATAGTTCAACGGCGCTTAAATCTCGCTTGTATTTTCGAGCTGGATCCGCTCCATACTTTTACAGTTCTTCAATTAACATTTTCAAAATATTAGTACCATTAAAAAATTTAAATTCTCAATCAAACCTCTTTATAAGTTCTGATATGATACGATCAAATACCATCATTATTTCTTTAGAAAATAATTGAACACGTTGGAGTGTTTGTTTGGAGCGTCTTCACACATCTCATCGAAATGTTTTTTACGTATCGAAATTCGTTTGTTTTGCAAAATAGGGTCAACATCACTTTTTCAGCAACTTATACCAGCCTCTTTTATCCAATATTGCATTGGATTTTGTCTCATTTTTTTGCAAACTATTGAGCAAACCATCCGTTAGTGGACGGAACGGGCAAGGATAATATATTCTTTCTGAATTTCTATATTCACTCGATTGATTTCACGAAGAATATTCGCCCACACAGTTAAATTAAGAATAAATTTAAAATTCTTTAAAGCAGTTAAGAGATGACTCGTACTTAGCTTCTATATTCACTCGATTGATTTCACGGAGAATATTCGCCCACACAGTTAAATTAAGAATAAATTTAAAATTCTTTAAAGCAGTTAAGAGATGACTCGTACTTAGAAGTTTGCTTAACTTCTCCTAAGGCTTCCGCTTTTTCTGGCAAAATATTTAATAGGGCATTAATAGAAACCTCCTTTTAAATTGTTTTAACTTATATTTTTATGTCCTACCTAGCAGTGGAGCAAACAAAAAACAATATACTTTTTGAATCAGTCCAAATAGGTTAATAGCTTCCTGGTTAAAGCTATTCCTGCGGGCGAGCAGGTATTTTGTGCTATGCCTACGCGCCTCGGGAATAATAAATGTTCGTTCTGTATGGCTCACTCCGCGCTCTGGATATCGGTCGAGTTGATATGGCCATGAAATTTCTGTACTTGTACTATTACGTATTCTGTGGTCCAAGTTAAGTAAATGATTAGTTGTCCATTCGTCTATAAAGTGTGAATTTGGGCGCCCCCTGATCATGCCGCCCAGGGCATAAGTCCCGGCTTGAGCCCTCTAGATCCGGGGCTGTATTGATCTGAAGGATGGACTCTTTCTTCAGCGGATACAAAATTCTTTCTAAGACATTTGTTCCCGTTTACGTTGACGGGTATGGAACTACGTCCAAAAACTACGCATTGGGCATTTTGAGACGTACTAGTTAGTGAGGCTCATTGGTTATGACCCATTCTACACCGGACTGAAGCGCCGCCTATATAGTAATATCCCAGAAAGGGCAAAACCCCAGTGGTCGCAACTGTAAACAATTTTAGAATGAACTTACCATAGAACGTGCCATAAAACGCTGACACAATTTCGTTTTAGCTCGACTAACATATAAGTCTTCATCGATCGTGCTTAAATGGCAAAAACGTTCTCCTTAATGCTTTTGCCCGATTACATTAATTTTTATTGTAGTTCTTTGTGCCTTTTAAGCAATTTTTCCATGCTGCGAACAATTGCAAAAAAAACGAAAAAAAAAATAATAATAAAACACTTCAAAACAAATTACTACCGTTAAAGGAACACTTCATGCGGAAGTTCAATTAAAAGTTATATTTTCCATCTAACTTAGTTTAGCTACAACATCTAAAACGAAACAATAAAACCGTAACAAATATCGATTCTCTACTTCCCGCTCCAGTTTATGGCTACCAAATCAAATATAATTGCCAATTAAGTTCAAAAAAGGTATAAATTCAGAAAAAACAAGACAAATATCTAAATTTTCACAGACAAATAAATTTGTATTGCAATAGGTTTTGTTTTTTTTTTTATCATAAATTCCAATTTGATTCTCTTTGCACATGTTCGTAGCTATCTGAAAGAACGACGCGAAAAAAACAAATGCTATGTATATTAATTAATTTACCAACAATTGTGTTCACAAACTATACAAATCACAACACACGCGGAGTTGAGGGTTGAAGGACTATGGCTGGTTGGGCGCACATAATAAATATTATTTTTGTATGAGTGTTTTTGTGTACTTTCTTTCCACACCTCGGATTCGGATTCGGATTCATGTTCGGGTTCGAGTTCGGGCTCAGGCAAGTGGATGTGGCATTGTGATTGGGACTAGTGCTTTTCGTACTCACGTGGATGAGGCTTGTGTACACATTCGAATACACACACTACATATTGGAATCTAACACATCAACAAAAGTTTTGAACACGGTACTTTGGTTCCCAAGCGGATACATAACTGTCAGAATCAGGCAACCAGGATGGTGGCTAGGTTAGGTAGTATGTACAGAAATGTAACAAAAAAAAATCCTTGAGTACCCATAGGTAAAGTCATCGATTGTACAATATACTCGTGGACTGAAATAACAGACAGACGTTCAATTAAATGGACAAAAAAAAATATTTGAGGTAACTAGGGTGGCGCAATGCCAGCACTCCTATACACCTAACAAGCTCACAAATCAAATACAAACACTGTTCAACAACGATACGGAAAAGGCTGTGTTCTATTTTGCTGTCTATTAGTTCCAGAGCGCAAATATACCAATGCTCAAAGAATTTTGATTCGTTTTGGCATAAAAAACCATTCGCTTTGACCTTTTTTTGGACTAAACATGAATAGGACTACGGTTCGATGGACATTGAAAGGACGATTGTGCTATTGAAGTAAAGCTTTCCGATATTCTAAACTTTTAGAGATACCAAAAAAAATATATTGGCATGTGGAAATGGTAACTCTATATCCTAAAATTATTCATAAGCCGAGCACATTTCGAGAGTAATTCTTACGTATAAGCATACGTAATGTTATTAGTCTCAAATTAGCGAGACGATTTTTGCATCACAAATACGCATCTTTGTATTGTATAGCATTAAAGTTTGCAACTGTTAATATGTTTTCTTACTAATGTGCCCTGTTTTCTTCTATTTGCAGAACTACCAATTCGCTAAAAAACACCAATCGACCTATGAGGTAAGAATTAGAATCAAAAACTAAAGAAATTTTTGATTTATGAAAAAAGGTGCGTCCGCGTTGACAGTAGAACTCGTACCAGGATCATCAGAAGTGAAAAAAAATCGTGTTTTAGTTAAGACCATAAACTAGAATTTAGACAAAGGGGGAAAAAAAGTGAAAATTGGATTTTTGGCAATTTTGGTAAAATCTGCTTAACATTTTTTTTTTAAATAGTTGTGATTGAAAAAAAAACCCTCGTCAAAGTCCTCGTGAACTGTATCTCATCAAGATCGGTTGAGTGGTTTTCGAGAACTTTTGACAACCGACTTTGAAAACATAGTTTCGAGAAAAACGCGTTTAAAGTTTGGATAACCTCAAATAAGCCTCTTGATTCAATTGAGTGCGCACATTCCCAAGGCTGTATCTCCGAAATTTTCGGAATGACTTGAAAATTTAGGATAATATTCTCGATATATTGTAGAAATTATAAGACCAGCCGTCTGCGTAGATTAGGGCCTACGCATTTTTAAAAATGAGACAGTGCAGCCTCATTTATTTGGACTCCTAAATACAAGAGGGTTTCCGGATTAACGGGATGTCCGGACTAAACAATGTGGGAGAAAAATGCCGGCTTATAAATCAAACTGAAAGTCCAATTTTTGGTAGCGTAGTATTTTATTATTACACAATAAAAACAAACATTTTTTTAATTTTAATTCAATTCGTTAACATTTCTTGCGTTATTAAAATTTGTTTACAAAATGTATAAAATAGTTTTTGCCTTTATTACTAATACTTATGAGTAATACCATATAGTGTTATTTAGATATACATCATAATCAAAAATGTTCACTTTAACTGGATATATCTGCAGGAATATCCCAGACGAGCCTTCAATTTGTAGAAATTGATCCTTCCAAGAAAAACACAACACCGGTATTATTTATATATTTTATTGGCAAAATAAATAAATCAAGCTTAGTGGCCTTACTCCTTGAGATACAAACTGCAACTGATCTATTTCAAAACCAAACTTGTAAGAATATCGCGTGTTTATACATAAGTCCTGTCGTCCTTGTGTACAGTCTATTTACGTTCCGATTCGATTTTCGTATATCGTCGTTTGCTATCTACTTCTGTATGTCCAGCCCGTATTACGTTCCGGTTCACTTTCATGTGTCGTCTAGGTTGTTTACATTCTGGTTGATATGTTCCAATGATACATGTTGGTGCATGTATCCTACCATTGGTGTCGTTATCCGTCTCCTGTCTCACGCTAGATAATACACGTTAGTGCATGCATTCTACAGCAGTCCATCTACTCCTTTCCTACAAAATTTGCCTTGGGATGATGGTAGACCACACCTATATCCCATTTTACTTAAGACATATTTTCATACATATATATCGACTTTTCACTTAAGAACCTACAGGGGGCATTATAATTAGGGGAATTCCATGTTTTTTGGAGCGATTCAAAAATGCATTTCATATAGCGAAAAAAGTTCGTATGACGACGCAGACGCGCACTTTATATTTTTTAAGATAATAGAAAACTAGTTTGACTGAAATGACTGAGCTAAACAATAAAAAAATAAAACAATATTAAGCATATCTAAACGGCCCTTACAGGACCTAAAGCCTAGCTTCTCAAACCATTGTATAGGTGCAAAGATATATTTTCTTACACAATTGAAAGGAAGCTATAGTTTTTAAGTTTTTAAGAACTTATCGTGACAATTATTTCTCTTAGATGTTTGTACGGGTTGGATTTGAACCGGAGACACCGCGCTTAGTAGTCCAACGCACTTAACCACTAAGCTGCTGACGTCATTCTAAGAACAAGTAGTGATAATAAAGCCAGGTTTCCCCAAAATTGAATTTCATTGATGCTATCTTTACCTGCTTTTGATAACGGGTATTTAATTCTATTATTATATTTATATACTTCCCAATAAGTGTAAATTATTTCGCACCTGAAAACTTGCTTTTACATTTCAAAAGCTTAATTGATCAATACATACATACGCATGCATGCAGTTGTTCCCTTAAATGTTCTTTCCATTACCAATTTTGCATCGGATCCACTATTCAATAAAACCATCCACAGTTTAAGGCTTCAAGCCATCTCCACTTAGACTACAACCGCTGAAAAATTCAGTTAACTAAATTTTAATATTTCTTAACTTTTTTAAAAGCTCTGCCATTGCCTTTTCATGATGCTAACAATTAAATTATAAATAAAAGCATACATCACTTCATTTTTAATGAAAAAAAAATTCCTAATTAAAACGTGTTGTTCAACAACGGATACCTCTCCACACTAGACAGCCGCAAGTTGAATAAACTCTCTCATTTATCCCAGATTTAAAAAGTTACCTACAAAAAAAATAATTTCCTATCTTTCCTTCCTGTTATGCCTACCTGTTCCCGTGTCCTTTAATAATACTTTCAACTTCAACGTGGTTGGTTTTATCCCCATCAATCTAATCTGATGGAAGCTTATTCCTAAAATTGACATTTCTCGTTATACAAGGACACGAGAGGAGCGCTTTATGCAAAACGTGTGTCAACCGTTCGGAAGAGGACATTTTGAGGAGAACCACCAATCGTTTCGTGAGTAGTTTTATTCATTTTGATGCTTCGTTTTTTCCATTTTCTTATCCGTTTTCCATTTCTGAATTTTTTTTTCGTCGATGTCCTTCGGCTTATCAGCCATACCTACATATTTTTCTATAGCTGGTATAAACGTTGGTACGTTGCTTATCCGGCAGCGAACACAGGACAAAATGTATTTCTTTTTTCGCAGAGTTTTGATTGACCAGTCGAGACACGTGCGTATGGTGTAGGTCGGTGACAAAAAATGTCCACACATATGTTCGAGTGGGTATATCTATGCAATCGGGTAACACCGCAAAGATCACAGAAATCGTTGTGTGACAGCTGGATATAGTCTAGGATGCCGTATGAAATAGAAAGAATGTGTTCCCTTTCACATGCCAATCTTGCTGCTGGAAACAAATAGGACTTTGTCGCATAAATCTCCAAATTCGAATAGGTTTTTTTTTGGAAAATGTATGATATTTTTGTTTCCAGCACAAAAACAAAAAAATTGGAATGGGGCATTTCAATGTCCATAATTTGCCAGCGATTTAATTAAGCAACTGTTAGCATATATAGATATGTAGGCCAGTAGCAGATTTATGCGGAGCATGTCGACCTATCTGTAATTTGTTTTCATTTTGCGTGACTTTAATTGAGGCTCTGATTTCTTATATTTATTCCAAGCTCACGTGACCACTTTCAACAGAATTTCGTTTCACATAGTTCCATAAAAAATTGGTACTTAGTGTTAACTTGTTGTTTGTTCACTTCTGGCCATAGCATATATGTTTAAGAAAATAATAGTGGAATAAGCTTTTAAAACAAGTCATGTCAAAAAATGTTGACATTATTTATCATGCTCTACACTATTGCACAGCATGTAATACCCTTTTTGAAATGGTGGAAGGTACTGCAATATGGTCATGGAGTAGTGTAGTGGAAATCAATATTTCAATCGGATCATTGCGTTTTACTAAACCATTACCGTTAAATGACCACGGCAGCGACGTATTCGTAATTCGCAATTTTTTAATTTCCTAGCCTTGCGATCTAATCGTGCCAAATACAATGTTGTTGTGGACTTTGGTTAACTTACCTTAAAATACATTTTGTGTATCATTATTCGTTTTGTTATTACAACCCACCATCCAACGCTAAGGGTACAAACAGACGGTCATCCAAACTTGTCAACCAGATGAAATTCACTATGACGTAGAATTTGTACTAAAGTTGTCATCCAGTACAAATTCTAAGTCACAGTGACGTCATCCGAATGCTAAGTTTGGATGACCGTCTGTTCGCACCTTTACTAATATCATGTTGGTTGGGGAGCCATCGTTTGTCTTCACCATCTGACTTACGTTTTCATTGACCTTTCAATCGTCAAGATGGTTCTCCCGAACAGCCGAAATTCGTTCCATTATTGAAAAACCTCCAACCTGGGGGCTGGGATTCGAAGATCCTCTTAGCTGGAGAATTAATGTTCATTCGCTCGATGCGGCTGAGCCAATGCAGTCGATGAGTTTCGGCTTTTTGGACTACATCTACATATTGGTACAGCTCATAGAGTTCGCAGTTGTATCTTCTCGTATATTCACCCTCTTCGCACACAGGATAAAATATCCGTCAAAGAATTTATCTTTTGAAGGAGCCTAGTATTAACTTTCCTTCCAGGCTTATCGTCCAGCACTTGGCGCAGAATAGTAGTTTCGTTGATATTACACCGAGAAAGAAGTTGCTGTTAGCATTAGTGACATTTTGTCCTAGTCGGTGGACATATTGTAGCATATTACTTAGTATTGTCCTCATTTACTTCAAGACCAACAAACTTTGCCGATTATTCAATAGCCTTGAACGCCCCCTACCACGGCATGTTGGGAGCGTCCGATGATGTTAATATCTATCCGCATATCCCAATAACTCCGTGAATCTGTTATAGAAAGTGCCTTTCGTGGCCTGGGCTCTATCTGCTCAAGAACAAGATTAAAGAAGTCTCATGATAGCGCATGACCATCCGGAATCCACATGGGTACGTTCCCGCTTAGTGTGTTGAAGAAGTATTTGAGACGTTCACACAGTACGTTGCATAGAATCATACATGCGACATTTAGCAGGGATATCCCTCGATAGTTCTTGCAAGACATAAGATCGCCTTTCTTGTAGAGGGGGCGTATGGAGCTGGCCAGTCATCGGGCATAGTTTCTTCCACCCAAATTTAATTGATGATTTGGTGGGCCCTTCCTAAACATTACCTTAGTATTTGAAGCCCGTTAACTTTGAGCTCCTGGGTCTTTTGGATCTTGCACAACGTACAGTTGCTCGTGGCCGATCTGGCGTTTCTCTGACGTATGGGTGCTAGCTGATTGCTTACCGATACCGGTCGTCTCTATGGCCACCAAACGTTTTAGTGTCAATTTTAAAGGGCCACCGTGTCCGCCAAAAAATGGGCGCAACATTTGCAGTAAAGGGCACACTCTTTTTGATAATTTTGCATCAATGATTGAATAATGAACAACAGATTTGACAGACGCCGCCGAAACAACATGGCCTCCACAGACAGTCGACATTGATCCGTCCCCTTTCAAAAACTTTTATCTCAACATTTTCCAAAATTAAAACATTTTAAAGACTATACACTATATAAAAATTAAAAAATGCAATACGAATCAATAGAGTTCTCGTCGAAAGTTAAATACCTAGGAATCACACTGGATAAAAATCTTATATGGAACTCTCACCTTACCAAGACTATCGACAAGGCTAGGATCTCACTGTGGAGCAACAAAAGTCTACTTGATAAACACTGGAGACTCAACCTCAAGATGACACTATGGATGTATACGGCAATGACTAGAACCATAATCACATATGCGGCCGTCGTTTGATGGCTACGTAGAGGTCTGCACAGGATAAACTGAATAAAATACTGAGATTAGTCTGTGTTTGTGCAACTGGTGCGATGAAACAACACTAACTGCTGCACTTGAGGTTATCCTAAACATCACATGCTTCATTTAAAACTCATGCAAGAAGCTATGGTAAACGCTCATCATAGAGGATAAACCTAATTCCAATCTAATAATAATCTGTAATCTTAAAGAAACTCAAAAAACCCAAACTACTTGGAAAACATCTAATGGGCAAATGCCTGTCACGTTCCAACTTCCAACACAACTTCAAGGTTACGTTCCCAGAACGCTTGAACTGGGAAAACAACAATCCAACATTTGCCAAGGATTCCTATATACGGACGGATCCAAAATAAATGACGAAGTTGGAGCGGGAGTATAAGATCCTCGTGTGGACATAAGCAGCTCCGTATTTCAGGCGAACATCTATTTAATAGAACTCTGAATTCGAGGCGAGCAGGGCAGCTCTACGAGCAATTAACGCCTTTAAGATGACATCAAAACTAGTCTGGGATTATCTTCAACTCCTCCTAATAATGCCCACCACCAACAAAAAACCATTAGTCTGGGTGCCAGCGACATGAAGGCAATGAAAAAGCAGACGATCTGGGCAGAACAGGATCCGAATCCCAATTCATGATGCCAAAACCATTCTGCAGCCTGTCTATGAACACTACAAAAAGTTGTATTAAAACTTGTCTAGAACAGAATAAGCTACATTTCTGGAGTCAGATCGAAGGAAACAAAGAAAGCAAAAAAACTTCATACCAAACAGTTCCCACTTAAAAACGAAACAACAACTGCGACTTAGTAGAAGACAGGTTCGACTAGTCACAGGCTTCCTTACGGGGCACTGCCGCATCATAAAACACCTGATGGCTATGGGACTAGCACAAGACAAAACTTGCAGATTGCGTAACGAGGACGAAGGAACATATACTATATGACAGCTGCCTAATACAAGTTCGTCAATGTTATCTAGGTAAATTCCACCTTGTAGCAGCGGATATAGTTCCAGGCTCACCCACAGAGCTAATCGCTCTTTTAACTAACTACGGCATGATGAGCTCTAAATGGAGGATATCACAATAGGTCCTTATGAGGCAGAGGGATAAAATATACCACCTCCCACCCTCAATCTAATCTAATTTAATAATTTATAGGTTACAAGTAGTTCAAAATCTTATTGTTTTATATTTTTTCATCTGTAAAGAACTTCGCTGCTTAAAAAAGTTCATTTTTAAAAAGCGAATACCAATGTTAAAACACGTATAAGCACCTTTTTGATGTATGTGTACCTACATGTGATAAATGCTTGAGTCTTGATAAAGTTTGTAACCTTTTAGAGTACTCTGAAATCTCGTGGCTTTTGCAAAAAATACACACTCACCCTTTTTTCCTTTCAGTCGTTTCTCCAATAATTAAACAGGTTATACATTTAAAATTGTTCCTCAAATTCTAAAAAAAAAGAGTTTCTTTCAACAAAAAATTAAATTTTCTGATTGCTGCAAACGGTTTTTTGTAGGTGTGCGTTCCCCCCAATTCTTGCATAAATCAGTCCTAAACACAATGTCACCACGACCATTATTTCTTAAAATTTGTCTTTCATAACACCCCCAGTGACACAATAAGCCTTGAAAATATAATCACATTTAATCAGGATTCAAACTTAATTCAAAAACACAATTGAATGTCCTTAATTAAGTAAATCCTTTTTCATGAATTCTAAGCAGTTCTCATGCCTGTCTACATTCAATTTCGAACAAACTCCGAGAGTGCCGCTGTAGATGGAGACTTTTATGTTGTGTATTATTCTTTTCTCGAATTTTTTTTTGTCACTTTTCTCCTCAGTGTTCGTTGATTGTCTAGTTTGTTGAAGGATATGATTAGAGAAACACAACCGAAGGCAGAGGCATAGTACGTTGTTGTTTTTTTTTTTTTTGTTATATTGTATTGTTCTTGTTCTTATTCTCATTCTCATTGGCTTTTTCATGTGCTTTAGACAAATAAATTCGAAAGTTATATTGCTTTCTCTTTGGATACAAAATAAAATATATGTAATAATGTCATAGAGTAAAATATGATTACAGCCACCCACGCCCAGGCAGACAGACAGACAAATACAGAGTAGAAGAAAAGATCCAATGGAACGTGTTTATGAACATAATACTCGTCGTAACATCCAAAAGGAAGTTGATGAAATTGTGCGAATGTACACATGTATGTGTAGGTTTTTGGGTTATCCTCGAATGGAATATATAATACATTTTCGCAATTCGTATCCTTTATATGCACATATACTCATGAACATCATCTTAGTATAATGGGATTATAATCAATTGCTATTGTTGTGTTGTTACTGCTTATTGCGTTTACTATTTCTATGGTACTAGGAGATACTTTTAGAGATAATAGAAGATGGTATCTGCTACCAATGAACTTGGGAATTGTGTATGAAATTAAGTTTCGTTGGCAAGGAGTAGGTTCCCAAGCAAATTGTTACATATAATTGAAATAAAAATTTCCAAAATTCTAATTGCATCGTTTATCATTTCTCGTAGTCCTGTATATTTTTGCACTATGACTACCAAATTTTGTGCTACCAGTCGTTACAGTGATTCACTTACATTTATTACGTATAATTCAAATTTAAATGTATTGCCAGCCGAATGAGATCATGCATCTTCTTGGTGTCACAATCTGTTCTCTTTAGTGATATTTATCTTCAAAAAATTGAACCACATTTTGAATACTGCCGATGTCATCTCGAAAATATTTCGGGGATTTTTACGAATGAATAAAAATTCCAGTATGTGTTCTGGAGTTTCTGTGGACTCTGAGGCGACCCTCATCTGATATTCCTATCTTCCTTAGATCTTTTCAAATTATAATCTCCTAAGAATTTTTTGGCTTGTCTCAGACCTTGGAGATCTCGAAAAGTTCTAGCCATTTTCTCATTTTCCGATTTCCTGAATTTTTCGCATAGGGTGTGTTTCCATATCCCGCAGAATGGTTCAGTTCATATGAAGGGTGCTTCTGCCCCTTTACCAAACTCATTGGAACCATTTTCTAAAAAAATAGTGTTAAGTGATTTTTGGCAAAAAAAATTGTATGGCAGGTGCAGTTATTTTATGTTCATAGTTCAAGAAATTTACGTACTATCGCATTCTCTTTAGAAAGTTAAAAATAGTGCCAGTTTACTTAATGAAAAATCGTCAAAACAAATTCACGCCAAAGATCCACTGTTTTCCAGAGTAATCATTGCGTTCAGCACTCATTGTTCGCTAAGCGTCGTCATTAAGATTGCGTTTTCTAAGCGCCTGATAGTCACATACATGTCACATCTATAGTCAGCGTAGTCATAACTTTCCAAACCATTTTGGCGAGCCTTACTTAATTATATATATAGTTTAGTTAAAACTGTGAGATTTTTTTCTTTTCATCATCTAGTTTTGCTGAGAAGCATTGGAAAATTGGTGGCTTAATCGTCATGACTGATTTTTCATTGTCATTGACTGTGTTCATTTAATTTTAAATCCATTTTGTATTTTCTATTTCAATATAGCTTACAAACTAGACAAAAATGATTAAATCTAACTTTAAATTAACAGGATACTTATTCTAGATTACTGATCCTTATGCGGACGCTCTAAACTTAACTATATCACTTAATACTATTAGCTTTCGGCCTTAATTAATAATACATTTTAATTATTTAAATATAATTTGTTTTACAAGAACATTTATTTTAAAAACTTGACTCCTTTATTAGCATTGACTGTGTTTTTCAATGGCAGCGATCCATATTCACATGTGATGATATCAATGAAAATAGACGTCTTTGTTAATCTTTAAAGAAAATACAAATAAATCAAAATTTTATATATTTAAGACTAGATGAATACTTGTAATTTCAAGCACTTGCTCCAGCTGTGGTTAGTTGTTTGCAAATTACTTGAAGTAGTACTCCCTTAACTTTGATAGGGGGATAACAATTCGTGGTTTGTTGTTCAAAATGAATATTCATGCTTACGAAGCAAAAGGTATATTCAATTACATAAATTTAATAAATATGATACTATAAAATTGCCTTTCTAACTTACTAGCTGTGGTATTGTAGTTGCTTATTTAGCAAAGATGTTTGTTTTGTATGCAATGCGTATCAGTGACTATGTACATTAGTTGTACACTGCCTTTGCTTCGCTACGGACACATACGAAAAGTCCCATGGTGTTTGAGACTCACAATTTAAATACGGTTCCCATTATTTCCACAGTGGAGTTAATATTCTAAGTTTTAAACAAGTCCAAATTAAAAATATTTGCCCGTCCCTAAATATGGGAAGCGACTTTCAAATAAATTCAGAGGCAAGGGTTTCAAACGTATACATTTTCAAATTTAAAATACTGAGAAAAATCTATGATATCATGGGAGCTATTCTTATTCGCAGCTCCAAAGCAGCCAATTGACATTGCCAAGAAGGCTGATAACACGATTTGGGAGTTTGGTGTGCAAAAGATCGATTGTGGCATTGGGCATACCACACCATGTTGATCGAAACGTAGATCGAAACGTTGTTCCCAACCTCATTTGCGAATAAAAATTGTCCAATCCGCTACAGCAGCCACATTTTCAGTCAATACTACATTTCGGCCAAAACTGCTTTTCAAAAAACGCACTGTTTGGGCTACACAGCACTCACTATATTTCACAACGTTGTTCAAGCGTAAAGCGAATCATTTCGTCCCGCGTAGGTATGATACTGACTTTCTGTCAAGATTTTTCGAGATTTCGAGTGTCAAAATAACAAAAGATTAAAAAAGAAACCACTACGTGGCCCTTTCCTATATGAATAACCCAACTCATGTTACTTATTGTAACGTTTCTAAAAAAATGCATGCAGTGGCTAAGTGCGTTGGACCACTACGCGAGAGGTCACTGGTTCAAATCTCGACCTGAACCATTAGAAAGTTTTTATTCGCTGCCCCAACTCTAGCGAACGTCGAACGTAATTAAGTCCTTAATTAAAATTCCATGTTTATTTCAAAATATGACATACATCGAGTGTAGCTTCGGCTGTGTGGCCCGTATCAACGTCCTGTTGAAACCAAATGTTGCCAATATCCTCCTCTTCAATTTTTGTGAACAAAAATTCGTTCAACGTGGCCCGATAACGATCGCCATTGACTGTAACGGCCACTCCTTGTTGTTTTTCAAGTCGTTGTTGTTGTTGTTGTTGTTCGTCTAGCGTATACACACCCATATTCGTTCAGCGGAAGGATAAAACTAATTATCTGTCAAATTAGACATGAGCTAAGTGTTAACATTCGCGAAATAAGCACTAGTTGAAAAAAAAACGTTAGTTGGCGGACCCTTTACATAAAATAAACAGAAAAAAAAAACACTGTATTTAATACAAAATTAACATAATATGTACGTTTTTTGTCAGATACAGTCTGCGAATCACGTTAAATTGAAATATAGAAACAGCAGCCATTATTGGACCCATTTTTAAAATGTAACATATATTCTCAAGTCATCTTTCATCTGAGTTGATTTCTAAACCCTAAGTCCTTTTTTCCTCATAAACAAATGTAACCATCTTGATTCAAATTGGAGAGAGCAAAGTGGACGATTTTTTTTCGACGGGGTTGTCAACTGAGACTTACAAATTAATGATTTTTTTTTATGTGGAACATTGCGACTTACTGAGGAGCCTTTTTAAGAAAAACCGAATTTATTTCCAATGAGCGAGGCTTACGAAGTATCGGTTTACGCATTATCGATATCATACTGTACAGTAAATTTTTGTTCTAAGCAAGTTCTAAAACCAAAATGGATGGGACACCTCATAGTCTCACAAATAATCCAAACATTCCAAAGCATTGTCAATGTTCCGTGGTATGAAATAAACTCCAGTCTACATAAAAGTCTTTGCTCTTGAGGAAGATGAAGATGGGGTTAAAGAAATCGCTCAAGGAGACCGAGCTAGACTCCTCAATCACGCCAATAAGAAATAATATAATAACTAAATTCTGCCAATATGCTCAGAAGACTTGACAAACAAAAAAGTGAATAGTAAGCTAGCATTTAAAATATTAAGATGATAACAAGTAATAACAAGAAATATTTGATTTTGAGTTTGAGAGTTTGAAAGTTATACAATAATTAGATTTTGAACAAAAAAATTTGAACTTATGCTTCGCCTAATTTGATGAAAGTAGTTTCAGTCCTTAGAGCTCTAAAATACGCATGTTTCAAGACCAAAATTATATTTCTAAATGCTCTTAAATCTTAAGAATTGTAGAAACATGTTTGCAAAACTATTAATTATTAATATGTTAATTTACCAAGATTTTCAAATCGATCTCAGTGAAAGGAATTAAAACAGGAGCTCTCAGTACATTTTAATTTTTGTAGATATTTATTGGTGTTTCGTACTGTTGGATCTTTCGTTCAATAAAGAATAAAATCTAACTTAAACTAAAACATAAGGAAAGGCTACAGTCCGCTTGGGGCGAACAGTACGATACCCTATCCATATCCCTATTTGCCCCAAGGAAAAACATTCTATGAAATTTATAAAAAAAAATATATTTTTTTTAAAAAACGCCCCCAAAAAGTGGGCGTGGCCAAAAACTTTGTATGCGCGATATATTAGAAATAATATTTGCTAAATATTTCGTTAAACATTTTTTTTGAGTTTCTATGAAAATTTTCGCTGAAAACAGCATTTTAGTGAAAAAAGCCCACAAAAAACAGGCGTGGTAAAAAATTTTATATGAAAGACTTATAAAGGAGGGCAGTGCCCACATATCTTGTAAAGGTTCCAATACTCTATCTCTCTAACTTAAGCCTTAAAACGGTTTTTTCTAAATTGTGGGCGTGGCAGTGGGCGGATTTAACAACTTTTAACACTTTACCATTTCGGGACCCTAAAGAGTATATGCCCTTAATTTCAGCTTCCGGACATTGCTAAATAGTCTAAGGATTTGGTCCTGATCATAAATATATATACTTTTATGGGTCTACGACGAATATTAAGGGGTGTTACAAACTATGTGTCAAAATTAATATACCCTTAGGATAGGGTATAAAAAGGGCCCATTTTGATAATTTTTAAAAAAGTATGGGCCCGGGGTCTGGAGGATTAAAAGGTGCCAATAGGCTATGCTGCTCACTATGCACAACGCCATCGAAGCCACAAGTTCAGCTCGGTCTGAGTAGGATTTTGTTGTTTATCGATTTCAATGGACAGACCAGCATTTTTCTAGGCTCCGACAAGTACATTGCATTTCATTCGGGTTCTTTTTTTTTGCCCCATTTCCTCACAAGTAATTTCTTTATACTACGTAATTTTAAAAAAATAAGTACAATCAATTATACGTCAAACGACCAGGCGCTTTTTCATTAAGAGAGACGTTTGTCGGTTATTTTAGATCGGTTAAAAGTACCTCACTTTAACATTTAACATTTATTAGTGGATGTATTCATTGTAGAGATAAGATAAATTAATCTTTTAATACTGAACAAATTTAAAATAATAATCAAAATTAGGTATGTTTAGATCTTAGATCTAAATTATAAAAAGTAATTCAATTTACTTCTGCCTCAAACCTATTAAAAAACTGAACGAAACGAAAAAAAAATCTTTTCGTAGTGAACATCCTCACACACATAAATTATCTAATAGACTACATCTGCATATCCATATAATACGTATGTTTTATTTTTAGGAAAACCATTGACTAGATACAATTCATTACACAAACAACACCAAATACAAAAACGAAAATTACAACCATCACTTAAGACGGCCATTAGATATTCCTTACATCTCTGCCAATGTGTCATATCCTTAAATTACAATGACAAACAGCAAAGTGAAACCCAAACATTACACATGAAAGTAAACACACAAAACCGAAGAAGGCGTCTTCACACTCTGTCCTCCTCATGTTGAACGCATTAATCATTGATTATCTAAAAAGCCGAAACGTGGGTAGGAATTCTCTGTGATTAAGAACTCAAAAGTGTCGTTAAAATATGAATTATATAAACAATCTGAACATTTCACATAGCATGTAGGTAGTGTCTACACATTACGTGTCCTTATTGTGGCTGTTTGCCTTGTTAGCGATTGTGTATGGTTAAGGGTATATTTTTAGCATTTATGAGGCTGCGCTTATTAAAATTTAAATTTTCGATTAAAGTCTGCGATACAGGTGAAATTATGTGCTATGCTTTTGACGCACATTCGAATTTGAACAACACAAACACGCATTGTATTTAAATATTTTTGTTGTTATTTAATTTGATTGCTCCCAGGCGTAAAATAACCTTACAAATGATTTGGGTTAAGTGTGTTTTCCTTTAACGAGCGCATTTCTGTGTATCCTTGAATTTGAATTTCTCCATAAATAGATACTTGTCATTTGCTTGTCTCAGCACATCCATGGAAAACTATTAACAGATTCACAGCGCAACGCAAATAAATCAATCATTAATATTTGTTATTTACATAACTACACCTTTCATGACAACTAATATCCTGAAGGCAACAAGCTAGTCGAACAGCAATTTACCACACTTAACGTCAACGCCAATCCGACAAAATCCAACTCTATATTGCCTTTCCGATGAAATAATATCTCCATTAAGCAGGAGCAAATATGATAGTCCAGTTTCAAAACGAAAAGAGAAACCCCCGATTGCATTGCCTTGCCTTGGGCTGAAAACATTCCAGAAATTTTGCCCCATTGTTGTCAACATAAATCCTCTGGCTAACAATCAAAGATGATAATTGACACACCCTGTCATGTTCACAAAATTGCAAAACTTCAGTTGAGCTTGTGCGTTCAGCAGAGCTTTGCGGACAAGATGACGTCCTTAACCTCTCTCGTGTGAAATAACGTCCTGTAATGAACGGTCAAAGGGAGCGGGTCAAACAGCTTCTGGTTTTGTAAGTACTCCTTCCACCCTTTGGTTTTGGTCCATTTGCTGACACTAACATTTATGTGTGTTTCATCATCGTGTTGGGCGGATGCAATCCGAAGGCGAATATGTGTCAGAGAAAACATTGTTTACGACTTTATTTTCCATTTAGTACACAACAAATAACACACAAACCATATAGATATGTATAAATGATTTTCAGAACAACATGAATGTCCTTGCACTTACATCCTTACCACACTGGCACTGCCACTATACTGAGTGTGCCGTACTATATTTAAGCTGCCCGAGGGATACTTTGTATAAATGGGAGCAATATAAATATAAATACAGAGCAGGGCTCCACACCTTCACATCGGCCTGGCTGGAGCACTAAATGCATTTCCATCCAAAACAATTGCTCTTGTTAGCAAAATAGAAGACACAAATTTGCATGATTACTCTGTGTCATTGTTTTGATTGAACAGAAACGACAACGACTGACGACGGGATATTAGAGCAATCAGGCAATATTATCCACTATAGCTACATTTGCTGTATAATTTTCCCCTCAGACCAGGTGCATAATTGATTCAGAATTTCTATAAATCGACTCCATCTCTCTGTATTTATATATATGTATTTGATTTGCTCATAGTCGTGTGATTAATGATTGGGGTTATATTTGTGAGGCCTTGTAGGTTTTTCAGGATTGGTTTAAAGTGGAAATCATATTTTAATTACAGGAAATTGGCCTGATTGATGGTTGGGCTTATGAGCCACCACTTTGCGTTGTTGGGAATTCAATCAACCTGAGGTGCTTCGATTGCTTTGTTGTTCAATTTAGTGGAAAGTAGATGGTAGACGCTCCAGTATTTCAAAGCGGTTGATTCGAATTTGTTGCCCCTTAAAGGTAGATCCAGCTGTACGTACATACATTTTTGGATTATCTTATACATTGTATGTACATATTGGTTACATGGACTTAAGTCCAATAAAGTGTATTCAATTACTTACGATGACTGGACACTTTATAAAAGTCTGTTTTGGTGCCCTTTCGATTTCTCCTGGATATTTTATAGTTTATTAGGCTGTCAGATGCTTCTTAAAAAGATAATAATTTTTTGACTGACATAGCGATTCATATTTCCGTATAAAAAAAATATTAAGCGTTAACAGCCAACCACTTTCGCAAAAATAGTATAGGGAAGAATTTAAGCCTGAGATCACTCGCTCAGTGATTCGAAACACGAACCCATGTGCGTATTAACGGATAATAAAAAAAAAAGTTTTCATGAAAATACTCATTTTTAAATAGAATAAACTTGGCGTCCTAAAAGGATGCCTACATTCAGCCTGCCGTCGATTCTCCTGAGAGCTAGAAGGAATGACGCAGTCTTTTTTGAAAATGTTCGGGCGCAGTAGTTTGGTCTGACTGCATCCATCGCAGTCGCGCCACCATGAAAAACAGACGCATGTTCACCCAAGGGGTAGTGAAGTATAATATTATCGTTTTCAAAAAAGTTTTGTCGCAGAAGGATTTCTGGAATCATTGCTTCGGAAGGATAATTCTCGAGCAGGTTTTTCAAAATTCCAGTGCGCATGATACCAAGAGCAACCTCTCTTTAAGCGAGAGATGGTTTTTCACGTACACCTAAATTGATGTATCGTCGAAGGTTCATCAAAGCATCTAGAGCAAAGCCCCTGTGCAGCCCAAACATGCCGTTCTTTGGAGTTTGTCAAAAGAAGCTACACGTTTCCTCGAAAAGTTATTTGCAGTCGTATGAAAATTTCGAACTTACAACTAAAGAAAAGTTCAGAAAAGTAAGTCCGCCAATGCCAACCTTTTTCACATTCGTGTTAAGCGGAAAAGGAAACAATATTTATATTCCACATGTCAAAGGGCTAAAATGCAACTGGCTATTTCTCTCGAGCACTTATTGTGAAAGTAATGATAACACAACGGCAGTCAGGAGACATTGTGACTATGACTTATAGAGTTAGATTTTGCGATGTCTTGATAACAATTAAGTTTAATCGCACAATATTGAATCCTGTCAAGTTACTCCGAATATATTATAGGTGCATACAACGTATGAGTAATATAGGCGAAATTCTAGCCAAATCAAAAAGGCTAAAATATTTCTTGCAGCGGTTATAAAAGCTTTGACATTTCGCAGCGTTCTTGGCGACATATATTATGTTATGGTCATTCCAACAAATTTTGATGTAATAAACGCACATACAGAGAATGGAAAGTTTTTCGGTTTCAGTGATGCAAAAACTATTCATTGATAATGGTAGATTATTGGGTTGCGGTTTAATGTGTTTTAGAAGCATCGAATTCCACTCGATTGGCTAAAAACCACATAAGTATGCTTTATTGATTGTAATTCAATGAGCATAACAAACGTCACAGTTCCAATTCTACGCCCGAAGATGAATAAACGAGAACAGAAACTAAGAGTACTGGCATCAGCGAAGGATTAGATTGGTTTAGAAGTTACAAGTAGAGAGTCGGAGGCAGGACGGAGCTTTGGGAAACATCAGCATTTATTTGGTGAGTTTCAGACCTGAAGCCATCCAAAACAACTTGAATTCAACGCTCCGAAAGGTAATTTCTAATCCATCAAAGAAATTTATCATCGATTTTGACAAAAGAGATTGATGCCAAACCTCAAGTGTAACTACCTTGCTATCATCACCACGGTAAAAAGAGCTAGCCAAATTACCACATCAGTTTACAAGCAATACGTCACTGAATTATCTCAGTTTGGCATTACTGCTTCAATCGAGTATCGAGTTTGATTGTGTGCGATTTCCTAGTCAGTGATCGTAATTTTTTTTTTTTTTTTTTTCAATAGATCAGAAGGTGTATGGCAATAAAATTGTAGAAAAGGTTTTATTAAATTTGTAAAGTTTTTCTCAAAAATATGAATTTATATTATTTAAAAGCAATAAATTAAAATACATGTAGGATTCGGAAGGAACAGTAGTTACGAACAAACATACCAACCCACAATATATTATCGACGAAGACAATAAATAATTTAACACAAATAAGGAAACGATAACCTACAAACAGGCAACTGACCAGGAGAGTAGTATTTGAATGTCCATCAGGATACATAGTCATTATCACGCCGCACCATTAACTATTAAAATCTATTTTAAACTAAGCAATAAAAATAACAACAATGTTGAATCTGCGGTGTTTTATTTATTTTGAAAAATAATCCCTCGCATACATATACTTATATTCGTAGTTCCTACTCGGAGCTCATCAAATGGAAGGGTTCGACAAGAGGAGCACAGAAGTTTCTAGGGACGCTATGACGATATAACCTTTCTGTGGGTTTCTTATGTTAATTAAATTTTACCCGTTCAAACCCTTTTATATTATGCCCAAATTATTAAGCTATGTAGAAATGTTAATAAATTTCTAATAAGATTTTATTGTTAATCAGTTAATTAATTAGACTAAAGCGAAACTTAAAATCCTTTAAAAACGCACAAACATGACACACGTGTACATACCAAGAGCACTAATATTTAGTGCTGAATACCTACTACCGCTTCTACCGATATCCAAAGCAACCGTCTAGACCCGATTCATTATATCGTCTGAAAATAAATATAACTAAATATTAATGGAATCTCAAAACTATGATAAAAATCGGAAAATAAACTTTCGTCAACAAACTCATTTTAATATTAAATTCCAATTCATTTTTTTGAGAACTGCAAAAGTTGTTTTGACAGTTAGTGTTGCTATATAACAACTTTGATGGAAATTGCAGTAGATTGAAATAAAGTACGAAGGTTACTCAACGAATATGTAAAATTGTTTATTGGTAGGATTCTATTAAAGTTCACTCCTATACTTTACCCTTGCAAATAACTAGTAGTCGACATTTGTGTTTGGTTAATTGTAAGGCCTAATAAGTCCACTGACACCACAAGTTTTATTGTCTACCGATTATTAAATTGAATTTAATCTTTTTTCTTTCTTTGTGGTATATATTAACGGTGATTTTTTTTTTAAAAAACCTAAAAAATATTCAATCAATCAAAACTCAAATAAACTCAATCATACCTCATTAGAAGTAAGCCCTTTTTCACTGCAGAGTAAATGACTTTCCCTAAATTAGACAATTACGTGAAAACTTAAAACTTACGTTTCATTGCAGCATCGTTCAAAATGACTTTGTGTAAGTAGTATCTGCCGAAAGAATTTGTGTATTAATAGATAGAATTCATACCGAACTATGTAAATTTTAAAAGAAACCCTTGCGATTCACATAGCTCGAAAGTTAATTTGAAAAGTACTTCAATTTATAGTGGAAATGGAAGTTTTCAAACTCAGTTATAGTAATTCTCAAAAAGTGGAGCTCATAACTTTAAAAAAAAAAAAATCTGAAGAACATCAAGTCCCACACTCATTATGTTAATTAAAAGTGAACGTCATCATGAGTAGGTAGAACAAAAAAAAACAAAATCAAAAAGTAAAATATGTGGTTTACGCGCACGCACGGCTTCTCCCCGGTCCGCATTTATTATTCCAAACTACTCGTTGCTACTCCGACTCCAACTTGGCAAACTTCCATTAGCATAACGTGCGCTGAAAACATTTCCATTTCTTCATGTTTTGTTGTTTTTGTCATCAAACCCTGCATCCAAGTCATCATCATAATCCCTCTCGCATCCTAATAACCATAATATTTCAAAATTTTATGGGAACAAAATTATAGCGAAGCTCCAGCGAATGAGACGCGTGGTGGGGTGGTTGGGTGCGTAATTTAGCTCATATATTTTCCTTAAGAATTTAAGTAACTACATTTTGGTCAACGAGAAATAGCTCGTCCTGCTTCGCCTACTTCTTGTGAGAGTTTCTAAATGTTTTCGAATACATTATGCAGTTGTGTGAAGGAATAAATTGGTCTTAGCAAAGTGTTGTTATCGTCCTAACGAAGAGAGAAATGCATATCTATTCAGAAATTTGCACGTAAGCAAAGTGTTGGCTTACGCAGAATACTACTACCAACAATGGCTCTGTGCCCGTTGAGATGCATGTATGCACAGAAGGGTCCTTTTATATTCTAACGTGTGTATAATAAATTCTTTATGTTGACTAAAGGCGATTCCTTATTTTTCGTAGGCGGAATGAATTCTCCATCAAATAGTGGGATCATCTCGAACATATGTATGTTCCTTGTGGGCTGGGTTGCGATGGTTGTCTTGTCAGGATGAAAATTATTATAATTGGACTATACCTCCGCACAGAGATGAAGAACACAGCTTGTGCCGTATTCGCATTTTCATCTGACTGCGTGCTTCAAGAGCATGAATACATATCGTATACATATTATACTCGTACGCACAATAAGATAAAATTCAGCCGAGAAAGAACATCCTTGTGTTACACCGAGCGAGGGGGGTGTCTGTGTCTCTGTTAGGGCAATAATAAAAGCTTTAGGCAGCACATACACATGCTCTGATGGTACTCGGACGTCGGTCGGACGATGAGGATTCAAAATGGTTCATCGTAAAAAGGACTTTTGCATACAAATTACGAATTCTTACGTGCAGAGGCGTTATAGCTTAGCATGATTTCGGTTTCTGTACTTTGTATATGGAAAATTGTGGAAATGAATTTTCAGAGAATTTTCCAGGATTATGTGTCCTGCTAGAGTGTTTATTGCAGATTTATATGTGTCCTCTGTTTTCTGCTGGATTCTCTTGCTTGAGTGAACAAATTAAAGTGACTTTTGTAAATATATTTAGAATAGCGACTCAACTCAACTCAACAACAATGAATTTGCTGTTTGCGTTGCATGTTGGTGGAAATTAAATTTTGATCTCAACTCGTCGAGAATATAACAACATAGGGTTTCGGAAATTGTTTACATAAAAGTGTCGGAAGTGTTGATTGCAATCAAGGATATTTCGACAATTTTATTTATTTACTTTTGTTGTCGTATGATGAAACGTGTTGTGATTCTTGTAATTGCTAAGCCGATGTGGAAAGACATTTTTTTGGCTTGTCGATGTTATATTGATTCTCATTTGATATTTATTTTATAGACACATTTTTAAATGAACTATATCGTACTTTGAATTAGACAAGTGTTATCAATGCTGATGCCAGCCTTTTAGAAACAAAATATCCCATTCCCATTCATTAAAAATTAATAACACATGGTAGGTAGGTATGGTGCTGTAAGAGGGACGTGGAGAGAGTTTAGGAAAAGGCGAATGCATTTCTTTACTCGTCTTATTGTTAGACTTCCGAAGAATTCTTGACATTGCTTCGTCGCTTTGAATTTCGTGATCGATCACGATTGGGCTGCTAGATATGTTAATAAGCTATGGATGTCGTAATGAAGTATCCTCTACTTGATTAGCATATTCGAGAATGGCCTTGACATAAGCTTGGGTGGTAAGGGGATTTGGTAACTTATCGTTTGGAAATTTAGTTCCAATGAAGTGCACCCGCAGAGTGGGCAGGTTGGCAAAAAATAGAGTAAACTCTCAGTAGTAAGTAGCATTTGCGAGAGTCTGTGATGGCTTGACACTTGGCAATGTTAAGCTTCATGTTGAGCCTTTGAAAATTGCCTCAAGATTTTCATGTCGTCAGTATAGATAGCCGGATAGAAGTTTTCAATGATGCACCCAACATCATTTAGTGTCAAAATGAAGATCGATGGTCCAAGGTGGCTGCTTTGGGGAACACGAGATGATGGGGTCGGAAACGGATCTGAAGATGACTAAGAATTAGTGATCTGTAAAAAAATGTTTGGATAGGAGGTCGGATTTTTGAAATGTTTTGATTAAAGTAGAACTCAAGGGCTTTTAACCACCTTTGGCTTCTGATTATATTGGTAGTATTTTATAATTTAATTATTTCTAAATTGTCGTGATTCAGGAGCCTCATTTTAAGTCTTTGAGCGACTTTTATAGTCTCATTTTTAACCACCTCAATATACCACGGACCATTGACGATGTTCTTTTGTTGGAAAAGTTTGAATTCTTGGAATGCTTATTTTGGATGTGAATCCCCATAGCTGGATCCCGTAGGTCCATGTTGGTTTTAGAACTTACTTATAAAGCAATAGTTTATTATAATTAGTCAAACAAGAGTACCTCCCAATTTACTAATACGTTTTAGATTTAACAGGTATAGTACTGGACCCAGTACACTAGCTTTAATTTGTGTTAATGTAGAGTATTCTATTTCTTGTTTAATTCTAAAGAACCTTTGAGATATATAAAACTGAACAATTTTTGAGTACTACGTCTGCAGTTGATTTTCTAATTTGTGGAATAGTCCTTTATGCCAGACTTTTGAAAGCTTGTGCTCTATCAAGAAATATAGTGGAGCGAATTTTTTTTTTCTTCCAACCCTTTTTCGATTTTTTCTGTGATTCATTCTATGTCTTGCACCCTTTTCAGCAGCATCTTTTCGAATAACTTGAACAACATTGGAAGTATCAAAATTGGGCGGTTCCAGGCTTCGGAATCATTATTTTCAACGCACGTTTTATCCGATCTTTGATAATCTTTGGGTCCGCTCCTTTTCATAATTTTAATTGTTGATATCTTATCAGGGTTACAGCTAATTTCTGTTATATGCAGATGATCTTAAGCTCTTTTTAAACATTAGTAGTTTAACTGATTTCCAACTAATTTAATATGTTCTTAACTCACTGGTAATCGAATTGACTTAAACTCAGTATTAAAATGTGTAATGTGATTTCCTTTTTCCAAAACAGTCTGTCAATATTATGTTTGATTATCATTTTGAATCTGAATCATATCCATCGGATCTCAACTGTTCAAGCCTTAGGTATATTCCTTGATTTCTCTTTCTCTTTTAAAACCACTTTGACTATTAAGGCCCTAAAGCCAACTCGTTGGTAGGATTTGTAAAACGAAATAGAAAGGATTTTAGGCACCTTGCGTTCTTTTTCATTTATTTACGTCACTCGTCAGAACGCTCCTTGATTACGCAGATGTCATTTAATGACCTGCATTTATGGTTTATTCTGACTGAGTTAAAAGAATATAATGAAGATTAACAAAATATATATTTCAACAAATGCACTGAAACATTTATCCCGGTTATTAAGTCAGATGCCAATTGCTTGGTATAAAATCACTGGAATTTAATGAACTATTCATAGTATAGTTCTTGTGTGTGATATAAACTGGTCATTGCATCTTGCATTGTTACCTATATATGTTCCTCCTATAAATTAATTAGGGCTAGATTTTTTTTATTTCAAAGATCTGAAAAAAAATTAATATGGCTGAAGTGAGCCCTTGTCAAGATCTGTTAGCAATTTCAATGAAGTTTTGTTAAAGATCTTAAATCTGATATTTTGTACTTACTCGCATTTTAATTTATACTTGGAGTGCCGTAAATCTGTTAGCTGGAATTTTGCTTGTAGATACAAATATTCAAGGACATGTTTTCAAACTTCAGAGACCTTCGATGGAACTCTTTCAAGGCTCCCATCACCTTTTGATGAAAGTTTATGCCCTAGCCCACAACACAAATTATCTGCATTATCACAGATAATTATAGCAAAAGTCTGCATCTGAGAATAACAAATACTTGGAAATACGTCCGACCATCTAAATATAATTAATTTTATCAGGTTTACCCAGCGCTCCTTTGTGTGCATGTTGACTTTCCTTGCTGAATGTAACTTAGTGTCTTCTTCAAGCACCCTCAAGTTGTTTAACGCTGGATGTAATTAAAAATCCCGTCCATAACTGAGTCTATACCTATTAAAAGAAATCATTGAGGTTGCTATTATCCTTTACCCACTTTCCTTTATGCTCACCTTGTTCTTGTGCAACTGAACAAGTGTTCGTCGCTTTGTTATTCACCGCCTGCTATCGTTATCAGCCAGATTATGATATCTTCTTTTAATATTTTTTTCTTTCTTTTTCTCAACGAAATCACATAAGAAGAACTAAATTTATTATTTTTTCCTCGTTTCTTTACAGGAAACTTCACCACAGAGTCTGCATATCCTGGGGCTGCATCTGTTGTGATAGCTGCTAATGGAGTATCTCAAGTGAAATTCCAGACAGAGTGACAGTTCAGAGAAAGTAAGACGACACCATTAGCAGAGACGGATAAACTTTATTTTTAAAAATCCACTCATTCAACGGATGTCGCACCATCATCGTCCTAGACATCGACAACAGAGATGATGATATTGGACATGTTAATGCAACGTCTGGCAATCATAATTTGACACCTAAGCGTGTGGAGTTCAAGTGCTAAGCACATCCACACACTACGAGAAGGATATGCAACATGCGAAGCGCTGCTGGTGATTACAGCGATAATATATTTTTCGCCATCAATTCTGGGACTTGAATTTGTACTGTCGTCCTTGTGTGCCTTCTAATCTGGAGCGAGAGAAAAATTGCTGTATTCGTAGGAGTCTAAGAGATTCGTTTAAAAACCATTGCAACTGTACGAGGGGCATCATAAAATGGTTTGTCATCCAGGGTGCCGGGAGATCAAGCAACAGCGACGACGGCATGGCTACTCATGGCTCATAGTCGTTCTCCTGACGTTTGTCACAAAGTTGGATGATAAATTGATTCTCGCCTGCCCATCGGACGTATGCATCTGCAAGTGGAAAGGCGGCAAACAGACAGTGGAGTGTGGAGGCCAGCAGCTGGCAGCCATACCCGAGGGCATGGACCCCGGCACACAAGTTCTCAATTTTTCTGGCAACAGCCTGCAAGTGCTGCAGAGCGAACGATTTCTGCGGATGGACCTGCTCAATCTGCAGAAGATTTATCTATCACGCAATCAACTGATACGAATTCACGAGAAGGCATTCCGGGGGTTATCCAATCTAGTCGAGTTGGACCTGTCAGAAAACTCCCTGCAGCACGTGCCCAGCGAGACATTTCAAGACTACACCTCCCTAATGAGACTATCTCTCAGTGGCAATCCTATACGGGAATTGAAAACATCCGCTTTCCGACATCTATCGTTCCTAACCACTCTCGAGTTAAGCAACTGCCAGGTGGAGCGGATCGAAAACGAAGCCTTCATTGGAATGGACAATCTGGAGTGGTTGCGATTGGATGGCAATCGCATTAGCTTCATCCAGGGCAATCACATCCTACCTAAATCGCTACATGGTATAAGTTTGCAGAGCAATCGATGGACATGCGACTGTCGACTGATTGATGTGCACTCCTGGTTGGTGAACTACAACACTCCCCAAACGGAAGACCCGAAGTGTGTTGAGCCGCCGCGGCTAAAAGGTCAAGTGATAAAGTCTTTAAAAAAGGATGACTTGGCATGTCTGCCAGACGTGACTCCGAAATCGACATACACAGAAATATCAGAGGGCCGCAACATATCAATCATGTGCGTTGTAAGAGCGATTCCAGAGCCCCGGGTATTGTGGCTCTTCAATGGACAAGTAATGACCAACGACAGCTTGCTAGACAACCTACACATGTTCTACTACATAGACGAGTCGGGCGGCGAGGAGAAACGTAGCGAGGTGTTCATCTACAATGTCGGCCTCGAGGACAATGGCACCTTCTCCTGTGTCGGCCAGAACATTGCTGGGACCACCTTCAGCAATTATACCTTGAGAGTGATTATCAAGGAGCCACCAGTGGTAAAGGAGGTATCTTTTCCACGCGACTATATGAACTACATCATTGCCAGCAGCTCGGGCGCGACGGTCATTTTCCTTGTCCTCCTGTGCACCATTGTAATCAAGTGCAGGCAAAAGAAAAGGTCGAAGACGAAAAACAAGTCACAGGAGACAACCAGCACTAACGACAATGGCCTGATGAAATGTTCCTCGATAATCAACGGCGAAGAGGAGTTGTCTTCGCCGAAGATGGCCAAAGAGAACGGCGTTATTATCGGTGGCCAGATGAAACAGAATCTGATGATGTACGCTCCTGTGGCTCATCACATAATGGACAATGGCAGCATGCAGCTGACATCGAGTGGTGCACCTACACCGCCATTGATTGGCGGCAGCAACGATGGTCGACATCCCTTGGGAATGATGGGTGGTGGAATATCGTATTGTTCGCCACCTTCATCGGTGCGCAATTACCAGGAGAAGAACCCGGACCTTGTGAACGACGCCGAGAGTGTAAAAAACAAAATGAATGCCCCGTCCGACTGTGGAGCAGAGTATGAGGTGAACAGCGATTGTTCCGGACCATGTAGCATACCAACGGGGGGTGGTGTTGCGTTCGACAACTGCTACCAGCTTTCGAATCAATTTGGTTCGCAAATCATTCGACCGAGTAGTGGTGTAGCACATGCTCGTTTCACCGCCGCGATGTCAACAATGCCTCGGGGGTTGCATCTGAAGGCAGTGACCAACAATAGTGGGCTATCTGGAGCAGGTGGTGGCAACCAACACCAAGTCGATGTGCATTTAAATCCTGTGTGCTTCCTGGGACAAGACGGCTTCGCGTATGATTTCAGTAACAATCATTTGCAGCAACAGCAGGCACAATCTAATCAACAGCAGCAACAGCAACAACACTTCTATCGCACTTTGCCGCACAACAGGGCTCACAAGCAGCAGCAATTTGCTGCCTCTGCAGCTAATCCCGGTACCAGATATAGCTTGGAAGCGGAATTCCTGCAACGAACTGGTACACCGACTTTTGAGAAATACCACCTACCAAATGTTCGATTCACAGCCGAGGGCTATCCTGTGCATCCAATTGTGCAGTATCCATCACCGCCGGAGGGCTACAAGGCGGAATATAGCGACCAGCAACAGCAACCAACAATGGTGGCCGCCGGAGCAGCCACTATATGCACAACAAGTTCAGGCTTCCAGCAGTGGCCACCATGTCTGCCGGGCTACCACGCCCAACCTATTCGATATCCACCAGGAGTGATGGCAGGAGCAACAATGCAACCACCTCCACCCTCAAAGCAGGCAAAGTCAATTGTTTCCTCGCCACCGCCACAGCAACAGCAATTGACGAGTTCTTCTGCCGGGCACGGACCGGTAGCAGGGAGTAGTGGCATCGCCGCCAACAGCCAGGTACCGGTAACCTCAAGTCATACACAAACGAACACGAGTGGCACAGCGACCTCAACGTCTGAGGTGAAGAAACGATGCGTCGGTGCCCAAACAACCGACATGGAGACATCCTCCATACCAGAGGGTGAAGAGGATGACTCCCAGGCATCGCAAAAGCAGGAGCCATCGAAATTGCGTCATCTAACCGGACCGCTGGCCGACAGTCCCGACGAGGGATACGTGGGTGACTCGCAGGAGGGCTCGGACATTTGACAAAGAGACGACGGGTCGACTTATGTAAGTGCTGATTGTCTTGATGATTCAGTAGCTCTGTAGGAACAACGTTGTAAGTAGGTATCTATAGGTTTGTAAGTAGCTATGCCGCTATCTTATACGGGTGGTAGACTGGTATTTAGTAAATGAAGCCTTGTGGTGGTATTCGTATAATCATGTTCTATTTTTATGTTTTTCTCCGATCAGTCAAGAAGTTTGACACCAAATACACAGAGTATATACATACGTATGTGGCTAAGTCTTGATAATTGAAAAAGTTTTCATCTAATTTAAAGTTTTTCTCTCTGTTTTCGATATTCGTCCTTGCTGCCAACACTCTTACGGTTCACCCTGCCGCGCACACATTAACATTCTCTGTATATCTGTCTGTGGAGAAACAATTATTTGCCTGTTACACGTGTTGAACGTGACAGAGTTTAGTTTGTGTTGAACCGCGAAGTGTCGGGGGCAAAATATCACCTGGTAGTTTGTTTTTTATTTGGGTGCACGTAATGCTTTTGTCCAGGCGTCTGCTAATGGACAAAATTGGTTTTGTATAACGCCCCCACGTCAAATAAAATCAAAAGTCTGACTTTCGTCCTGCAAGGTTGCTGAATCGTTTTCGTAAATTAGTTGTTGAAAGTTTTGTTTGGGAATGTTTTGGACTGTCTGGATGCTCCTCGCTTCGATGATGGCATTTTGATGATGGAAATAACTGGTCTTTAAGAAAAATTTACGAGATTCCTTTAAAAGTTGTTCATCAGTCTCAATCGATGAGCTTTAAAGTTTCTTATCCGTTCGCAAGTTTCAGATATGCGGTTGTAACTTATTGTTGGCTCAGCTCCCAGAATAATAATGTTTCTAGGTGGATGAAGTACAATACTAAAATTATGTCCTCTTTATATAGTTTTTTTTTTTTTGTTGCTTCCAACAAGGCTTCATTTACGTCCATCGATAAGAAAAACAGTTTTACAAGGAAATAAAAAATAAAATTGTACTAAAAATCATTACAAAACTTCATCAATCAATATCTGAAAGCAAAAAAAAAATTCAAAAAAATATGAAATAACTAAAATCAACTCTTTTAACTGTAAATAAAGAAAATTAACAAAATTATAAACTAACTACAAGTTAATAACATAATATAGCATAACTTTAGGTACCTAAAACTATTTAAGCGCACCCTAAGATAATTCACTAAAGACTTAGTTAAACTGACAACAAAAAAATAAAATTACGCTAAGATAATATTTAAGAAACAAAAAACAAAAACTAATTTAATGTAAATAAAAAATAGATAATCCGTTGTTAAACAAAAAAAAACACAAATACAAATACAAAATTCAATGAAATTGTAAAAAATAAATGTGTTTAGGAAAAAAAAATTAAAATGTTAAACGCAAAAGAAATATCTGGAACAAAAAGTGACAACTTTTCTACTTTATTATTATGTGTAACTCATTTTATTGTTTTTCAAGAAAATGTAATATTTCACCTCCACTTTATGTTCTTTGATTAGCTCCGTTCTTGTACATGCTTCCACTTTCAGGGTGTGGAGCAACAGTAGATTACTAATGGTCTTTTAAATCGCTTGTTGTATTCTTATTGTACAAAACGCAATATTGCAATTCCATTCGGGTTATAGTAATCAATTTGTGTTCCACTCTCGATGAATACATATTTCAACAAATCAGTAGATACCAAATACAAAACGTGTATACCACTTAAAACTAAATCACCACACAAAATTCACTTAAAATGTACATAGGAGTGTAATAAAATTATATTATGAAAATAAGAATCAGCAAAATTGTAACCATAGCAAAAACAAAATACCTTTATATATATCGACAAATACAAAAATTCGTTTAACTGATTTTATTTACACTTTCTGTTAATATTTGTACAATTCTCTAGGACAAATCACATTTATATTAAAACTAAAAATAAAAAATCTTTCACTTTGTGTATACTTAGACGAATGTAATTTTGTTGAGAAAGTACGAGCATTAAGTCATAATGTACAATGAAAATGAATTTTAAATATTTTATAAAGTTTTTTGTATAAAGAAAAAAAAACAATATTAAAAAATAAGCGAAATAAAATGTATAAATATTAAAAATAAATAATTGAAAACATATGGATATATAAAACAAAAATGAATCACATTTTCAGTAGTGTTGATATATTTGGTACTGTAAGTTATTGATTACATGATGATAAATAAAATGACAAAACAAGAAGAGAGAAGAAACAAACAAATAAAAACCAAAACATTTGATGAATAAACAAAAAAAAATATACAAATAAATGTTTTATTTTTTGAAGAAAATTTTTTCAGATATTTTATTACAATATACAGAGCGATTTACGATCGAGTGTAAAAAAATATTATTTTGTATTGAAGAGGCTGATGATGAGCATTACCTGGCAAGGGTGTCAGCTCTTTCATTACCTCGGAATCCCGTATGCCCTGACAGTTACAGAGTTACGAGTTCAGATTGCTTATGGCCTCCTCCATAATTTTTTAAAAGATAGTAGAAGCATAGCACGTTTTAACAGCAGCTTGTATATTTGAGTTTTCTTTTGTTCTTTTCCTTCAAAGGACATTTGTTCTGAGAATCACTGGAGTAGACTACGGCTCCTGTTTACACGATGGTTTCACTCGGACTTAAGCTGATCCATCCATCGCTGTTCCTTTTCATGCGGTGGAGAAGGAGGACTCAAAAGCGTCACTCAAAAATTTGTATTGAGAACATGGGATTCTTCTTTATATGTCATTAAGAAACGTACTGAACTAGGTACCTCTTATAACTTACAACCACTTACAACAAAGAACTGTAAGCAAAGCCAAACTTCCATAGAAACAGTGGGGGTTAGGTCACACCATACACGTACATGTATGTATCTGCTGGACATCCTACTGAACGCAAATGAAAGTTTTGTGTCATAAGATAGTTATTTTATTGTCATCGCCTTCATCCTCATCATAGTGGTGTTCTTTTATAGATAAATATTTATTCCTAGAAAATTTGGTTTAAAGCTGAAAAATTTATTAATTCTCGGAAATGAAATAAAACACAAACATAATCGTGACACTTTGAGTAATTATGACGAGATACCTAATTATGATTTGAAATCAAGAATCAAATATTATTCGCAAAATGAACAGAAGTGCTCTTTGTGCAAAAGAAAAAGTTTCAGAAAATATGCTTCCGGACGCTTTAAATAAAACATACAAATAGTAGGTGCCCCAACAGGACCTAAAGCCTTGCTTCTCCATTGTGTGTGCGAAGATATATTTTTGACACGAATGGGAGGACCAACATTTTAATGCCGATTCCGAAGGGAAATTTTTAGTTTTTGATAAGCTTTTCATTTCTTGCTATTGGATATTAGACCTTCACAAGAGGTGGAGCATCGATAAGAAACTTTAAGGTTATTTGGACGGGGATTTGAACCAGCGAACCCTTGCACTTAACCACTAAGCCACTGCACCCACGCTTATTTTTTCCCAATGGAAAATGACATTTGATGAAGAAAACTGTAATTTTTGAATAGGGAATCACATTTGGTGCTGATCCATCGCTCGAGGTGGATTATTGCATTAAAAATGCAGTAAATGTTTGCAATTGAGGGTTAAATATGTAAACATCGGTGAGCAGTGTCGTTGATAAAACTATAGAATCCTTATTTACGATCACTTTGCTTTGATATGAAGGCATTCACTAGGAGCAGATTCGTGCATATAAAAATATTTGATTTTAAGTACGAGTAACCACAATAAATGGATTTATTTCTAACATTTCCTTTAAGCTTAATATTATGTAAATAACGTTTTCTGAGAGCTAATATATTGTTCAGTTTGTGTACTTAATTTGTTATGTGTGACGGTAGTTATATAAAGGGTCCGCCAAATAACTTTTTTTTTATTTGAAAATGCTATAAAAAAAAAACTACTGAATATTTTCCCAAATTTTTCCCTATGGATAATAATTTCATTCAAATGGCTGCCTCGGCTGGCTATGCAGTAGCCTACACGATGGGTCCAATTTTTAAGCCCATTATCGATTGTGTGCAGCTGTATTTTACCAATGGCTTTACGAATATTGTCCTTTAAAGCGGCAATTGTCTCTGGCATGTCGGCGTAACACTTATCTTTTACAGCACCCCACAAATAATACTTCAACGGTCAGCTCTGAGGCCGATAATACGATCTTCAAAAACAGGGCGCAAAACATCGAGTGTAGCTTCAGCTGTGTGGCACGTAGCGCCGTCCTGTTAAAACCAAATGTTGCCAATATCCTCCTCTTCAATTTTTTTGAACAAAAATTCGTTCAACATGGCCCGATAACGATCGCCATTGACTGTAACAGAAAAATGGCTCAATTATGCCTCTGCACCAAAATCCGCACCAAACAGTGATTCGTTTTGGGTATATCGGCTTTTCAATGTATGCGTGTGGGTTTTCTGTGCCCCAAATGCGACAATTTTGCTTGTTTACATTCCCGCAAAGATAAAAATGAGCTTCATCTGAAAAGATGATTTTTTTTGGCAAAATCGGCATCTTCTCTAAGTCGATCGCAGGCCCACTTAGCGAAGCGAATACGCAATGGATGGTCAGTTGGCTTCAACTTCTAAACCAATTAACTTTGGACTTCACGCACACTTTCTGCCACAGCAGCAATTTTTTCGGGTGTACGCACTGTTTTTGGCTTTTCACGCTCTGGTTTATCGATGAGGATGCCAGTTTGTTTCACTTTTTTTACAAGATAACGAACATACGGAGCTGACGGTGCTTCTCTTCTTCCAAAAGCCGTACGAAATTTTCGCACACATTCTGCAACATTACCGTGATTTTCAAAGTAATGTCGCAATATTTCCCAGCGTTGTCCAGCGTATACACAACCATATTCGTTCAGTGAAGAGATAAAACTAATTATCTGTCAAATCAGACATGAGCTAAGTGTTACCATTCGCGAAATAAGCACTAGTTGAAAAAAAAGCCCTTTACAAGCCTAATGTTCTTTGATGAGTGTTTGTCGGAGACGCCAAACACATAATAAGGGGACGACCGACGTACACTGGTCAAAATCACGATTTAACTGGACAAAATTATTTTCGTATTCGAAATCATGTACGCTCATTCCAATATTTTAACGAAGAAAAAACAACTAATGTAAGGATATTGTAGAAGTTGTCCTATCTGTAAGCATTTATATTAATATAAAAAAGGACTATTTGTGTGTGACCAGGCTTACATATATGATTCTGACAATCCCATTCCCGAAAAATAAACATAAAGATTCATATTTATTTTTGATCTACTGCAGTGCCATCTATTGGCAAGTTACAACAAGTTCGTGCCAACTTTCATAGTAATCGATCAAACGGTCTCGGATCCCAATAGTTTTGTCTAGCTAGAACATACATTTTGAGTTTTGATACTGTAAGTGCAAAAATAATTCCTTAGCAGGCCCATAGACAGAGAATTATTGTTCTATTCAGAAATGGGTGCAAAGTATTTAATTTTTCCTTAGCTGTAAGCACTCGACCGAAGCCGGCTAGTACAGCATATAACAAGATTTTGAATATTAAAGGATAAACTTTAGGAACATTAAAGCAGTGTTTTTACAACTATGCAAGATAGGATGCTTAGAAAAAGGAATGACCTAGAAAAATATATTTTTACACCCACAATGGTTGGAGAAGCTAGGCTTTAGATTCTGTATGCGCCGTTTATGCCGAAAATTCTATATTTTTATTAAATAATAATACACATAATATAACAATGTTACAACTACAAAAACGCGATTGTCAGGACAAGTAAAACAAGAAATTAAAAAGCTTTATTTTTAAATGTTTGCTAAACATTTTACTTTAACTTTTAATGTTGGACTCAAATCTGAAATCTGAATTCCGTTTGGTTACTTCTCTCTAGTGGAGAGTTTTTCATAACATACATACATACATCTGAACGTCGAAAACGCAAAACCGGAGGTCTTTTGAGTTGTGGCATTAGTATTCACAACGTCTGGGATGATACAAGATGGATTTTAAGTTGGACAGTTCATTACGATTAAGGCTACGGTTACATTGGATGCGTATTCTGACGAACAACTGCTCTCAAAAAAAAAAGCTAGATAGCATTACGTTGGCAATTTGTTTTGGAGTTTAAGATTTTAGTATGAGCAGTCCAATAAAGACACTCTTAATTGATCATAGATAAAAATGGATGTAATTTGGCTTATTTGATTTATTTTTATAAACCTTTCCTACATAATGATTACTTTTATTTTATATTTTAATTGGAAAATATTTTAAAATAAATAAAACTGTTTTTCCCCAATGTGTATACATCCAGATAAACAGTATCAGCTGGTTAACGAACACAAATTTCGTTTTAGTATGTAATTTACATCTTTCAAAAAGCCAAATTAACCTATTTAACTTCTAAATTTTTCATTTTCATCCATTCATCCATTTGAGAAATAGTTTAATATAAATAGGTATGTGTGTCATTGTCACAGCGTCACACCTACTACAGAACATTCATTGTATAGATACATAGAACATAGACAATAGATATTCTTTTAGAAGTATTTTTCAAATTCCATCATCGCAGTCGCCCTCTGTAGTAGGGTTCGATGATATCTTCGAAATGTTAGATATTTTTCTCTATTGTACTGTAATGCTTTTGTTCTATCTATCCATGGGATTCTTAATATAAATGCAAATAAGTCTCGCGATAGATACCCGACCAAACACGGACTGTGATACAAAAAGCGAACGAAGAAGGTGAAGGACAGATACAAACGAGAACTCATGAACTTTAAACATCGAAAGTTGCTGACAACAGCGAAAATCTATGCTAGACAAAAGGCAATAAATGAGCATAAACAAGAGCATATAAATCTCAGTAAACACATTCCTTGATGATACTCCTTTATGGTGAACTAAGCGGCTTATAATATATTGATGGGGATAAATGTAACTACAAAAAGAAATTTATGTTACACAATTTGACGTATTAATGTAATGAATGTACAGCATTGGGGCATACTATATTTAAGATGAATTAATTGCATGGCCAGCTTTACATATATGTTATCGTGATCGTCTTATATAGTAAAGTTGGGCTTTAAAAAGGTTCAAATAAGCGATGGTACAGTGTTAAATAAAATGCACGACTAAAATCACTTTTTAGGTTTTGAAAAATTAGATTTTCTCAAAAACGTCACATACAATTTTGATGTAATTTCGCACATTGGACACATTTAACATAATTGTTCAAAATACGAAATTATCAAAATTGTTAGAGCCGTTTTTAAGCAAACGAATTTAATTTAAATTCAAGAGGATATGAAAAGAGACCAAAATCCTTGAGATGATCCCAAAAATTAGTAATCAAACGATAAAGCAAAAAATAAAAAGATGTCCGAGATGTAACCCAAAAAACCTTATGTACGAACTTTGAAGCAAATCCGTAGAACCGTTTAGCCATACGCTGCCCAGACAGACAGACCGACAGACGGCATTGGCGAACCTACTTTTTTGGACTTCTCTATAAATATTTCCCTTAATATCTTCTTATACATTTTTCTTGGTTTTCTATAGAAATGTTCGATAAAAACTACATCTTGTTGCTCACAAAAAGAAGGCATGGCAAAAAGCTTGTGAATGAGATCATTAAGAGTTTTTGACTTTGTTAAGACTCTAAAACTTAATTGTACAGCTTTAAAACGCTTTTATTCTGAATTGTGTTCGTAGCAGTAGGCGTATTTAAGAAATTTGAAAAACTTAACCATTTTGGGACCCTAGGAGTATATGATCCAAATTTCATCTTCCTAGCTTAAAATTAAAGGCCCCAAAAGTTTAGTATTAGATTTTGATGCTGATCATAAATATATGTAATTTTAAAAGGTCTACTAAGGGGTGTTACAAACTATGTGTCAAAATTAATATACCCGTAGGATGTGGTATAATAAATTAAGAAAATGGGTATACTTTCGGGTTTTCCAATAGAGAAATTACAATTTTGTACTTTGATAAGTTGAAGTTCATGGAAATTATTTGAGCTCTCAGCTCAAGAAGATCGATCAACACACGGAGAGTTAGTAAGAAAAAAAACACCGAAATGGAGTAGTGGATGTTTTCAAGCCGGACTTCCAGCAGCTGTTAAATAAGATAGAGCAAGGAGAGAAACTATGCCACTCCATTGAAGAATCGATATATAGAGAATATTGTCAAAAGGTAGGAACACTGCTTCTAATTGTCTACACTTAGGTTAGGTCATGCTATCAAAACTTGTCACCTTAAGGTGCCTAGACAAAGAATTTAAAGTCTCTATAATGATCCAACCTCGAAAATCATCCCTCACATGTTACACCAGTTCCACAAGTGTATTTTAGTAGACTTTAAACTCTTAATAATTGGTTGTCACTTACAGCCGCTACTCCTTCCAGAATATTAAAGAACTGGTTGTAGAAATGTCAATACTTATTCATCTGGCATCCGTGCAACCTGATCGAGGTAAATAAGTAAACGTAAGGTTCTCCTTGACTTGGCTGGAGCAAAGTAATCTATCCGCTCTATGGCAGAGCAAATATAATGATTTGGCTTTTTGTAATACAATCATATCATAGGCTCGTAGGATTCGCGGTTGTACCTTCTTCTCCATAACGACTAAATATAATGCATATACGCCTGAATCACAAAAAGTACATACACTTACAATAAAGAAACTCGGATTTTATGACGATTGCTTGGAATTCGCTTGGAGTATGACACAAAACAACAATATTTAGTGTTTTTCTCATTTACTCACTTCACATGTTTCGTGTAGTCGAGTATTGATTCGGCAAAACTTCACTTCAAAATTTCTGAAATTGCTATTTAGTTTAACTTAAAGAACATTTTCATTCAATAATTGTTCCATCCTCCTGAAAACTTGATCAAATGTAGATAGGTACAGAGTTGAGTAAAGTAATGCGGAGCTATGTAGCTAATCTAATTTTTGAAATTTTAACAAAATTCATTAGTCAGATTTTCAACTTTAGATATAGGTATTAGAAGATTGCATGGGCACTCAGTTTTTCCAAAGAAGTCTCAAATCTATTCTTAAAATCGGACGAAGTGATTTAGATCAACTCATTTTCCTTGTCATATTTTCCAAGATATCTGTTCATAAATGCATTTAATACAGATAAAGAAAAAGTTTCGTGCCGGGAGGGAATAGATAATAATATACCTGCAGCTCTGCTCGCAATTAATAGCGCTTGTCGTAAAAGGCGACAAACGGTAAGCTTACATTCCATTATTACATCTTAAATGCTACCCTCAATTGTGCATTCACCATGCGAGCTTGTGAATTGACACGATTAGAGATCACCGGAGTCGTAAAAGGAAGATCAAATAGAGAAAATAAACAAAATCGGCATTTACTCTATGAACAAGAAATAGCGCAGAATGACAGTTGACGTTTCATTCAGTCGACGAAAAATAAAAGCAAATATAAAATGATTGCGTTCAAGTTGCAAGTGCAGTACAAGCCCACTATAAGCTACTAGCTAAATATAAGCTATAAGCTGAATTTTAAGTCACTTGCAGTTAACTTGTAACATAGTTGCAAATCTGTCAACTGCTTTTCAACTGCTTTGTAATGTTTTTGCAACCAGATTCTGATTCATCGACAACCTTACACAATAACGAAGTTTTGAAACCTGAAAAATATATGGGAAATACACCCAACATACTGATTTTGATGTTGATTTCAGTAGATTTCGCGGAATCTCAGATTTTAGTGCGAGATCCCACAAGAGTACCAGCACCAGATTTTGATTGGTTGCAGTGATAAATAATGTGCAAGTGGGAACAAACCTCACAGGCAAACGATAATAGTTGTGATACCTCATTCTTGATCATAACATCGACGAAAAAAGGAAAGAAGAAGAGGCGAGAAAATGGCAATATTAGTTTATGTGCCAAAACATGTGTCTAATGATAAAATTGGTTCCCATTCTGCAGAAGTTGCTGTTTATCGGGCAAGCGCCTATGATAATGATATGCTGGTCTATCTCTTGAACTACTTACTTCACCGAATTTAAAAATTCCTTCGACTTTATAATCGTATCGTTTGGATAAGTATAGGTAACATACGAGGGGACAAAAGGTGACGCCCTCAGTAGCATAACATTACAGTGCATAAATCTCCTCAACTAAGTCGGTCTTAAATTAAAGAATTTGCAACGAAATACATCGTACTACCTTTTTACTGCCCTAAAGTAACAATCAAACTGCAAGCAAAGAAATTATGTTTGTCTTGTGCCAATACAATTACTTTTTCCGGAAATTGGAATTTTACTCACGAGCAGAACTAACTCACGTGCTCACATATTTTAGCTTTTGTAAAACTCACACAAGTGCACGTGAGCGGAAAATGAATATCTGCATTAATCAGCTTAACCACAACTGTAAGATGTCCTTTTACGCATTCCAAAAAGTGAGTTAATTGTTTTTATGTTGAATTGTCCACTTATCCATGAGATAAAATAACTCAATAATCTAAATTCTGAGTGCAAAACTAATCTTCTAAACAACTCAAATAGCAAATATCATTCAACTTTAAAACCCATTCTAAATGCAAACGCTTACCACATTGCCGACATAAATATTGATTTAAACCACTAACAATCGAGACATTATCCCATTGAAATATCAAATGCCAATCCACAGCTTAATTGGCTCCCAAAGGGATAATAACGAATTGAAATTTTTACACATTTGACTCTATTTAGTTCATTCATATTTTGTGACCAAGCAGAAAAAAGGTCCCATCTAAGCTGCACTAAGTCCCATCCACTAGACACACTTCCGTCATTCCATTTAACAGTGTTTGAACTGTCAGTGAATTTCCTTTGTACCTACAAAAATATATCGCTAGCGTCCAACTTCCTAAAGCGCCTATGGTAGAGAGAACAATGAACACAGACGAAAAAAAAATCCGTCTTTGGAGTGCATGCACCGCAGTTCCAGTTGTATTTCACATTCAACAAATCCTCCATTATATTTTTTGTTGCTGTTAATTAAATAACTATAGCGTTCCCCCATTTTAGTAAAATATCATAAAAGTAAGCAGCGGCGCGCGGCAGCGGTGGTATGTAGTGGTGCTTCAGATCCAGCTTCACAACGCTACAGTGCTCACATGGAACTCATGTGGCTTTTTCTCTACAAGGACTATATAATAGCCTTTCAAATGCTCCTCAAAATCTACATCCGCAGTGTATTCAGTTGACTATGTATATATCCTCTTTTCGTACAATTCCTAATGAATTGTGGACAATTGCATGATGGAATTTTTGGTCATCTCAGTTTTTGAAGCGGTTCTGCTGCAATTCCCCTCCCAACTCCGACCTACCATATTACTTTACGCTACTCTGCTCAGCTTGCGAATTATAATCCTCTTACAAATTGCTAATAGAGGTTTGTCCTTTGAATTTTTTTTTTTTTTTTCGTAAACTGAACTAAACGAAGTAGAAGTATGGAATATTCTGCGTTTTTCTTCTCTCTTTTTTTGTGATGAATATGAAAGCAGAGTGGAAAGAGGAAAAGAACGACTATTTGTACGACACCCACAAAAAAAAATTAAATTGCAAAAGCAACATTGTAATGTGTTGCGATAAACTGACGATCGTATCGGAACAGCTATCTTTATTGAAAAAAAGTTTAAGCTAAACAAAGTGTCCTTCCACAGTGATGCTTTTTCAGCTTGCCTAGGTTTATTGATCTGTAGAAATCGTCATGGATATGAAAAGCGTATACTCCTTGGAAGTATCTACATTCCATCTTATGCTGGGCAGGATCACATACGATGCACTAGTTTTGGGTGGTGCCCGACACCCCAATGGGGGTGATGCTATGAGCAATTTCAATGGTAATCTGATAAGCAATTGGTTTTACAGCGGTCCATTTTTAAATATAGATCTCATTTCACCACACAGTCCAACATTTAATAGATCATCAGCTATATTAGACTTTTTTCTGGTATCACATTGACAATACTATATGAACTACATTTCCATCGCCTTCTGATCATTATGGAATAAATATTACTCTAAATATTTTTAATTTTTTTCCAATAGTAACTAACACTTCCAACTAGCTACAATAGTTTTAAAATAACGAATTAGGATGCATTCAGACTTTAACTCCACAGTATTCTCTCTAGAATTAGGTTTCCAATAAATGAGAACATGTCTAATGCTGCTATTGATGAGCTTATTAAAGAAGTGAAAGATACAATTATATTTCATAAAAGTTTATAACCAAGAATCTTGTAAAAGTTCGAAACATTTGGCTAAGAAAACTAAAACGGATCTTTCATAGACATATAAATATAGTTAATGCGGAATATCAAGAACTCTCAGTACAGATACAGTGCCTCAATCAAATTATAAAGCAAAAGTTAGATTGGATCTTGATAATGAGTGCAGGTCACGGCTGCGAAGAACTAAGCCTTCGCCACAAGCCTTCAAGGAAATTGATAAGATAACGGACAGGAAGTATTTTGGAACCGATACTGCAAAGAACATACTTACACTTGACGACGAAGAGCTAGCAAGTGTCGAAGAGAAGCTTAATGCTTTTAAAACAATTTAATCAAATTTATACTCGGAAAAAACTCCCTATATAATAGGCAATAGTGCCTATTGCAAACAAAAAGAGCGCCAAAGATATAAAAGACTGCGGCCAATTTCCAATGTAGAAAAACTCTTCGAAAGTGTGCTAAGGCATACATTTTTTCTGCTATGAAAGGAACATTATTTCAAATAATCAGTTTGGATAAAAAAACACATTCTACTGAGCATTGCCTACTTACTCTGAGTAATAAGATTATTCGAAATCTTAGGAATAAGAAATGCACTGTAAACTTGCAGGCTGCTATCGATTCGATCCGGCAATAAGGGATTTCTTTTTAAATTGATAAGGCTTAACTTTCCTGCTGCTCTGATAAGAGAAATTAGTAGCTTTCTAAGTTCTAAAACTGCTGTTTTTTGCATCGCTTCTGAATATTCAAAGGTTAAGCTCAAGCATCATTACTTGGCCCAATGCTATTTAACATATATCTCTGTGATTTTCCTTTTAATAGTCCCAACTCTGAGCCTCGTTCTGTTCTCATTGCTGATGACACCAAAATATTGGCAAGTGCGGCTAAACCCGACAATGCATTAAATAAAATTAAAGATTCGTTACCAATGTTGATATCTTACCTTAACTCTTAAGGTCTAATCTCAGAAACAGCTATTGAAAAGGACATCGAAAGGACATCAAAGATAGTAAGATCCTCTCATTCAAAATAGAAAATCTGGGCTAGGCTAACATTTTGACAAAAAACTCTGGTTTAACAAGCATGCTAGAAAAGTGCTTGGTAAAACAAAAATGGCTTCTGGTCTCCTAAAACAATTACTGTTATCTAAACACACTTCCAAGAAAAGCAATAACCATTCTTATCTATAAGACGCTAATAAGGCCAATAGTTTCATATGGATTCAGTTGTTGGTTCACCATTTCACCAACAGTTGCAAAAGAGTTGTAGTACAGGAGACCCAACAAAAAATTGTACTCGAATATGACCTTTTACAGAGAAACAAATATGGAGCCTCTGATCATGTTTATGGTAAATTATCTGAAAACGAAACTGCAATCAGTATTAACCCAACCCAACCTAATAAGTGGGATCGCTATGGGATGCAAACATCGTTGAAAGAGTGTATGAAAACCACTTTTACTTATCACATTTTATCCTGTTGAATAAAAGATCTGAATCCTTATTTAAACTGGAGTTAGATGGCGCACTAACACTACCCTTTTACGAGAAAGCCTCGTTGCCTGCTCTAAGAGGATAGTCCAAGAGAAACTCTAAATAAATTCAAGCGTACTACAAGGACTTTTCATGTATCTAAATTCGATAGCTCAAATATACTTTTATGTTATGATTTAACTTAATTTTGTTTAATTTTGAGCATAAGGATACTTTACATGATATTTTTTCCTTAGTTTGTAAGCATTTCTAGTCATTAATTGTAAGGCCGCTAAGAGCTCCTTGCGGGAGCAAACATGCAAAAAATAATATTCTATAGTTAAATGACAATATACTAAATATTTATATAAAAATTAAGTCTTTATATTATAAAAACAAAATAATTGTGTTGGAAACAAAATTAGTATTTAGTATTTAGTATTTATTTATTTCAAAATCGCTTACAAAGTAAGACAAGAGTCTTATAAATTTTTGAAAGCCTTTAAATTAATTTAAGATTTGAATTTAATTTATTTTATATATCCCATAAACAATGACAATAAACCGAACAGGCCCCAAGATATGATGACAATTCAAATGTTCGGCAGTAAACCGCGCATAACTTTCAGCAGCCCTTAATGTTACGAAAACTGACGGCGAAATGTATCCTGGGGTTAAACGGTAGTTTTAAATCTGCTCCTGCAGAGTTTAATTCAATTAACTTCTTCCTAACATCTGCACTAAAGATAACCGCAGGGTATAACTACACAGCACTTGATTACAACCCTACAGGAGAACCACCAACCCCAAGGTAATATCATACATTTTGAAATTAAGTGCACTACCACTTTTAACATATAGAAGGGATTGTACCCCTTTAGCACCTCAATCTAATACTTTAAAAAGAAAACCAACTTATACTGAAGTACTGAATAGCAACCCGACTCGAATAACCCCAACAAAGTTTTACCGAAAATTAATTCTAAACAATTCCAAAGATCATCGTTCATAGTAGGTACCCACTCAATGCACTTGTTCGTACTCCTTCGAGGAGTCCTTCGACCTGTATATATTTGCAGCTTTCCTGTCCCATTGATACCCACTGTCGTCCTCAGCACGTATAGACTATTCGTTTATTCCAACCGAGTCGAGAGAATGACATCACAGCATTTCAAGGAACCGATTGATTTGATAGCTACGCTTGATTTCTCCCTTTTGCTTCGATGCAATTTCTCTCTATTCCTTCCATTGAAAGCTTATCCTTTAAAAATCCTTCGAATACCAACTCTTTACCGAGAAAGAAAAGAAAAGTAAGGGGACGGAAAAAGGAAACGAATCCGAATATAAACCTCTCCATACACAACTCATCCATCAATCCGACTAACCAATCAATAGCTTGGCATAAAAGTGTGAACAAGTCGTCGTCTTCATACTGTTCCCTGAAGTGAAGCGGTGGAAATCATATAGCTCGACAATCTGCTGGGAACAGCTTGTATCAACGTCGTAGTCGCTTCCTTCTTCTGGCGTTATTTTCATTTTTTTCTTTTTTTTCAATTTCAATTTCACACCCATTCAAACGCGAGGAAACCTCTCAAGCGATTTATTGCAATGCAATCCCTTCAAGGATTCGTAAAAGTTTGATAACGCGCAGGGAGGTGCTGCCTGCTGCCTGTTCGGGTGCATCGAAGGCATCTACAACAAGATTTCCAAAATGTTCATCGTTCATATGCATCTTTTAGCTGAACGACGACGAATCGGTTATTTTTTTTTTTTTTCTTTGAATGTTGCTATTGACACTGCATTGAGAATCTGCAAAAGCATTTATTCGTGAGGGTCGTCCTTCGGCCCTACTAAGTACAACACATGAAAAAAGCATACGAGAGAATTTAAGAACAAAGTAAACTAATGGCTGTAGAATGGTTCACACAAAAAGGATGCTTTAAGCGCACAACTGAACATTAAAATTCCATTTAAAATTGTTCGTTATCCTTTTTTATTGTCCTAGTCGCCCTCTATCAAAATAAAAACACCAAAAAATATTCACAGTCTGTGCAATATGCAATGTGCTGTGCATTGTACATCTGTACTTTTGCGGATAGGAAACGTAAAATGCCCGGTCTACCAACAATGTATTTGTACATGCTTCAGTCGTTTACGAAATACACAATTTTAAAGGATATTTCTTCTAGCTAGCTCAGCTCACTGGTACTGGTTCATCCTCAACGCCCCCTCCCCCCGCACAGAATCTGCCAGGATCTATGTTACTTTTATTCTTATCTCTGACGAGAAATGAAGAGAAAATAATTGCCATTCGGTTTTTATTAGGAAAGAGTCCTTGTTTTTCGCTTTATTTCGTTGGTCCCTTGTTCGCTTATCCTTTGTCTTGTTTGTTCTTGCCTGGGCTGGCTGTTGCCTCAAGACTGAAGTAATTAAGTGGGCAGTAGATATTTTTGGTCATTTAGAGGTGGATTTCAGTGGTGCAGTTAAATTTAAACACTCTAGCGGCAGCAGCGGCAACTCAAGGATGATCGCCGTAACTCATACTATAGTATAGGTATGGGTTTATATTTAGCTATGGGAGCATAGACGAAGAATACAAAAATAAAAACAATTTTATCTTCCAACATTTTTCAAATGAGCTATTAGAAAGGAAATGGTTTTTGTTTCTTCATTCGGCAGTCCCATAACCGACAGTTTAATTAAAGACCATTGGCAAGCTAATTGCATACAAAGGATATTTGCAAATCTGCCCAACTGTCTAGCCGGAAAATATATTATCATTCACTGTTTTTTTTTTGTTTCCTAATTTAGCAATGAATGAGTCTTTGTAAATAATGATGCAAATGCCACACAGTCTTAAAAATTTCGTAAAGCAATGAGGATACATGATTGTGTTCCTACAAGACTGTGTTCCAAAATTAGCATTACTTAAGTAGCTAAAAATATCGACCTGCCTGAAAGCGGAGAAACCACTATAGCAACTTTTGCAGATGACACTGCTGTACTTGCTGTAGGAGCAACTGTTGAAATAGCTACAAAAAAGCTGCAAAATAACAATAAGCGGTATCTCGGAATGGACTACGAAGTGGCAGATTAGATTAAATGATCTAAATTCGGTCCATGTTAATTTTACGTTTAAAAACGTACCACACATTCCAGTTTACATAAACAACAATGTAGTGGAATATTCAAATACAGCCAAATATCTGCGCATGACTCTATACGCCAAAAATACGATGGAAAGCGCATGTAAAGAAAAAGAGAAATGAGTTAAACATGCGATACAGTTAAAGGTATTGGCTCATTCTAAGATACTCGTCTCTGTCCAACTACAATAATCTATCGCTATGCAAGCAAGTTCTGAAACCGGTATGGACATACGGGCTCTAGTTATGCCCACAACAAATTTACAAAAAATACAAGTCATCCCAAAATGAATTACTAAGGAACGGAGTTAATGCACCTTGGTACATACGCAACGCTAGTCTGCATAGAGATCTAAATATTGAAATGGTTAAAAATTAAGTTAAACAAGTTGCTCAAAGGCACAGAAGCCGACTTCTCAACCATGTTAAATAGAAGTAACAAAACTGTTAAATACTGACAATGTAATTAGGAGATTAAGGCGGGTAAAAACTCTTGATCTATAAGAGTTAGCTAAGGCCAAGAAATTATTTTCAAACAATAAAGTTTGGTGATCCGTCAAACGACGGATTTTTCTTTTCAATTTTTCAAATTGAATATAACAAAAATAAATTTCCGATTAGTCAATCGACTAAGGGTAATCCCAATCGAGGATGACGAAAGGCATTCCCCCGGGGAGGTTTTTCAGATCGAATTAAAGTCCCTCACTATTGCAGAAGCATCCCCCGCGTAATAGCCCTGCAATGTGTTTCGATGAGTCTTACTTCCCCCTACACAAAGCTAAAAATATTTTGATTTGATATTTGTGATTCGCTGACATTCAGAGAAATTCGAACAATGAACCATATCTTAAGAATAGAAATACATGTTGAGACTAAACGTTATCCATGTTCTTTGGCAAGAAAGTTTCCTACTGATTGCCCTTGTGTTTGTATAGTAAATCAACTTTAGTTGAACAAAATGGATATTTTTCTGTGACAGAAATTGTCTCTCCTCTTTATTCATATCAGAATGTTTCAGCTTTGATCACAGATCTCTGTAAACTTCTATAAATATAATTTCAACATCAAGTCATCATCTTATACACATAGTGATCGTTTCAGACATATCTGATTCTCCGATGTTGATATAGCAAACACTCCTGTATTCTGATGCACCCTGTTATCTGCTACTAATTCTTGAAGAAGATTACAGCAATAAAAATCAAATAACATATGAAGGTCTTTAGTGACCTTGATTTTTGCTCGCCTCTCAAAAGTTTGCAGACAAGAATCTTAAGTTATCGAACTCCGATAATGGCAGACCTTCAAAATCCTACCTCCACTTATAAGCTAAGTTAAGGAAATAGGGCGGCTACCGTGTCCCCTGGATGTAAAATCATACATGTTTCCCTGAATTTACTTTACTTTAGCTATTACTGGGATAAATTTAAAGGTTCTACGATGATTCGGAGTGATCTATAATTTTGATGGTCTGTCAGTGAGTCAGTGAGTTACTATTTTTGCTAATTTTGGGACTTTGTAACCCGGGAACTGCCCATGTTAAACAATTAAAATTTGGTATGGAGTCTGCTGCTGTGGTTCCCAATAAATACTGAAAAATTTCTTAAAGCGAAGTTAGAGGGGGTGAAAATTGCCTGACTTGTTTCCTGTAAATATGGTTGTAGTGCCATAGTCGCTAGAGAACTTGGCTGGACACTACCGTGCCCCTTCAGTCCAAAAAAGTGAGTCCGCCAATGTCGTCCGTCAGTCAGTCTGTTTGTCTGCCCGTCAGTCGGTCTGTATTTCTGTCTGTCTGTCCGGGCTTCTGTTCAAAGTTCGTATAACATTTTTTTTGGGTTACATCTCTCGGCGTCTTTTTATGCTTTATCGTTTGAAATAATTGTACCTGCCATACAATTTTATTGGTGAAAATCAAATGACTATTTTTCTAAAAAATGATTCAAAGGATTGTGATCTCATTTTTGTACTAAGGATATTTGGGAATCGGCCAAAAATACTGAACACTCAGTGTTTGGGAAAAAAAATCGAATACCTGTAATTCACAAAACCGCCAATATATGAAAAACTAATAAAGAAAATTCTAAAAAAATTTACTATTTTTTTATGATGTTAAGTTGAAAAAATCTGCTTGCTTCGATTTTTAAAATAATTTATTTTTTTCGTAAAACAATTTTCTTAAATTTAAATTAAATTCGTTTTGTCAAAAACGGCTCGAACGATTTTGATAAATTTTTGTAATTTAAACGATTATGTAAAAAGTGTCCAATGTGCGAATTTACATCAAAATCGTAAGTGCCGTTTTTGAGAAAATCGAATTTTTCAAAATTTTAAAAGTAACCGAAAATCTTATTTACCTTTGATGTTTAAGAAAAGTTACCCTAACCCTTTATGTGTTAACTTAAACAAAAAAGATATTTTTTTTTCATTGTGGAAATGGCAATGCTTGGAATTCAGAAATATTTGCAGATGCACATCTACTTCGAAGTATATATTCATCTGCCATCTGCCATCTGCCTCTATTATGATACCTCAAACAAGTGATGAATGAGTGAACCTTCCTGGATCTTAGTAATTGTTGGTAGCAATGACACGTAAATATTATTTTAGGGTTCTGTGACTAATAAATAAAGACTAGTTACTGAATTTTTCAAAATGACCAGTTATAAAAAGAATACATTTTAAAATGTACTTTAACTCGAAAACCCAAGTCGAGAAAAATTACTTGTCCCCTTGTATGGCCCAAAGTGGTGTCATTTTTTAGCAAGAAAAAGGTTATTTTATAAAACGTTTTCCGCATTCTTTTATGGGAACATATTTTTAAGTTCATGATTAAGGAACGAAGAAATTTAATTTTAGTTGTTGTCTTCAAATTCTACGTACGAATGTGTCGCTGAAGCGCAGGTAAGCTACTGAAATATAAATGCTTAACCTACCGAATGAAACAATAATTGAGAAATCCTCATTAAAAACTTCAGGTGTGGTAAAATAATTGTTCATGACAATAATCTCTTTTATCGAAGCGTTAATCCTTTGCTAATTAAATTAAAAAAAACATTTATTTCTCTACAAAATTCACTTATTTAGATAAACATTTCCAAACTTAGTAAAATTTCAAACGCGTTCACATAGGTCAATATTTAGAATTCAAGAAGAAGAGGATAGAATAACATGCAAATCCATTTATCTATCAGTACCCGTCCATCCAATTAAACCAGCTAACAGATTTGCTAAGAAGATATCAAACAGAAAAGTGTCTACCCCTCCAACAAAATCACATTTTCCACATGGACTGGACACAAATCCATTTTCACTTTCTTTTTTCGTTCATTCTCTCGCGATGGAAGGATATTAACGAGTCTTCTTTTTCAGCTGCTGTTAAAAAAAAACAGAAAAAAAGAACACACTAAGAGGAAGGCAAATACAGAAGAAAAAAATTGCTCAACTAATGACATCCTCGATTCCATTAAGAAATCCACTTTGAACGATCTAACGATATCCCTTAACCCTTCTGCAGACAGAAACAACAAATTAAAACTCACAGAGGGGCATGACTTTAATTGTTAATTTAAACTTTCGCCCGTTGCGACGACTTTGGCTTAACTTGCCACTTACAGAGTGAGTGTCCTAAAAAATGTGCCCTATACCATTTTTTTTTTCTTCGTCTTTTTTTTTGTAAAACATCCGTGTATGGCCATGAAAATGTTAAAAAGTTTCCGTCTGTAGTTTCGCATTCCCAGAGTTCCCGATCACATTCGCCACTGTCCCCCAAAGGAAAACAAGCTTGGTTGTTGAGAGAACTTTAGTCCATTTTTTCTACTCAGCTCCTTGTCAACGCCGTCGGGGTCCTAGTTTATGATTCAGTTTAGATAATGCTCGAAGAGCAACACTAACAAGAACTGGTACATGTTCCAAACCCACCCACCCTTCTCGCCATCCCTTCCAAAAAAAAACGTAAATAAAATGCAAGTGTGTGTGTTTAGAAAGAAAGAAATTTATACAAAATTCACTGAGCTTTCGTCCGGTTCGAGATCCTCGGAGACAGCTCAGTTCTGACATTTGCAAATTATGCATGGCTGCATGCAGATGAATAACATACACGTCTCTATACATCTGTTGGTACGTGCGAAGTCTTCATGCAGATGCTGCAGACTTGTCAGGATGCTTCTTCCGGATCCAGCTAAAAAGAAGGACAGAATGCAAACGACCCAAAACAAAATACGATACCAAACGAAGTTGTTTTGCGAAATTCGTGTTGCACTGAAATACACAGTAGGTACCTTACTCGGTTGCCCTTCAACATTTTCCTTACTATCATGCAGGTTTTCATATTCCTATTCCGCGCGACCTCTTTCACCGGCAGACATGATTGGTGGTAGCTTCCGCATAATGTGCTGCTGTTCCGTGAGCTTTGCAAAGGATCTTTCTCACATCATGTAGAATATTACAATATTTGTCCTTTATTTATGGAAGGTTGAGTCTCCCCAGAGCTTTAGACAACAATTTTCTAAAGCAGACTCTCCTATGCTTGCATATCAAAGGGTTACTCAATCCAGAAATGTGTCCCTTCGAAGGTAACATGCAATGATTTTGCCTTTAAAACGATGTGTGTGACTACATTTTGAGCAAAACCGAGATTTTCAGAAACACTGTTAGTCATGACATAAAGAAGATAATTTGGCTTTCTTGCACGTAGCTCAGAGGTAATTATTGCAAACATGCCATGTCCTATGTCCTGAGGTGATATTATTCCTAAGTAGGGAGGGAATTATGTTTGACATTGGAATTGAGAAGTTTGTGAAAGCGATGGAATTATGATTGGAATTTTAGATGCTTTAAGTAGAAATAAAAATGTAGAGCTTCATGTTTTAAATGGATGTAAAACGTAACGAGGTGTTTTGTTAAGTCACAGTTAACTGTAAACAGAGATAGAGAAAAGAGCAATCAGTTTAAATAAGCACAAGCGAAAAATGGCTTCATATGCAACTTACCATAGTTTGTTAGCCAAAACTATCCGATGTTTCCTATGATATACAATATTGCCTTGTTAAACTTTTCGAAGGCCTTTGATACGGTTGTTCACTCTACTTTGTGCATTACTTGTGTGCTAACGCTTATATCAATCTATATGATATGCCGGGCGCAAGCAGCTGATATAAACCACGTAATTTCGAGCTTTCTTCCCATAGTCAGCGGCGTGATACAGGAACTCGCATTAAAAATAACTGAAGATAGCTGTATATATGTACGCCGATGACGTTTAATTGAACACGCCATTGCTTGCATTAATGAAGATCTCGTATTAATCATGCAATGGTCTGTTTCTTAATTTCAATAAGTCCAAGTCTTTAAACCTGTCATACATCCCTGGCATCATCTTTAGTAATGCTCCTGTAGAGTAAGTTAAATTGGTGACAATCATTTACCTTTATAGTAGTAATAGTAATAAAAATAATAGTAATAGTTTTTGGGATAGGCGCATCAGACAAGCAGTAGGTAAGACATGTGGAGTTCTTTGAACCTTATGGGTCTCTCATGCCTTCACTCCGAAAGAGCAACAACTTTAGCTCAGCATCCATATATTATGCCGGTTTAACCAAAATATATTTCTTACCACTTTACCACCTTCAACTGCATAACCTGCATAACAAAAATACATACATAACATTTATTTTTATGTTGGAAATGAACAAAAGAGAAGAATGCGATGCGCATCAAGATATATTACTGAAAAAAAAACCTTAGTAAGACAGACAAAAATAGGTGTTAATTCAACGATTTTTTTTGTCAAAATACCGCAAAAAAAAGCATGTGGTTGTATCAACAAAATTTTACAAAAGTTACAAATTTTGTTGATCCAACAGAAATAATTTTGTTGATCTAACAAAAGAACGAACGTTTTTAATTTAACAAAACTATTGTTGATCCTACAAAAATATTCTGTCAGTCCTACTAAGGTATTTTGTAGAATCTATAAAAATGTTGTTGGTTCAACAAAAAATTGTCAATATAACCGTTTTATTTTGTTGCATCAGTAAAATTATTATTGGTTGTACAGGTAAGCTCTTTTTGAATACACAAAAATCATATCTCATGATTTAAATTTAAATTTCATAAATTTATTTTTGAAATAAAATTCAAATATATTAAATTAAATTAAGTTATCAAAATCAAAAAATGTTAGATTGTTGTTATTTATATTTATACATTACACGTATACATGTACATTATATTTTCATTATGTAATATTAAATATAGAAAAGAAAAACTTTCTTCAAATATGGTCCGACTATTAGCATAATGGCATTCTGGGGGTCCTTTAAGGTGGGTGCGTTGGGATCGCCCATTTTTCCTACCTTCGTTTGTGACCGATTTGGCCGGATTAGCATGTAGCCCATAAAATAAAATGGCAAATCGATCATATATTGAAAGAAGAATATTAAGCTATTAGAACGGATATAATAAAAGATATTAGAAGAACAAAATGTTTCTCACTCTTAAAGCAACTAATAAAAGGTCTAACTATTTATTTAATTACCATTAAAATGCTCCCATATGTTACTATCTTTAAATAAAGAAAATTTAATTTAAATCACTTTTTACTTCAAATTTTCAATTTTCGAGTCGATAGAGAGTTAAGGTCATAACTAACATAATACATCTAGAGGAATTACAGCGTTACGAATTAATTTTTGTTGATTCAACCATGTCTTTTGTCAATGATGCAATCAACAAAAAGTTGTTGTTAATTTTTAAAATGTACAAAAACATTTTGTCATTTCAGCAACATACAAAACAATTTCTCTTTTGTTGGGCTGACAAATTTTTTGTTATGTAAACAAACCTCAGTTTATTTTGTAGTTAAAATTTCATTCAATATGACAAAATACGAACAGTTCAATATAGAAATGTGGACAAAGACTGTTTTGTTTATCCGGAAAAATATTTCTTTTTTCACAGATTTTGTCAAATTGACAAAAATGATGTTCAATTCACAAACTCTGTTGTCAATATAACAATTTTTTGTCATATCAAACAATTTCTTTTTTTTTTAATTTAACAATTTTATTTTCAGAGACCAGTTTTCTCAAGGAATGCATAAATAAAGTTGTCCAAAGCTCTGTTGTGTTTACTATTTTTAAAACTATCGCAAAGGTATTCTCATTTAGATACATATAGTTTGTAACATATATATAGTTTGTAACATATATATAACTTAGCTGAAATTCTTATGTGAAGTCCGTTACCGAACGCGTAACAAGAGCTCTGTGGCCCAGTAGACGATTATATGGCAGAACTTCGGGTCTTAGTCCCAGAGCTGGCAGAATCTGCGTTCTTAGGGTCAGAACCCTACTGCAAAGTCAATTGGGCTGCTGCTTTAAGGCTAATTGACAATTGGGCAAAACAACTTCGTCTGAACTACTGGGGAAGTGTCCAGGGCTTAAGACAATCCAAAAGACCTCCTTCTTCTTCTACTATTAAGTAAGGAGAATATTAGGAAGCTGGTGGGCTTCCTTACCGGCCGTCATGGCATGAGATATCATCTTAACAAAATGAACTTGTGCCCCGAGACTAAATGTCGCTTCTGTCTAGAGGATGATGAAACTTCCGAACATATCCTCTGTGATTGTCCGGCCTTTCAATAAAGACTTCCGAATATCAGCACAATTCAGAAACTCTGCAACTAAGGACGTTGTGGCATTTACTACGGAAGTCGCTCGTCTCTTAGGCTAACATCCTCTTTTTGATACAATATATCTTTGAGGTCGCAGTGTCAGTCATGTAGGCATAAGATATACAAATTCCGTTAGCTTATCAATATAAGAGTGCCCATAATTAGTTCCATAATTTAGTTCAAAAAATCAATGATTTTCTGCAATAAACTTCAAAGGTAAATTTACACACTCATAGCGATACAAGAGCTACCCACCAGTCTCCTCCAGCAGACGTTCACCTGTTTCATGAGGACTTCAGTACGCGCGTTTAACACACCGCTACACTCAACTCCATCAATCCGGTTGACAGTTGATTGCACATCTTTCCATTGCTATATTCTGTATATATTTGTATATGTACAACTCATGGAATCCCTTTACATCATCGCACTCATTATTACCAACCGACTTGACACAGAAGTGATCCATAAATTTACACTATTCCAGCTGCGGTAGGCAGACGCCTTCCTGTGGAAAACTTAATACGCCATTCTGTGTCATGGTATAAGCCAACTGGTTCCGCTGTTTCTGCTTCTGCTACTGATGGGCTCTGCGACTTCAACTGTTATCCATTCGGTTGTGTCGCAGCTCTCAAAGTTTGTTGTAAGCCACTCGGGGTATTGGTTCGCTCTGTCGGGACGTGCCCCATCATTATCATTGTAATCACCACTAGTCCCATCATCATCACCATCGGCATTTTACAACATGAAACTCAGTGGTACGAGTATAGCAGGAGGCATAATTCATAATCAAAGGCTTAGCAGATCCGCTTAAGAACATTTCCAGTTTCACAGGTTACACTAACGTGAACATGAACCCGCAAGGATTCACTAGGGGAGCACTATCATGGAATGATTGCCAACCACGAACGCAATAATGGAAAATGAGCCAGCGGTAAGGGAGGGGGTGCTCAGGCTTAGTTTAGGTACATAATGTATGAGGCCGGGCTATGTGAAATTTCGCATGTGCTAGGGGGCCGTTCTCGTACGTACGTATGTTGTGTATGTAATAGTTTCTTGAATGTACCGCCATTTCATAACCTCTGGCTGCACCATTTGCTCCGACAACCATAGGTTAGCTCCAACCAGCGGCGGCAGCATCAGAGACAGCAGGTATGGTATCGAAAGGACCTGGTAGGTAGGTAATTATTTATATATTCAGCAACTTTGCCATTGAGGGGTATTTCCAGCGAAACTTGTGTGAGTGCCATTAAGGTGCCTCTGCCATGCAAGGATTACTAACGCTAATATACTACTAGTAGCGGAGAATTAATTTGAATTATGTTTTATGTCGGCGAGGGTTAAATTGTGAAGATGTGAAAGAAGCTCCTACCTTGAATCAGGTGGTACGTACGTATGCCGCATGTATAAATTTTTCGTACAGGAAGACGTGTAGGTTAGCTCTTAGAATTTTAAAAATGATGGAATTCACTTTTATGAGGTACTCGAAGGGCTTTCGCAAAGCTTTCAGTTTCATGGAAATTTTAATAGCGAAAAAGGATATGTTTGACTTCGTATTTATTAAACAAGATAGTGGGCCAAATACTTGTTTTTGTTTCATGTGGTCTAAGGGTAGTTGGTATCAATAGCTACAACAAAAAAAATAACCTAATACATTTGAGCTTCCATCATCATGTAAAAGCCTATCGAAATTCCGAAATTAAAATCCAGTACATCCAAGGTAGGTTGGGTTAGGTTAGGTTGAAGTGGCAGTCCTTGACCTCGTGGATCAAACTTCTACTACTCTACTCGTTAAACCATTTGGAGCTCTGGATCTTTAACAAAAGAGATCTTTAGTGTCAGTAGTTGAAGGCGCCTAGGTTGACCTTACGTTTCTGGGAGAGAGCAGGACAAGTGTAAAGACGGTGTAGGATTGTCTCCTCGTCCTCTTCCTCCATGCAGCTTCAGCAAAAGTCATTTGAGAACATACCAAGCCTGCCTCTAAGACAGTGTGCAGTGATGACACCTCCTATTGTATAGCTGACTTGCAGTCTTTTTAGAGAGATCAAATACTAAGAGCGTTTCAGATCCAGCTTAGGCCTTCTGCCACTTGTTCACATAAGGTTAGTTTTCCTTATAGCTTCTAAGTGTATCATTAGTTTGAATGTGGCAGTTGGAATGCCTACGGAACCTATATTGGGTGAAATATCAGGCAGTGTGGTTCCGTGCTTTGCATGTTTGTCGGCCTTGCAGTTCCCCAAAAATATCTCTATGCCCCGGCACCCAGCAGTTGAATTGCTTCGACATCTCCTTTAGAGAGGAACCGAGTCTAGCGATTTTAAGGCCGCTTGGCTGTCATAGAAGATTCGAATATCTCTAGCGGAAATCACGTTCCTTTTTAGCCAAAGATAAGGCTTCTTTAATTACCATTAATTCCGCCTCAAACACACTTCAATTAGTACCACAGGTAGACGAAACGAGAATTTAGTCTGTGAGAGAAAACGCCACCACCAACCAGTTTTTGATCCATCCTGCCGGGTATGTCGATGTTCGTAAAATTCTATGTTGGACAACTTAGCAGACCTGCACTAATGAGTGACAAATTCTTTACAACACTAAGTTACTAGCAAATATCGAGAACAAACCCGACAACATGGAGGTTCTTTAGGCTTTAGTAGTAAGAACGAACCCTCTCCGAAACAGCGAAGGAAACCAATCGCAGGACGTAGTTGATATATTTTAGCCACATGTTCAAAAGTTCAAGTCGAAAATCAACCTGCATTCAATGAAGAACAAGTCTCGCCACCAAGTATTTATAAACGAGATTGACTTAGAAATTTAAGAACTACAGGTTGCCGCACAGTGGGCTATTTGAACATCAAACATGGCAGAAAACTATTTTTTTTAATGCACTTATCAAAAGAAATACGACGAAGCTATCAGAAAGGTATTGCAAGTTTACGTTTGCAGTAATGAATTAAAATAAAATAAAATAGATTAAACAATATCGCTATTAATTTTCTATCTAAGTATTCTTATTTTTGAAGTGGTAACAGTGTCTAAAGGTTTGTGTAATATAAGTTATATTTATTAAATATTGTACAATCCATTTTATTGCATCTTGACGAACATATGTGTAGATACCTCTTCGGTAGCTTTTCTCCTTAACCACATCTTAACATTCTCAGATCTGAGCTTTTTATGTTTGATAGTTTAATTCGTCTAATGATAAGAGGTAAAAAAAAATTGACTGCGGAAATTTGCGGTCTTTGAAGTTATTTGGGGTTTTGTTTCAGTATACTAAAAAGAAAATTATTACAATCGTGCTGAAATCTCGAACTCAAACTGTGGTTGAGGGGTGATACTATGGGGAAGTCCAAAAAATTGGGTTATGAAATTTCCGTTCGTCGGTTGAAAAAAAAAAATATTGGACATAAACGGACCTAAAGCCTAACTTCTCCAACTACTCTTGGATGTTTGACAGACGTTCGCAAGAGGTGGGGCAGCGAATAAAAACTTTCAGGTGGTACAGGTCGGGATTTGAACCAGCGAACTCTCGCTTAGTGGTGCAACACACTAAACCACTAAGCCACTACACCCGTCGGTTGATCTGTCTGTTAGTCCACGCACCGTATGGCTAAACTGTTCGACAGACGTGCTTCAAAGTTTGTTTGTAGAGTTTTTGGGGTATCATATTTAATGTTTTTTTTTTTTTGGTTCAATTGTTTCAAATAACGGTACCTACCCATCAAATGAACCTTTCAAATAGAGTACGCATAGTTATAATAGTATTCTATAGGTATAGTAGTTTTTGAAAATGGTACTTTAAAAAAAAGCCTGCATCCCAAAAGTGGATGAGTAAATTTGGTTTTGAACGAATAAAGTATACTATGTCCCCTATGCTAGAAGTTGCCTACTTAATAATGTTTAATAATTTAAGAAATCATTTGTGAAAATATTTTATTACAAAAAATCGTTCTAAGGTGTGTTTTTACCTTCAATACACAAAACTGCTTATATTTTCAACAGGAACTTCTCTATAATTAGGTCGAAGTTTAGTCAATATTTTATTTGTATCGTCAGATATTCAATCAGCAATAATTCCAAAAATAGAATGGTGGGTCTTAAAAATGTGTTTCAAATGTCTCTGAAGCAATCAAACAACGTTTGTCTTGATAGAATATAATAATAATGTCTTTTAATGGACCTGAATGAAGTATGGAATTTTTCCCCATCTTTCTTTTCGAAAAGAAACTTGAAGCAGTTCGAAATTAAGTTTTTTGCAAAATGATTACAACAAGTCTTGGTTATGTCTCGTTTAAATCCAAATAAGTTCTATTAATAAAGTCGTGGTAAAAATAAAGTCAAGAACTTCATATCGCATTTCAATGCATGTATTCCTAACATCGATAAATATATTTCCATTCTTCGCCAAACTCATCTAAAACCTGTCAAAAACATCGAATGCTTTAAAGTGGAAACTTTTAAAATTGACCGCAAAACTCGATCAAAATCTAAGCAAGATTTGCCAATTACCACAGTTACCACAAATTATTCCATTTACTACCATCAATGTTCTCGATTTTCAAGTCAACAAAGCACAGGAAGATCCCACGTCGACTCATCGATCAAAAAATATCTATACTACCCAGCTATAAAGACAGCCGCATCGCAAACAATTATTCCTTTCCAATATTTCCAATATGGAATTTATAGGGTGTATCCTTTATAATCTGGGTTTAGTTAAATAAAGTTTTTGAGATAAGTGCAATTTTCTATTTATATTTTTAATTCCCGCACAAATTTTCCTTTCGAAAGTTTTTGATGTAAAGTGTTTTTTTTTTAGAGGTAATGGGACTTTAAGTTGGTAACACTATTACCGACGTCTGAACAATGCTTTCAAATTGGGCAAATTTATTTAGAAAATCGTGGTTCTGTTCGAAATACGTATTGCGCACTACGTGCATTTTACGGCCAACATAATCGTCCTTCAGAGCAACTAATTTTTTAACTATGGAACGTTTTCGCACCACCATTTAGAGTAAAATGATAATAGTCATCCACAGAGACGTCGTACAGTGCGTACAGAAGAAGTCATTGCTTCTGTAGAGGTTCAGGAATTGAATATGTGTCCATCCACTTTATGGAAGGTTTTCGGGGATGTATTTTGGTTTGCGTGCCTACAAAATCCAACTCATGCAAGAATTGAAGCCACAGGATCACCTAGCAAGGCGTAGATTCGGCAACAAAATTGCCGTTGATCCCAATTTTCTTAAGGGAATTTTGTTTAGCGATGAAGCTCACTTTTGGTTGAATGGATACGTCAATAAACAAAACTGCCGTATTTGGAGTGGTGATAATCATAAGGTGTATGTTGAGACACCGTTACATCCATAAAAACTGACTGTTTGGTATGATCTATGGGTTGGGTGGAATAATAGGTCCGTACTTCTTTAAAAACTATTCTGGCCAGAACGTTACAGTCAATGGCGACCGCTTTAGAGCCATGATTACTGACTTTTTCGTTCATCAACTGAACAACCATGATGTGCAGGAGCTGTGGTTTAAACAAGACGGCTTCACATGTCACACCGCATAGTTTCACTTTACGGACCCGTAAATTGCCCTCAAAGATCGTGCGATTTAACGCCGCTTGACTATTTGCTGTGGAGATATGTGAAGTCGCTAGTCTACGCCGATAAGCCCGAAACGATTGACGACTTGGAGGACGACATTCGCCGAGTTATTGCCGATGTGCGGCCACAAATGTCAAAAGAAGTCATCGAAAATTGGATGAAATTTTTAAATTGACATGAAATTTACTTTGTTTTATTCCATTTCAAATTTCTATACCTCTAAAAAAGCAAGTTTACAAGTATTCGGAGGCAAAAGCCGTAAGACGTGCCTTACACATTGATTAGGTATAATGAGCATTCAGAGTTCATCTAGAGAGTACTTACTTTTTTGTTTTTATTTTAAACAAAAATGCACTGAAACCGAGAAAAAACTTTACTTTACTTTTTTTTTACTTACTAGTGTAAATTAAATTGTTTTCTGCCATTAAATTCCGGACGTTCAGATGGTGCCCCTTAAATAAAGCAATGCGGTTGCATGTAACACCCTGTATGCATACCAGCCCAGTCATCGCTCAGCAAGGTACTTCGCAAACAGAATTGTTGTACCTAAATTCTTCATGCACACATTCTACCTATGTATATATCTTTCTTCTTTTGTTGCCTCATTGTTTTTATGTGTGTTTCGCCGTCATTCTTTATCCCTTTTCCTTGTCAACAATCAGGAAAAGAGCCAACAACAATGGATGCATTGCTTGTAGAGCCGCCCTTAAACAAAACAAAAAAACATAAAAAAAACCGAATGAGCGAAAACTGTGTATGTTTCTTCTCGGGGAGAGCATTTCCTCTTCCTGATGAAATTTCGGTTTTGTTCCTACAGGACCAACAGGAATGACAGAATAAAAAAATAAAAACAAAAACACAATAAATTCTCGCTTAACCGAAAAGTCTTCGTTAAGAATTATTTATGGCTTCGAATAAATAAAGCTTAGCTTTAAATGCTGTACGGCGGTTGCTGTGTGGTAAATGTTTTTCATACAAGCTAACCTCTTTATAAAGCATCCTTTAACCGCAAGCGACAGAATCACAGGATATAAGAGGATAAGTGCATCGCATGAGATAATGTCATGGATTTTGTTTTGTTTGGTAAATATACGAAACGAATGTATGGATATGTGGTGTGCGCTGCTGTTTCTTATTTGTTTTTCATTTTTGGTGGCGCACTGTCACACGAATTTTTATTTGCTTCTGTTACTTTTGTGTATTAGCCGAAAACCGCCAAGATGAGAAATGGAAAAGAAAAGAAGCTTAAAAATGTTTGTTTGGGGGCTGTGCGTAAATATTTAACGTAAAGTTATAATTGAATTTGAACCCCATACAGGTACGATCCCTTAGCTACTTATATGCTGTTGTTTGTAGTAATTGATTTATTGTAGGCTTAGGGATTTATTTTTTCTTTTTTGGAACTCGCCTCGTTCGATTTTTAAGAAAATAAATTAAAAAAACCTATTGCCAGCAGCAATTCCTGTGCACATGGTCACATGTTTCTACCCTTTCACAAAATTCAACGTAGAAAAAAAAACACTCGACTCTGCAGTCGAATTTATATTCATCATTCAGCATTTCATCATTTCAATTGCTGGGTACTAATCCAATTCGCCTTTTTTATAAACAAAAAAAAAATAAATAAATCCAGGAAACATTAATAAATTTGAATATAAGCCAACAAGGCACCAATAAATAAAACATAAATTCAGCATATTCAATGTACAATAATACAATTTACCTACTCGACCAGATATATAGGTACCTATACTCTTTCCTATATTCATACCATTGCCAAACGACAGACAAACTTCTGTCTGGCATAAGACAACCTAACAATATTTTTAACACAAAAAAAGAACACACTAGAATAACATTCGCAAAATGCAAATTCACGCATCAAATATGAAGCACAACAAACCTGCACACCAATTGAGTTCTTTCGTATGGCAAACAAAATAAAGGACCAAAAATATGGGTAGATAGCCCCCACAGCAAACGACAGCAAAATGCCAGCAGAAATATTTATCAATAAACTCACTTAACCAATCCTCACATTCCTCATTGGCCTTCTACTATTTTTGCAAAATAAAAAAATATTCAAATTTGGTCCTGCGAAATCCTTTTATCGAAAACGAAGAAATAACCGCTTCGAAATATATTTCAACCCATAGCACTGCCAAGGCTGACATCAAAAGCAACACCAACGCGGCGGGGATTTCCTTCTAAATGTCAAATAGTATTTTAAGCGAAGGATTTTCAACAAAATTACCAATGCTCTATTTCCCACACAAATGACTATGACGACGACAACGACAACGAAAACGACGACGACGATGGAAGAAAAATATAAATACAATGTATAGGAGTGCAGAGGACGACACAAATAAAAAGGATATACATTCCAAAGCTACTATATCCCTTACACAAATTCCAGTTCGATTTCAATACACACTTCGTTTCGGTTCAATACGCTCCACAAAAGAAATCGATTTCTAAACCAAATTGAAAAAGTACCAAGCCGAACTACCCAGGTCTCAGCCACCCAGCCAGTCAAGCCAGTTAGATATATACAAAAACTAAATAAATAAAAAGGGACGAAAGAAAAACTAACTAATTCCTACGATGGGTTTGTTGGGTGAAGAAAAATTAGAAAGGGATACGAAAACAACTCGACTTCAAAGATGCGAGAGAAAAAACTAGAAAAACGAGACTTTATTGAATAAATTATGTGCCAGATGCATGAAATAATACAGTCTTGAAGCAGTTCAATTTTCAATTTGACTTGGATTTGACTCGAATTGCAATTGCAATTGCAATGCATAGGTACCTACATATGCATGTTTCAATGTAGGCAAGTATACACAGGCGGGTAGATATCTACTAGATACGTGGTAAGCTTAAATAGATAACACAACTACGAAGGATCGATCCTATTTGTTGCTACCGAACGTTTGGTTAGAAAACAGTGCGGGCTGTAAGTGACCATATTTTGTCCTCTTAAACATAAAAATTTATATCAACTGTAAGTTGCGAAATTTATACATGTAGAAGTGGAGCACATATCAGACCACATTATTATAAAGATCCTGCCTGAAAGACTTGCATCTTGATCATCAGCTTAGACTAGATCAGGTTAGGTAAGGTCGACTATGTCCTTGCTGATAGCTAAGACGATTCGAAGACTGTGGAAACCTGGATTTGGATTTGGATGAGAGCAGAGAAGGTGACTGTAAAAAAATATCTCCGAAATCTTTAAGTCTTTGAAGGCCAGAAGAGTGAGATGAACATCGAAAAACTTTTGAACGTTTAGAGGAGAAAATACTGGAGTAAAAATAAAATTCAAAACTCATCATGTCGGAGTCTCACCATTGCTTCAATAACTTTAATATTATTTCTGGCGATGTAAAGGTTCCAGAGACAGCCTAAAAGCCGCTGGAGGCCAACACTGAGTTCAAGCAATTTGTGTTAATGCGCTGCGCGGCATTGGCATGTAACGTGGACCCTGTGATGCATATGCAAGTTGAAGCGATCCATAGCGATAGTGTTGCACTTATTTTTTTAATTCATTCTTTTTAAAATGTTGAGGCAATAATTATTTATACAGGGTGTTTTTTAGAGGTATAGAACTTCGAATTGAAATAAAACACAAGCAAATCGTCTTTATGTCCATCAGTTTTTATTTTTATTGGAAGGATAATTTTATGCCATTAATGTTTAAATATGATTTCGGGCATGTGGCCGCCGCGGCTGGTTCGAATAAGGACAATTCTAGAGGTCCAATTTTCAACAATTTTTTCAAGCATTTGGGGCTGTATGTCGGCAATAACGCCACGAATGTTGGCTTCCAAGTCCCTGTTGACAGATCCATTCCGCGAAATTATGCGCTCATCGAATGTTTCCTTCAGTAAATCGATTGTGACGTGCGCTGTGTGGCATGTAGCGCCGTCTTGTTGAAACCACAACCAGCAATAGAGCAGCGAATCGGGTCCTCTTCAACACTTTGCTCTACAGCGGCAATTGTTTCTTCGGTGCGCACTGTTTCACGTCTCTGCGGAAGCGTATTATCAGATAGAATAAACGTAGTGCGAAAACGATTCATGGTTAACCGAATTAATTGCTCTTAATGACGATTATATCGACCATAAAATGAACGGAGCTTGAGGTAAACTTTGCGAACTGAACCATTAGTTTCGAAATAAATTTGCACGATTTGCAAGCGTTGTTCAGTTGTCAACCTGTTCCCGATGAAATGGAAAACCAAACTGAACATATATGACCAAACTGAAATGAAATGAGTGCAAAATAGACATTAATAGGAATTTGAATCCGTTTAAATTGCTGGGAATTATTGGTATTCTTGGTATTAAAACCGTATCTTCCCACAGCCGGTCAAAATGAATGCCTCAGTAAGGCCTTTTTGCAACGAAATCACTCTAAATCTGGTATCGCTACTAAGCTTGGGGGGATTCAAGCATAATGAAACTCCAACTTTCAAATTAATTTTGTGGGAAGAAAGGCCACGCGCCTTAAACATTGTTAAACTCAACCGAAAAGCTTACCGCATCGTCTTGGTAACAAACTGTATTTATGGATATGTGCGAAATTGAATTATCTGGAATTTTCTCTAAGATTCTGATGTTTAAGTAAAATACTTGTTCATTAGTGGGTGCTAAAGTGGGCATAGCCAAGAATCTTGTATATCTTGTGTATCTACATATGTCATGAACTTGTGCATACATAGTTTCAATCAGGGTTTACTTTAGCCAATATCTAAGAGAAGTTTAGAAAATTGCTCTCATATTTTAAGTCAGATAAAGTTGCCTTAAGTGCCTCCAAAGAACTGAACATTTGATCCATGCATTGATTTCATCAGATCGCATACCTCTCGTGACAAATCTCCAGAGAACGAAAGTGTAACCACCAGGAGAGTCTGCTGACATTTATTATTTTCGCATTGTAGGTTTTCAATACCAAATCTTCTTAGATTTTGATTTTGATCATAACAATTAAATCATAACAAGTAACAAATGTCACTCTCTTGTATATATTTAGATTTTATTTGATATGAAGTCCTTTACTAAGCTCGAGTGTATTTTCTAAATAGGCTGTTAGACACTTTTTATACCCTATCCTAAGGGTATATTAATTTTGATACCTAGTTTGTAACACCCCTTAATATTCGTCGCAGATCCCTAAAAGTATATATATTTATGATCAGGGCCAAAATCTAAGACGACACTGCCACGCCCACAATTTAGAAAAAAATGTTTTAAAGCCTAAGTTAGAGAGATAAAGTTTTACAACCTTCACAGGACATGTATGTACTGCCCACCTTTATAAATTTGTTATATAAATTTTATTACCACGCCTACTTTTTGTGGGCGTTTTTCACTAAAACGCTGTTTTCTTCGAAAATTTTCATAGAAATCGAAAAAATAGCCAATATTTTTTGCAGTATATCGCCCATACAAAGTTTTTGGCAACGCCCACTTTTTGGGGGCGTTTTTTCTATAAATTTCATAGAATGAAATAAAATGCAATCCATCATCTTCCTAATGCTTTTTTTCTTTGGGGTACATAGGGATAAGGATAGGGTATCATACTGTTCGCCCCAAGCAGATTGATGATTTTTACTTAAATTAACGGAGCTGCCAAACTACTTTAAACTATTACACGCGACGATACCGTCTATAGATTTTTTTTTTTTTTTTATACAAAATCTATATTAGATTTGATAAAGCTTGGCTTTTGAATGGAATAGTATGCTGATTGGTAGCTCGAAATACCTATGGGAGTATTGCTTTCTACCAATTTCAACTATTTTTGTCAAAAGTGTTTTGGATAAGCAACTGTGCCGAATTTTAAATTTTGGATCAAAGGACTCAATTTTATATTGCTACATTGTAAGCGACGTATAGTTCAGAAATCACTCCAACCTGCTTCATTCCAACTTGACCCCACTGTCAGATTTCTGTTTAGTTATTTTTATGAAACCTTAACATTTTGTGATTTTGTTTCGTCAATGCGAGTTGCAAACTTAAAAGTCACTTCCACATTGTGCAACACGACGCAATACCTAAACAAACATCACTCGTTTTTTTTTTCTGCACTAGTGAAGTTGTTGTTTCTAACCCTTTGTATCCTGCATTTGATTTGATTATGTTATCCGGATACAAAGAACACTGCAAAGTTCTCTCTGGGACTACGTACCTACTATATACTCGGATGTTGCTTCATATCTAGGCGTAGATAGTATATTGAAAGTCTTGTACCGTGCCATTATAACTTACATCTCACTTGCATTTCAATTTCGATTGTAATTTCTAGTTTTTTTTCTCTGTTTTCCATCTTTACCAGACCATCCTTTCTCTGTGTATCTATTAGTGTCATTGCAAACCTATAATGCAGCATTCGCTGGCTTCAATTTGAATTTGCAATTTTATTGGGCTCTTTGTAGCAGAGTAGTTCACCCATCCAATGGAATATTCACTGCAACACTCATAAGATATATAGTGCAGGTTTGCAACAGGATATCCTATGGATCGGAAGTATTAGCACATCAGTAGCATACAGATCGTCGAGCAGCAATTGAATTGCACAAAGGAGAAGGAGAATGAGAAATATGTTGAATAGTATTAGGTGCATATTTCGTAGATACTAGAAGATACCCAGGAATAATAATATTATGCAATGAAATGAAAATTAGATTTAATGAGAGCACTCAATGGAAACACAAAAAATGTATACTAAAATAATTATGAACAACATCGAAGGAACCTTTTGTTCAAAATGAAGTAAGTGTGTGGGTATTGCTGCTGCAGATGGAATTATGCATAATGATTTTGTTTTAAAAGAAGCTTGCAATTCCTTAGGGGTAATGAAGTTCTTAATAACAGTGTATAAGAGTGCTGGTATTTTGTATACTATGTAAATTATTTGCATCGAACTGTAGCATCCTGGTATTTATTTATTTTGAATGCTTGAGTAGGAAAAATAAAATCATAGACTTTCTAAAAGTGAACTTTAACATTCATAATCGCTTAGTACTTACAATTAGTCATACTTCTAATAACTTACATTTACTGTCTTCTGTTACTACCTCCGCATTGTGAAATTAAATCATTATAATATGTACCAAGTAACGTGGGTTCTAGGTATTCCGCATGCATAAAAATATGAGAAAAAAAAAGTGTGATAGAAAATGTTGCCAAATTTTACTTTAAAATAAATCTCTGCAATAAAGACTAAAGGTGAGATCATGCTGACGTCACTACGACGTGGAATTTGTACTGGATGACAACTTTGGTACAAATTCTAGGTCATTGTGACGTCAGGATGTCATTCGGGTGACAAGTTTGGATGACAGTATGATCGCACCTTAACACTGGTCGTTGGAAAAAAACACAGAGACGGGGGTTCAACAGAATTGCTTCAAATTTTTCAAGGAAACATCTCACTAAATATTATTTATTTAATTTTCTATACGATTTTTGACCGTTGTTTTTTATAATCTGTCTAGCAAGCGTTGCAAGAAATATTTGAATATTTACAAGGCATTTATTCGCCCAAAACTTGAGTACAACGCTCATATCCAGTCCGGTGCAGCAATTACTTATTTGGAGCTTTATTTAAGAACCTGCCTGTTGACAAAACTGTCGTTATCTTATCGTTAATTCCAATATAAGACCTCAACCGAAATAACCAGTTGCATTCCCCCGTACAGAAATTCAACAGCAAAACTCGCCATACCGAAATACTCATCAGTTTACCATAAAGCCTGTATTCGGACGTACTGTAAGATATAAGGATTCGTTTCTCTGCCTCACTACACGAATTCGGAATGATCTACCTCACTCTGTGTTCTGACACTAATTCCTCTAATTCATTACTTCCTTAAGGCCCTTGTTGTGCTACTATCAAAATTACAAGCGTGCGAACAATCCCCTTTGGACGGTCAAATTATTAAACAAAACAAAAACAATTCAAAGGACAGTTCGAAAATCAACAACGTTCAGAATCTGTCTAAAGAACTCGACAAAGTGGAAAAGAAACAGAATGCACGATTATATTTGACTAACTGCCCTCTTTGCAACATCCTCTATTTGAAGAGCAGTGTCGGTGCGCCACTTTTAAAATAAACACATATTTTACATTCAAAAAATTTTAACATAGAATAATTTGAAAACTAACTCAATACCCAGACTACGCCACGATAAGATGAACAATTTTTACACCCTCACTCAATTTTAACGAACCATAACAATATAACATTTCAAATGTCCTAACATTTGCCAAATCTCAAGGTTTAACGTTGGAGGATCCGTCAGTAAGTGAGTAATTTTTTTAATTTTATTGCCTTGTAACCCAGGAACTGCTCATGTTAAACAATCGAAATTGGAACTTACTGGTGTGCGTCCCAACAAATCTTATGATTATAGCTTTGTTGTAAGTGAAGTTGGAGTGGTGGTGAAAATGGCCTGAGTTGGTTCCTGTAAATAAGGATACAGTACCAAAGTTGATAGATAACATGGCTACCTGGTACCAAATTTCGCCGAATGGCAAAATGTAATCCACTTTGATCAGAAAGGATATCAATAACAGTTTCGTTTCTATTCTCCTGGCTCTCGTTCTTATGAGCTCATTATCTTTTAATTCGGTGATAACATATTCCACATTTCGCATATTTTTTTTAATGGTGCATATTTTGTAGCAAACACATTTCGCATCAGACGAGTTGTTGCCGTGCAACGACAATAGCAACAACATCCCAAATATACCCTCTTCCTACATCATTATTTCCTGAATAAATTTAATTAACTCTAAAATTATTTTCCGAAGTAGCTACGTATCGGAATTGAAATTCGCTTTTTCATTGCGTTTAATATGAAAAAAAAAAACGTTTTCTATCTTAAATTATTTAAAAAGAAAAAAAATTCAATCGTATCTACCCGCCCTCTGCATATCAACTCTGCGTATCAACTGTATTGCAACCCACTGGTCTAGCGGCAAGAACTTAATAGCTAACTTTACGTGCCGTTTAGAAAATTTTCTCACGTTGTTGTTATCCTTTTTGCCATAATGCATCCCTTTTCGTTTGATTCTGTTATTTTTCTTCAAAAACAGTTTTTAGTTGGTAGTTTTGTTGCTGTCGTTTTGTACCCGTAAACAACCCATTTGCTGGCATGAATCTGCAACCGCAAATGAAAGCTAACATTCTCTCGAACTATACATCCCTGACCGCTGCGCTGGCTGTCTTTAAAGCAGTCTATTTGCAAAAGAGAGCCTTTCGCAGTGGCACTGACCAGCGATGTTTGTTGCTGTTGCTGCTAGAAAAACTAATGTATAAATACGAGAGTGGCGAAACAAAGTTTTTCTTGTTGTTGACCGACTCTTTGCACCAGCTTCCAAATCCAGCTCGTGCCTTTATATAAAGGATAACATAACTAAAGTTGAGGACAAAACTTACCAAGCCAGTACCCTCAACTGAATGTTTGGCCACTTGGAAAATAATTGCACAAGTCGCATAAAAAACTAAAAGAGGGTGCCGCACTATCAGAACATAGGGTTTAGTGTGTTTCGCAAAAACTGTTGTTGAAAACTGAGAAAGGACAAACACACATATACCAAACAACAAAACAAAAACAATGCAACCTGTTTTCAACAGAATACGTTCATAGTTTACTGGTGATAATCACAAAATTTTAAAATATCATGAACTGCATACGAACGTTATTTTCGTTTTAGTTGTCTTAAAAATTCAAAACTTTTATATGTCTTTTTTTTACGAGAAATGTTAATATAGTTTTTGTTAGGATGACCACAACACTGACGAGGGTAGATTGTGGATATAGCGTACGTGCTGACCTAGCATATAAGCAAAAAAATTCGAGAAATTAATTGAAATTCAAAGCAAATAACTCGCTGCTGCGGTTCACAGGATTCACGTAAGGATAGTCCGCAGACTTACGTATATTAACACCATCCCACATAGCTACACAAGATTATAGTGTATAATGTTGCTGCGGGAAGATGAGGAATGGCCTTATTACACATTCACTGGTATTGGATTACAAGTGTGTATACGTGGCATAATTGCAAAGGCAGGTTTTACTTTGTGAAATAGATGATTGTGCTCAAAGTCATTTCTCCTGAGACCTCTTGCAGGGATGTGCTCTAAAATGAACACTGCTGCTATGGATTTTACTTGCGTTTCTTATCCGTTATAATGTAGTCCTTTACACTTGCACACACCTATTTAAGAGCGAATAGAATGGGTATGTTCAGCTGGGAAAGGTATTTTATTTGCTCAAGCTAAGTGGGTGTGATTTTTTTCTGACTTAATATGTATTTTAAAAACATATAACACCGTTTTCCCAGAGTAATTTTTGAAGTGATCAGGAAAAACCTTTTTTAGGCTTTCACATACACGATGCACCTATTGCCCTTTGCTGCACGGAATTGAAAATCACATCGTCATTTGAGTATCTGCATTTAATTTCATATAACATTATTTAACGAATATTTGCTTTACATTTGGAAATTCTTTTCGAACAAACATTATTTAAATAGCAGAAATCCGATCACAGTCCGATACCCTATTCTTTATCCCGGAGGCGGATAAAGCCTGCCATATGACATAGACAAGTCGTCGACACGAAAACCATTCGTTGGTGCATTCCAAACATGTCATCGAAATTAACTCTTAACGACATGCAATCTATATGCTTCACTAAAACGGCCACTGGCTCCACAAATTCCATAATGTTCGAGTGTATACTCGAACAATTAATTGCACCCATTACCGCAGACACTCGCAATTGAAACGAGAAGCTATAATGTCGTAGCTCATCGCATTGAACCCACAAAGGCAATCATCCCTCTAAAGTGCAAACTTATCGACCGATTAACCAATAAACTATTCAATAACATGGTTTTACGCTCGCAACCACTATCCGGTCGTAAACAAGGACGAAGTGGCTTTAACCCCCAATACCTTAGTCCTTATATGTTCAGCAGATACTCTGCACTGCACTGCACTGTTTGCCACTCGTCTAATTGCACACAAATCTAATGGCATCAATTATTGTACCATAACGAAGTAGCCCCCTCAAGAAGGACTATGCTCCCCAAACGAAAGCACTTTGCCGTGTTTATGGTTGTAGTTTACCCTCTAGCGGATTTAAAATGCAGCAGTATAGTAAACTAGCGCGCTTTATCTATTCGCACCGAACGCAAACGGATTTTGCGTCCCCCTACACACAGTGAAGACAGAACACACACATTAATGTTCGACAGATACTTTGGCGAGATTGTGGATGGGAATTTACCGACCTCGCTAAGAAGCACACCATGGCTGGGAGAGAGCTATTAAATGGAAGCTGGTGTACCTTTTAGAACAAACATTGAAGGACACGGTTCGGAAAATGAAATGACTTTAGTGCAATGTCAAATGCATAGTGATATAACGTATTCGTCTTAGTAATCAATTGTTGGAGTTAATGTGAAAGAGTTCAAAAAAGGTTAATTTTAACGAGCTACTTTCATTTTGGGCGATTGTTTCTTAAAAATCATTAGGAAATAATTTATTTAAATAAAAGATTTTTTTAATATTTTTTTTACAAATTCATAGGTTTTTAATCTTGAGACCTTTGCGGGATATTGTTTCTATCCCTTCAATGTGGAATTGAATCCATACGAATCCATATGCAGGTCATTTAAAAATAACATACGTGTAAGTCCCCACAGTTAACAGCATACATTCCATAAGTTTTGAGACAATCGGTTACGTCTCCGTGTTGCCGACTAATTTCATCGTAATCGTCATCATGTAGAGGCTGGATTAGAGTCCGGTCAATCTTTTGCTTTCCGACTTGGATGCTCTACTTTATAAATATAAACAGATTTCTCTTAATTCAATTGATTGCTAGTCTAGAGTACGTATTGGCGAAGTCACTCTAAAAATTCAAAATATTAACGAAGTTTAAGGCAAATCCTTTTGCCGAGTATCTTCTGAACATACAGACCAAGGATAGAAATTCCGGGAACCAATTTTTTTACTTATAATGCATTTACAAGAACTATAGTGGCATCTGTATGCCCGGTACCAATAACAAATTTGAACTGGTGTAGAGCTTAAATTCGTCGTCCGTTACGCACTTATGCAAAAAAAAAAAGGAATTCGAGTGAAACGGGACCACGAATTTAATTTGTACATTTAATTTGTAATTGGTAAATCCCTATGCTGACAGTTTGCAAGCGCCTACTACTGATTATCAACTACCTGACTGGACCCTATGGCCGGTTTTAAGACGGGCAAGCCCATAACTGGGAAAATATTCACATATGAAGTTGGTTATTTTACCTATTTTTGAATTGGTAATGCTTTTTTACAGTGACGTGCGGCACCAAATTTCTCGGGTAGACAAATGATTCTACCTTTGCGTTAATTTAATGGTTTTTGCAACTATGCACACTTTTTTGAAATGACATACAAACTCCTTAACAACCTTAATATGTTATGTTGATCCCGACAGAAAAACCAAAGAAAAATTAACTCATCAATGCAGCTTTCTGAACACCTAGATCACACAAATATAACACAGTTCAGTTGAAATGGAAAATTAAATGGAAATTAAAAGTTATGATCTCTCACTCTCGATCGAAAAATTATCGTATATACAAAATAAAAAGCAGAAAAATATAAAAATCTCCTGAAAAATTCGCAAACAACATGCGTTATCGCTGTTTCCTTATTATAAATATTATCAGTATATACCCATTCCTCGTTCTTTTAAATGTTAAAAGCAAGAGCTGAATGTTGAGGACCCAAAAACCATTGCAGTTACAAGGTTTGCAAATGTTTACAAGGGTAAAATGTTGCAAGAGTTGCTCTATACTAATTGCATAGAGAAAGTAGACAGACTGGATTGTGTCTACCAAAATTTTAAACCTATTTCCGGAAAATATATTGAAATTAGTTGATTCAATTTGGATAATCTGAAAATAAGAGAAGAGACATTGGAAAGACGAGTTTAGAAGACAAGGCGGAAATGCCTTTTCAAAAAATCTTTCTCATAGTTTTAGTTATTATAACCTTTGTGTTTTTTTTTTCTGTATTTTTTGGGAAGACAGTGTATAAAATGTATCTATGACGCACCATCACTGTTTGTTTGTCAGTCTTGGAAAATTCGGATGCAGTCTTCGGTAGTTGTTGACTTTAAATACATTTTAAGGCAATGCAGCGAAGAGAAAGACCTTTTCGCAGTTGAATTTGGCACATGAACCGTGTCAATGATGATTACATTATGATTTGCGTTATACTAAATGCATAATTATTGCATTCATTTAATACAAACAGAGGAGTTATGGGAAACTCGTTTTGCTGCTCCTTTTCTTTTAATTATTTTTCTACCCACAGCACCAACTCGTCTTCAAGCTTAAAATATCAGGTTCCTTATTTATTTTCAGCTTAACATCTAGCTTATCAGCAAAATATTTTGCACGCTGCCAGACGTTGTCAAAAATAGTTCCGAATTCTCCTGGCAACTAGCAAGAACAAAAATTATATTCTTTACCAGCATACCGCTGCCATTTAGATCGAGCGCTATCATTTGTAGCAATTTCCTCATGGTCTGGGTTATAGATAAAACATCACTTAAAGACAATACTGACACAATAAACTGTGTGTTACATGAAGTTGTAACAAGTGAAGAGGCCTTGTTAGCTGTGCTCGGATTACGCCACTGGGAAATTGTTTCTAGAATTTCCATAATCTTGAGGAGGTCTATAGAAAATTGGAGTGAACCATCATGTAGCTCTACCCACGTACATAGGCTCACAAAGCGACGTGAGTGCGCTCGCCAAGGTGCCCATTAATACAGGTTTTTGAATCTCCGCGGCAGCACCTTGAACTTCGAAAATCATAACGGTCATAAAAGTTTCAGCCCATTCTTTGTCTGGGGCAATATAATTTCGCCAATGACCCTGCCCATTTAATACAACTCTTTACGGTAATTACTTTTATTTAACTGGTCTTGGGCAGTAAGTAGATTTCTGGTTTCTCTCCAATATTTTCTATCAGACTCGTATTCGTCGCCAGTTTTATCATAAGCAAGTTCCTCAAACGCATCCACGAAAGTGACAAAATCCTCCTGAACCATCCTGACCGTATCGTTGCTGGGCCAGCTGGGAGATAAAAAAATGTAAAACAATAAAATCCCTTTCAACGATGCAAAAAAAATATGAAAAAACTAACGGGCAATGAAGTGGTGCACTTTCGGTTTTACAAATGTATAGGGAGAAATAAAGTGTGATGCAGGGATTGTAGCTGAAATTGCAGTAACTACCAAAAATTTTGGAATGAAAAGCATTTTTTCAACAACATTCATATTTTATACTTCGTGAGCCAGGGGCGGCAATTGCGCCCATTTCCCTCATCCTGAAGAAAACGATTTAACGATGAGCTTACAGAGCTAAAATCTTAAATAATATTAATGATACTTTAATAGATATTGATAAAAAATAATCAATAAAATACAATATTTATTTATTTCATATTCTTCTTATTAATTCATACAAAAATAAACCTGAATGCCTTACTAAATTAAGCGTAGTTAATTTCCTCACACAGAATATAATCCCTGGATTTCTCTGCTCTTCACTTACATCCAACAAATTTTATGTGCAATCAACTTATTTTAAAAGGCGTGAGCATTTTTGTTCACCTGAATATAATTTACTACATAAAGTATCAACAATTACCCTCAGAACGTTTAACTTTTCAACTTGAAGAATACTCGAAATCATAATTTTAAAGGGCTTCAGCTGTCAGAAAGTTATAGCAAAAAATCCACCTGGAAAAAATAAGTATGCAAATAAATTGCAAACTTTTGAGTGGATTACCCAAAATCTCCACAATAAATAAGGGAGATGTGTGCGCCTTAAGTATCATTCAAGTATGCATACCACATCAGCACTGTTTCAACTACAAAACGAATTCAGTAATGTAATTTTCTTTATTAGCTATTTTTTGCGAATGCATCGAAGAGATGCGTAGGTTCAATGCATTTGTAGAAAATATATACAAATTTTATTGACAAAATAAAAAAAATCAACAACAATCTTTTAGAAAGCTTTTCAATCTAGACTACATCTACTCTACTCAACTAATTCATCTTGTACGATATTTGCTTTGATTGCCATTAATCAAATTTCGATCACAAGTTGCACGGTATAAATTAACCGAACAGAAATTCGATGGAAATGGAAAACCATTATAAACTACTAATATGTGCTTCCAACTGAAGTTCTGAAGGATAAAAGTTTGACATAGGTAGCATCCTTGAAATAACAACGAAAGAGAACTTGTAAATCGTTAGCTTTGTATAGTGTGCTTGTGGCATGCCAAGCGAATACGACAAGCACAAACTTACCAAATTGATTGAGAATCTGCAAATCTAACTGGTATGATGCTCCTGATTGATAAATGGCATTTTGATAAGAATGAGGGTTAAATTACTCTGAAAATGGCATTTGCTGAGAATGTTTCAATTGTAATTAACCTTTGGTAAGTTGAGTTAGATTCAACTTTACCACTCTTTTGAACTTTAAAAAAAACGAAATTTAATTCTAAAATAAATATTTTACGGCGCTCCCGAGCGAATAACTAGCTGCAACATCTAGTGCCCCGCCAAGCTCTATAGCAACCTTAATACTGCACTAAATTGATATATAACATATATGTATATATTTTTTTTATATCGTATACTCTCACGACATATCGATGCCCGTTGGTGTGAGCGTGGCAAATCGTGACCAACCAGCGGTCTAATCCTCTCAAAAATCTATACATTTTTTTCACACAATAAATTATTAATAACACTAAATAAGAGCATTCTTTCTTATTTTCCATGATTAGTTAGATTCACCAAAAGAGTTTACCAGTTTTGTTTTGGTTGTCTCATACTAGACATGAGATCAGATGTAAATAACAAAGTATGGAAAACGTTCTCATTTGTTGTTGCCGTCGAGCATTTTCTGACATATTGTTAAAATGCTTTATGATGTTTTCACCACGGATCAATATTTTATGGACCGAAGGAGCATATAGTATCAATTATAATTTTCCATTGGGTGCAATTTCTTAGCGGTTATGTGCGTTGGACCACTTATCCACGGGTCGCTGTATCAAATCCCGGCCCGTACCATCTTAAAGTCTTATTTGCTGGCCCACCTTTTGCGAACGTCAGCAAATGTAAGAGTAAGAAATTTCACGAGAATTACCAAATTGCCGTTTGGAATCGGCATTAAACTTAGGGTTCCTCCGTTCGTTCCAAATATATATCGCACACACAATTGTTGGAAAAGCTAGGCTTTAGGTCCTGTATTGGTCGTTTAGACCTAATATTAATATTTATTTTTTTATATTTTTCCACATACTCTCATTATTAGATGTGGATAATTTTAAGATAATTTCATTTAATTATTTTACTATTGATCCAGGTTTTTCCAATTATCATAAGATCTATGGGTTTCTGCGCCAACTTATGAAAACAGGTTTTGTTTATTATTATTAGGTTCGTAAAATAGAGTTCATATAATTTTTTTATTTAACTATTAACGAAGTTATTTTCATTACTGTGGGTCAGGGTATTTCAAGGTAGGGTTTTTTTTAAATCCTCGGTATCTGAGGTAAAAACTGCAGATAGACCCTTACTCTGGAATCATTTTTTTTTTCTTAGAATATGTCTACAATCATATTCCAAAGTATTAAACATTAAGTCGGTAACACCCTGTATATTGGTCGCAATTTTACTTTATCAAGCTGTGACTAAGTGACACATTACTATGTGTAGAATAAATAAGTTATTTCTCATAATTACTGATAAACTAAGGAATAAATCGCAATGTACATTTTAATAGCGGCAAACTGCGCTAACAGTCAAATCGCTTCTTAAATAAAGGGTGATCCATTTCGAGGTTCCCTACTTTTTAAAAAAAAAAAAAAAAAAAAAATTCAAATTTAATGGCGAATGTTTATTATCATTTGAAAGAACATTCTTTGGCATTTATTTTTTGAAGATTATGTCTATCAAATGTTGGCGACGTCGCAGATGGTCCATCCGTTGAGTCCAATTTTCGATCACTCGTTCGAGCATTTCGACTGGTAACTGGCGAATGACACGTGTGATGTTTTCCTCCAAGGCCTGAATCGAAGCGGGTTTGTCGGCATAAGCTTTTGACTTTACATATCCCCACAGGAAAAAGTCTAACGGTGTGATATCACACCGACTTGGTGGCCAATCGACCGGCCCAAAACGTGAAATTATGTGCTCACCGAAATGTTCTCTCAATAAGTCCATTGATTGATGCGATGTGTGGGAAGTGGCGCCGTCTTGCTGAAACCAAATGTCGCCGAGATCACGAGCTTCAAGTCCAGACATCAAAAAGTCGGTTATCATGGCACGATAACGGTCGCCATTGACGGTTACGTTCGCACCGGCATAATTTTTAAAGAAATATAGACCGATGATTCCACCGCCCCACAAACCACACCAAACCGTTGTTTTTTCTGGATGAAGTGGCAGTTCTTCAATCTCTTCAGGTTGCTCTTCGTCCCAAATGCGGCAATTTTGTTTGTTTACATACCCATTGAGCCAGAAATGGGCCTCATCGCTAAACAAAATTTGCCTCGAAAACGTCGAATTTTCTTGGAACTTTTTAAGAGCCCATAGAGCGAAGCGATGTCGCTTGGGAAGGTCGAGCGGCTTCAGTTGTTGTACAAGCTGTATTTTGTACGCTTTCAATTTAGGATCTTGACGTAAAATGCGCCAAGTCGTTCCATACGTCAGTCCGAGTTGCTGCGAACGGCGCCGAATCGACTCTCTACGGTCTTCGTGTACACTCTCAGCTACGGCCGCTATATTTTCTTCACAGCGTGCTGGACGTGGTCTATTCGGTCGAATATTATCCAATAATGAATGCTGGGTCTCAAAATGGGTGATGGTGTTGCGAATAGTACGCTCAGTAGGCCGATTATGTTGACCATAAGTTGAGCGAAGTGAATTTTCATAATAAAGTTGATCAATTTTTAAACGTTGTTCACGCGTTAGTCTTTCCATTATGAAATGCCAAACAATACTAAACTAAAATAAAATAACAGCATGACACGACTCACACGTGATCTGTCAAAAAAGGCTATTGAAAAAAGTATCTCTACTTGGATCACCCGTTATTAGACAACGAACATTTTGTAGGTATTTTTAGAAATATTTTCTGTTTCTCAATGGATTAAATTAAAATGTTCCAATTTAATTTGGAAAGTAGAATTTATAAGCTTTTCAAATATATATTACACTTAAGTTATATTTGCGGTTTCAAAGAATGAAGGTGTTTAAAATTGACTTCACAATACTGTTTGTGTGACATAATTTCTTTCAAGAACTTCAGGCATATGTGTTTGGTATAATGTTTGAGTATACCTAAAGATTAAAAATGTACTGAAAAAATTTCTTTGACATCCATCTTACCATTTTCATTATTATGAACATTGTAATTTTACTTGAAAAAAAAAAAAAAAAAATATGGGCGATAGGTGCTGGGTGATCCCATAGTGCGTGATCGAGAATGAAGGCGTGGAGGTCATTCATAATATAATTTAAATGGTCCAAAGTGTAGTTTCTAATTCACTGATGAATTCCAAATCATCGATGATCCCAAATTTAAGCATTTGCGATAGAAAAGTTTCTTGATGTCAAACTCTGTCAAATACCTTAATGGTGATTATATTGATACCACTCTTCAGTTAGATATGTCATCGAATCACCAATGAACGTGTTGTTAAAAAACCGTAGATATTTCCTAAGCTGACAATTTAAGGTGCAATCAGACGGTCATCGAAACTTGTCAAATATTTGCAGATATTTGATACATTTTGAAAAATTTAAAAAAAAATTAAATTTAATTTTTCCATAGTTATCACACTAATGGTTGATTCCCTATACTCATGGGGAATAATATTTTCCTGGGTTAGTAAGGATTAAGGGGCAAGAATTGTCGCCCATGTGAAGGTTTGCGTAAGCATATCGTATATACGTTTATGGCTCAAAAGGTCAAACCAATGGAAAATGGTTATGAATGGTTGCTCGAATTTACGTTCTTCAAGGAAAAAATGTAATCGCAACTCACGTACACTCAATTCTTCAAGCTTTGGAAATAAAATAAAAGCTGTGGGAGTCGCAACTGCGAGAACAGAAACTGGAACATTTCCCTAGTATTCGTGAAAACAGCGCGAAAGAGTAATAAATCGAAATACCATCCGAGACTTATTTAAGGAACCATGCTCGAACATCTTCAGTCAATTTAATATCTCAATACAACATCAATAACAAAAAAACATCAAAGAAATAATGAAGCGAAAAAAAAAGTCTTCTGGATCTGAAAAATAAAAATGCGGCTTATTACGTCTCTACTTCAAAAAAAAAACAAATTACTCTTGTCTCCAATAAAATAATTTCTTATATACTTCTTACTATTATTACTCAGCGGAAGTTATAAGCACCATCTTTAAAGCTAGGCTCGAAATCCTAAATCTAAATTACATACCTCACAGGCCTGAACTTCAGCAAATTTGTAACTTATGCAACGGAAGGGAACCTAAAAATATTCACCACTTCATCGCGTTATGTCCAATTCTACGTTTATATTTTCAAGAAAGCTCTTTATCTTTGACTAGTTCTTATGAAGCATTAAATGGCGCTCGTGGCTAGTTTTGTTTATACACCTCAGGTTTCTCCATCCTCCATTCATCAAATATGGTAAATTAGTATTCTCTAGAATATATTTTAATGTCTTCAACAAATTCTTTAAATTGTGTTTCCTAACTTCCTAATTGTTTAATTTTATTTTGTTATATGTATTATATTATGAAATGTCAAATCCGGCAGACGTCAACAGTGCCATGTCCTTATTCTTAATTCAAAAATATTGTATATTGTAAATTTCATGAAAGTAAGAAATCTTTTCATTTATCTATCTATACTTCTTACTAAAATATATTATTACATTTGCGAAATTTGAGTGCCCCTGGTTGAGACGCATGCACCCAGGCCAACGTAGTTTTGCTATAAAAACTTTCTCTGTATACGCGAAGTATATTTGCATTCTTTGATTTTAACCTCTTTCGGTGGATATCACATCATAGCTGAGTATTTAGCTCACAATCAATATGTAATATGAAAATACAATGTTCTCGACGTCACCGCATAGGTAATTTGGGCCAGCAACCAGTTTTCAAAACATCGAATACTTCTCACACTTTAACCTAGGAGCAATTTTTAAGTTATTAAAAAGTGGTTTCTATTTCGATAGGAATCAATCGCATATCACATTTTTATCAGAGTTGCTCCGTCTCCACTCACAATAAAATCTACCGATGAACTTAGTTATAATTTGTTGTGAATTCAACACGTAAACACCGTCAAATTCTATCAAAGTTAAAGCTTATTTCTTACGAATTTCAACCCTCTGTTAAAATATATATATAGAACATTTAATTTAATTTATAATAGCTTAACAAATTATTTACCCGCAAAAATTATTTAAGATTGTCACACGGATTCGTATTAACTTAATTGGGCTTAAGAGATTAATAAGCGATTAATGTTTCGAAAACTTTAACGTAACTCTCCTGTGCAACCGTAATTACTAATTCCCCGAATAACTTTCATTAATCGAAGGCTCTTGAGTAAAAACGTCGAACTTTGGTAATTGTCAAATTAAACTTACAACCAAAGTTTACATAAGTCCCTTTTTCGCTAAAAAATAAAGTAAGCAACATTATGCTCCGCCCTGGTCCATGTTATATTCTTCCAGCGACATATAGCGAATTTTTCTCCTCAATTCTTTTTATGAATAAGCAAAAAGAAAAAAATATTCTCAATTAATAAGCGGATTTAAAAGTTGCTTTGAAACTTTGAAATAACCTTACAAATCTACGACAATGAAAATTGTAACGCATTTGGTTGACATTTCAGCAGCAACGGTCGCATATCTTGGACTTCTCCCAGACTTAAGGTATGTCATGGCAGTTGCTCAGGTTCCGGCCCGGCACTGAAGCTGATGTAGATGATGAAGAACCGTTCAACTTCTGTGCTTAATTTTAAGAAATTTATGCAAAAAGTTTGAAAAGTTCTTACAACAATGAGTAGTCGACCTTAATCGTCATTAATAAGCAGCGAAGGAACATCCAGCTCAGCAATAACACAGCATAACCAAAGCAGACCTATATAGGACTCATCATGGTGGCCCATTCCAATCGAGGGAGGGTCCAAGTCCTCTCATGCTAAGAGAGAGAGAGGGAAACTTTTCTTGAATACGAAAATTATTATTACTCCATAGTCGCTGAGATTCCTTGCTAATAATAATGTTCCCATTTCCTTGCAACGAAAAGAAATTGAAATTCGACCGCCACTCGTTTGCGGTCGTCGAAGACGGTCTTTTTGGTTTTGATATTCAGGAAAAGTAGTTTCAAATAATCCTCCTGATGATAAACTTTGTCTGTACTTAGACTTAACTACGGTTGTATTAGTTCTGTTGAGTGTGGTAAGGACAAAACGCATGCAATTCTTGGGGATTTCTCGTAATACCTAATGACAGTGGATGGTAGTTTTGCTGTCATCCAAGGATCTAATCAAAATTCATTTGGGAAACATAAATTTTCCATAGAAGTTTTCAGCACTTGTCATATAGTTTTCGGACGATGGACACACTTTTCGTAGGGAAATGATGATGACGACGACCGACGTTGGGGTTCTCATTAATCATCCTTGTCCTTTTTTTTCCTTTTCTTTGTTTTGTTTTGTTTCTTTTCTGTGGTAAATACATATTTGCTTGTATCTTAATGGACAGTTTTCGGTTCCTTGTTTGTCAAGTAATTTGGAAAGCATTGTTTAAGTGGAAGCCATAGCCATTGAATGGGGGCGGAATGCGTGATGATTGATGTGTAAAGCAGAAAGAAGAGTGGGCGTTAAATTATCCATAGACTATCACCAAACAAGAATCCATTTTGTGCGGATAATGAACGAGTATTGAATATTTAGGAGGTGTATGGAGAATGACAATGACAACCGGATATTAAAGCCAAGTTGAACAAAAGATGTTGCCGTAGAGTTAAGTGCGATGGAGACAATTTCTTGGTAAACACGCAATCAAGGTCAATTGGCAGAAAGGGTTGTGGACAGCTGTAGTTTATCTGGCGACAGTATATTCTTTGCTGGAGCCATCACAAGCGTGGATCAAACTTCCCCCCAGCAACGAGCACTATGGGTGGATGATTTTTAGGCGAATAGGTATTACACTGACCCACTCGACAAATTTCTGGAATCTATGATCAATAGCGAAGCAACCGAGGCAAGGCGATGACATCAATCATCGTTTAGGCATAGGATCAATAAACTGATATTTTTTAAGGTCAACCAGTTGAATTCCACAAACCGTCGATCAGATTCCCAATTACTTTGATAACCTCGTCGAATAAGAGGAAAGAAGAAGAAGATTTATTAAAGTAACATGGAACATCATTTATTTAGTACACAGGGTATAAGAAAAACATGTAACTCCATAAAATGTGCAAGATTGTGAATAGAAACCAATGAAGGGACCCTGTAGCTCTAGCGATTGCTGTGCCGTCTGCGTAGCTGAATGTGGAACTTTTTTTTGACGGTTAGGTTAACTTAAAATGGCTGTCGGCACAAACACGACACACTTACAAGGGGAGTATCAGACATGGGAATCACGGAATCCGATCATTTTTACATATGTTGTAGGCCAGCTTCCCCTGACTAACAGGGTAAAAGGATAAGACGCACTTCTCCCCCCTTTTCGAGAAAAATCGCTTTAAAGTTTTGGTAGTAAGTAAATATAAATAATTTTTACAACTTCTAACACAAGCAGCGTAGATCAGTGGAAGTGTGCTCCATCAGCTAATCGCATGGTTGCATGTTCAATGCATGCCTGACCCACTTTTTTTTTTTTTTTAATTTTATTTAATTTTTTTTTTTTTTTTAAATTCTGCCAATAACTTCTTAATGCCAGAAATAATTAAGGCAAACAGTAACGCGCAGGCAACTTCGATTATTTTTCGCTTTATTCACTTTCCGTATCAAATTCCATTTCACATACACATTCATCCGGATGATATTTATCAACATAAAGTTTTGTCACACACTGCACATTTAATAAAACTGGTGTTACTACAATTGCAAAGATTTTTTTAAAAAAGTTGTCGAGAAACACAACTCGCTAAAATTTCACAACACAAAATTTCTATCTCATTAATTAATTTGGAGGCAAACAAAGCATATTGGATCATTGCTGTAAATTTAGATGAACTCAATTGTTGTAAAATGAGAGAGTGTGTTTTTATGAATGTTATAGAGTCTCAACAAGAAATAATGTTTGCAATTGTAGTAACACCAGTTTTATTAAATGTGCAGTGTGTGACAAAACTTTATGTTGATAAATATCATCCGGATGAATGTGTATGTGAAATGGAATTTGATACGGAAAGTGAATAAAGCGAAAAATAATCGAAGTTGCCTGCGCGTTACTGTTTGCCTTAATTATTTCTGGCATTAAGAAGTTATTGGCAGAATTTAAAAAAAAAAAAAAAATAAAATAAAATTAAAAAAAAAAAAAAAAAGTGGGTCAGGCATGCATTGAACATGCAACCATGCGATTAGCTGATGGGGCACACTTCCACTGATCAATTTCAATTTCAAATTCATTTTTATTATTTTCTCAATAAAAAAACTTACAGACTAGACAAAAATGATTAAATCTAACTTAAAATTAACAGGATACTTATTCTAGGTTACTGGTCCTCATGCGGACGCTCTAAACTTAACTATATCACTTAATACTATTACCTTTCGGCCTTAATTAATAATACATATTATTTTTTTTTCAATATATATTTTTTTTAACAAGAAAATTTTTTAAAAAAAACTTGACATCTATATTTTTTTTAATTTTTGAATTAAAACTAAGAACTAAAAACTACTTAAGACTATACATTCAAAACTTAAAATCTAACTAATACTACTTAAAATTACCAAACTAATACTACGTATAGTCGGAGGTTATGTGCACTCGCCGCCTCATCTACAGAGGCAACGGTGCCCATCCCCCAACACCATTAGCAGCACCCAGCAGCCGCCAACCTAGCGCACATGCGTCACCGAGAGTCCACTGACACCGAAATGTGTCAGTCGCCTCTCAGCAACACCACACCTTGCCACCGACATGCAGAGCACAACCAACCAACTTAAACTTATTACTACTTAAAATTAAGAGGAGTTACCTAAGGCAACACACCGACCTGGAAAGGCATACCCACCTCTTCCATTCTCTCCGCAAGCCACCAATAGTCGGTGAATTGCTTAATCGTATCAATATGATCCCTCCCCCCTATCGCGGTACTAAACCGAAGGAGCTCGGGAGCATTAGCGACGTCCCCGTCGTAGGTGAGCCGCTTATCAGTCGCTCTGCGGTAGCGGTGGTATAGTACCGGGATACCATCCCTCGTCTGTACCAGCCCTTTTTTATCAATATGGAGAAAAGCCTCTGGCGGAACAAAGCCAGATCGAAGCGTTCTCTCCATGTGTGCTTCATTGGGGTAGTATGCCCCGAAGATCAGGCTATTATCGTTGGTCATCGCCCTCGCAACGTGCCTTCGAGTCACCTTAATGAGGAAATTGTCAATCCTATTCAAGTGAGCCCCATCATATAATACCGTGTTGGGATAATATTTTATGTACTCAGATTCAGGTGTTCGAAACAACCCGAGACATGTCCTAAGACATTGTCTCTCGAAAACCCGAATCCTTTCCATATACGATGGCGCTATATTGAACCACAATGGACAGCCATAAGCGATGATGGGCCTTATTAGGGCCACGTAGCATATGACCTTAACCCTAGAAGCAAGTTGACTGCTATGAAACAGTCTTCTTGTCAGAGAAAAGGCCATCTTAGCTCCAGCAAGACAAGCATCTATATGTTTATTAAAATACAGATACTGGTCGAGCCAGATTCCAAGATACCTGACCACGTTTTTCACCGCCAATGCCTGCCCATTCTGTCCAATAATGGCCAATTTTTTCCAGTTTTTTCTGGTATCCCTAGTGGCATTAGCCAATGGGGTTCTGAACAGGATTGTTTCCGTCTTCTGGAAATTGATTTTCAACTTCCAGTCGTCGCAATATCCTTTAATTTGCTCGAAGTCACGCTGCAGAAGGATGTTGATGACCTCGATCTTAGGACCTGATCTGTATGCGACCAAATCGTCGGCATACGCTATAGCATGACTGAGTGAACGTACCAGATCACTCGTGTAAATATTAAACAGGATCGGAGAATTCACCGCACCCTGTTGCAAACCGTTTTTGATATTATAGACTCTGCTCGAAGTTACGTTGCCACATTTGACCACGAACTTCTTTTCCATAAGCATATTATAAATTATATATAGCAAGGGTTTGTGCATTCCCAGTCTGATCAACTTGTAGAAAAGCCCCTCTAACCATACGGTGTCGAAGGCCTTTTCAAAGTCAACCAGACAAGCACCCGTGCATTGGTTCTTGCATTTATTCCATTGAATGTCGGAAACCAGTTTTGACGCGGCATGAATAGTGTCATGCCTCGCCCTGAAACCAAATTGGTTGTCCGGGATTATTTTGTTGTCCTCGACCCATTTCAGCAGAGCTCTATTAACAACCTTCTCAAACACCTTGCTAATATTCGGAAGCAAACTAATTGACCGAAGATTAGCAGGGTTAGTATTATCCTTTCCCTTTTTCGGGATTGGATGTACCACTGCCATTTTCCAATGCGCCGGATAATATGCATTATTCAGCGCATTGTTGAACAGCGTTGTGAAAATCTCCACAGCCTCTAGGGGCAGGTGCCTCAATACGACATTTGGGATACCATCAACTCCCGCCGATTTTTTGTTCTTAAGAGAATCAAGGATCCCCAAGAGATCATCTGTCGTAACGAACAAATGAGGTGGTTCTCGCATATTGGCGACAACGGCATTCGCATGGTTTTCATCACTGAAAACAGTAAAACTGTTATTCTCAGATCGCCAATTCTCAAGTTCATTGCGCAGATAAAAGTGACTCACCAGGGCCCTATTCTCAATGTCGTGATTACGGCGAACAGGATTGTTCACCGTATACACGGCCTCGAAACAAGCGCCCAGTAAGTCTACCTTCTCCTGGGGATCCTCGACCACAAAAAAACCATCGGTCGAAGCTACATTTTCCGGACTTATGCCCGCAGTCAGTAGTGTCTGTCTGTTTTCAGTTGTCTGGGAGATTCGGACAGTTGAAACATCATTGTGATCTTTCTTCCTGAACAGTCTATTTATCTGTGGGAACATATTCGGACTACTGGTTTTTATAGCCCGAATTCGATTGCCCCAATACAGACTTACAGAATTTCTGTAATTTTGTTTAATCAACTGTTTCAGGTTTCGGATCTCTGAGTTCAGTGACCTTACCTCTGGTTCGTTGCGGTCTGCAAACTGTCTATGAAGCTGTTTAAGCCTAGAGAGCAGCCTGCTTTTTTGTTTGTAAAGTGCGTCTATTGTAGCGTTCCTGTACTTTTCTGTCTGGTCGTCGTCGGAACGTACTATCTGAGGGATAGTCCGCTCCATTGTTCGTTTAATGACATCGTCCATCTGTACTAGATGACGATCGATGTCAATGTTCGTCATGTTTTCGTTAGTTGGTGGATCAATCCCACTCAAACGAATTTCACGTTTTAACAACCCGGAGAAGTGCGGCCAGCGTGCCCTTCCATAATCGAAAGAACACATCGATTCGCACTCCTCCAGCATCGTTTGCTCGTTCGGGATCCGAAATGCGGCGGCGAGTCCGTAGTGGTCACTATCGTACTCGACCGCACGCAAACAGTTCCGCGTGAGTCGATCCGCGTTTGTCAGTTCAAGTCTTGCGTCCGTTAAGGCCAAGTCCAAGAAAGCACCGCTTCTCGGGAAAGAAGCGATATCCGTCGCGTACAAATCCAGTTTGTACTCAATCGTATTGAGGCGCCACCAGTCATAAAAATGGTTGCCCCTAGTGTTGGGAGTCACATTTCCCCATGCCGCATGTTTTGCGTTTACATCTCCAGCCAAGAAGAAATAATTCTCCTCCGAATGAAGCTGAAGGCTTCGAAAAAGTGTCTCGAGCTCTGTTAAAAATAGATTTGATGGAGGTGCTTCAGGCGCGTAAAGCGACACCACATACAATCTCCTCCGGCTATGGAGAGGAATGCATATGATGCATGCTTCCAGCAACTGGAACCTACGCACGTCCCCGCTATATATAACCCTATGGCGCAGGCCTTTTCACACTTCCACTGATCTACGCTGCTTGTGTTAGAAGTTGTAAAAATTATTTATATTTACTTACTACCAAAACTTTAAAGCGATTTTTCTCGAAAAGGGGGGAGAAGTGCGTCTTATCCTTTTACCCTGTTAGTCAGGGGAAGCTGGCCTACAACATATGTAAAAATGATCGGAATCCGTGATTCCCATGTCTGATACTCCCCTTGTTAGACCTGTATAATCCAGGATAAAATTTACTCTTCACATTGAACCAATTGGAGCTTCTGACGAAGCGAAGTAGACGGCTTGATATCAATGTTTGTAAGATCACTTGTATCTTTGTAGACGGTTCTGATATGGAGCTATATATAAAAGATGCATGGTTAATAGCGTGGTCGGTCCATTGTGATGCAGTGTAAGGCTCCTCCAATGCATAGGCAGGCTGATCTTCGGATCTTGCTTATTTTAATGCGATTAATCACCTTGTTCAATACGTAAGTTTCGGTCTTATAACCGAAATGTATAGCCAATGAGTGATGTAAGGTTGAAGGCCACATCTTTCATTAATGCCTTTTTTGCAAGGGAAAAGTTCTACTGTAGCTATTTTTATTCTTTCCTTCATATTAGGCTTCCAACTTAATTTTGTTTCTATAATCAGACCCAAATATTTCGCTTCTTCAGAGAGAGTTAAGCTTATGCCGTTTATAGAGGTAGGGTGAATATGTAGAATTTTATATTTGCTTCAGAATAAGACTATTTAGTTCACCCAGACCACACCGAACTGCCCAAGTCACTAGCTTGTTAAGAGCATTTTTAATACATTACAGCAATTTTTTAGTGTACAAGATGAAAAGTAAAGGACCTTGCTTCTTAGTTTGTGGATCAATAATGATTTTGTGGGACGATTGAACATAGGCAAACAGGCTGGTGTTGATAACATTATCAAAACCACCACGGAACTTGGTTGTCCTTCTTCACTTTTATCAACCATAAGGCTGTTTACGTATTAGATCGTATTTCAAAATCAATTTCCTTATTCGATTTGACACAATTTGTTCTGACAGATAGCAAGATTGCAATCGAAGTTTTCAGACTGTTCCCTATAACTTTCTATGTATATCGGTCGAATAGCTACCGTTCTCAGTTTCCCTTGTGCTGCGGAAAGTATCGAAAGCTGAGATTTATGCATTTCGCTAGATGCCATCAGCCATTGGCGCCATGTTTTTAGGCCTTAATTTGCGACTTGGAAGCTAAAATTACGGACTCCCTAGAATTACGAAAAATTTGCTCTTCCATAAAATGTTTCTTTATTGTTTACTTTTCTGTTTACTTCCAAAAAATTTTTAGAATTCACTCCCTACATTTTTAGTATGAATTTAATAAGGAATTAAATGTCATCCATATCAAGTTGTTTTATATCTTTTTTGTTAGGAGCTAGAAAGAGTAGGGATAGTGTACCCTTTTGGATTTTAGGGTCACGTTTTGATTGCATCCATTTTTTTCAGCGGTAATTCTGACATTCTGTTATGTCACGTTTTTTAATAACGAGTTTTGCAACAGATAATTGAAGTAGTAAATCTGATGAGATTATTGCCAATTTCTGAAATAGAGTTTATTTTCTTTAAAGTTATCGTTAGCTTTTTATGCGATCACTAATAACTATAATAACTTCGTATTCCCACAACAAATGGAGCATCAATAACAACAGTGACCTTTACTAAAATTAAAGAACAGTTGGGCAATTTTGCAAAATAAGTTATTAACAATCAGGAGTACGTCGTATGAGTACTTACAAGCGAATCTCATATACTTACACTTGTAAATCCCTTCATGCTAAAAGCCTTTATGAATAACTCAAAGTCCTTACAAGAGAAACCACGTTATAAGAAAATATTTTTCGCAATCTCACAATAATATTTCCTCTCAACTTAAGTCAAACTAACTGAATGTCCTTGGTCTGTGTATTATCTTCGATATTAAAGTTCAACTACACAGCTTTATTTTCGCTCTAACTTATGCATGCAAATCCCAGTGGTTACATTATCATCCATCTGGTAAACCCATGTCATCTACAAAAACACACACACATACCATTTTTGTAATATTTTGCTCCACTCCCACAATACTTTAAGAAAATATCCGCAATACAAGCTACCGCCTGTGACTTATCGCTGGAGGCAATCATTCTGCCTCAGCTGTCGTAGATACATACGCACGCATCCATTTCCATGTTGCTCTTCACTTGGGTTCTTTCTGAGGGCTGGCATGCACTTACCCTGCATCTCGACTCTACTCCACTCGCTTACTAAAGCTGATTGTTTCTTCTTCCTTCGAAAGCAGCTAGCAGAATGGGTACGGGTATATCCCTGCAATTGGCCCATATCTTCGGCAACAGGATAAAATTGTGCAAAACACTTGCTAAGCTCTTCACACAGTGCACAACATCCTTGCTTGCTGCAAAGCACGTGAGTACCAAATGTACACCAGTGCGCTGGCAAACAAATAAATTATTCCTTATTTTGGTGTTTTGCTGGTTCAACGGTTGGAAATTTATGGTTCTATCCAACCTCTCAACCCCTGGCGCTGTTGAACTCCATTGGTAGCGCTCTGGCAAAGAGCTAACATATTTATCCGACAATTGCATTGCTGTATGTAAGCCGGTCTAACTGAAATTTATACTCTCTTCCCGAACCATATTCCCGTGTTGGAATTAGATTTTTGGAAAAATTTTGCACCAAAAACGGTCTTTAGTCGAAGCTGTTTGTCGGTTAAATGCGGACTGAGGTCTTATCGCATCACTGTTTGCGGTTTGTTTGTCGGTGGTTTCAGTTTCTGTTCTTTTGGTGGTTTTTGTGGTATTTTTTGAATGAAACGGTCTGCATATTAAAAATAATGACTTAACCCTTTTGTTGGAGAATGTAATTTTGAGTTAAAACCAATTTCATTTGCTCTACTCCTTTGCTGGTGGTGTTTGTTTTTTCTTCTTATCCCTACGTCGTGGCTTAAGGAATTTTATTGCCCATTTGGCGTTACATTTATTTAAAAAGAGAAAGAAAAAAAAACCTATTCGCTGACCTTACAATGTGGTTGCATTTATGCTAAATTTTAATAGGAGCGCACACTTTCAGGGCCGACACAGCAAAGGATACGAAAACGATATAAATCATGCGGATATTGGGTCCGCCGGGAGACTGTTATAGCTTTAATTCATTTCTTAGATGAACTGTATGCTGGTGTGGCCATGTGTACGCTGCAATGAAAGTTAAGTTCGCAAATATTTTTATGATTCGCCTGCAATTTAAGTCTGCCTGTTGGGGGGTGGCAGTGAGAAAAAAAAACGCGGATCCGGAGCAAGAGTGCAGTTTAGTTTTCAAGGCAAGAATATGAATTTATTGTGGTGCCTACAGGAAAAGCATACCTTACATTTACACCACGTCCGCGGAATTTAACCTGCTTCTTAATACCATTTTTAACTGTTTTTTTCTTTTTCTTATACCAGATGATGAATGTATCGCAGACGTAAATGGTACTTGTGGATGACGTTCATGGTTAGTAAGACAGAGTTCGAGTGAATTTATCATAAGCGAGGAAAATTATAATTGAGTAAAAGGTAACGCTGATAACTCGATGTGTAGTCATTTAAATTTAGAGTTTAACAGGGGACTATCGCATGTTAATAACTGACACAAGGCTGTGAATTATGAAATACTCAAATAATTTGGGTTTGTCATTTTCTTACACTCGCTCATCCCAGATATTCAAAATACAAAAACTAACTAAGCATCTGTAGTTGTAAATGTTTTAAACGGTAAGTTACAGCATTTGAAGTACATAGTTAAATCTGATAATTTTCCCTTAGTTGCATTTAAACTAAATTGGGGTAAAAAAGACCCAACACCTTTTGTTTTAGTTGAAAATCCAAGAGTCATAAAAAATTAAGTCTCTAAATTTGTTTAACCCTTGGCAATGCTATCTCAGTAGTAAGACCAATACTTATGATCAGGTTTATTTCAGGCATTTATTCCAGATAAACTATGCAAATTTCAACAGTCAGCTTGTCTACGTATGAGCGAAAGCACGTCGACCTACTGCCTCCTTAGCACCGACAATTATGTTTTACCTAACATCCTTAGTATATATAAAACCGGCTGATAGCTCCCTTATTCGGATCAAGGTAATAAACATTTTTAGTGGATCAAGTAGGAATCCGACCACGTTGCCATTCCACATTTTTTTACCACCCATCAAAAAACATGGACTCCACGTCAGCTTCAGTTTGACAAAACCTTTAAAGTCACCAAACATTCTAGACTTTTCTGAGCTAAAGGGATGAGCAATATATCCACTTCGGTTTTTCAGATAAAATTAACCTCAATCGCTATTGTTTGTTTCAGATGGTTGTGAAGACAATACAAAAGTGTTACGTTTATTAAAGATAAAAAAACAAGTATCTGCAATAGATAGATATCCGTCTAAAGTAAACATTACGAAGTGTTTTTTCGTTGCTTGCTCAATGAAGACTGCTAAAACAAAATAAACTAAATCTCAGAAAATGGCAAGGCAACACTAATGCAGAAGAATGTGCAGCGTAGCATTGTTATTTTCTGGGAAGCGATTGCTATCGCTACCAACGGACGCAAAAAAGAAATGTCAACGAATGGTGAACTTTTATGACAATTGTCCGTGTCATATTTTACATAACCGAAGCCCCCTGATGATCTCTTGAGATGACCGAATGTTACTATATTCACTGAGTGGCAGGCTACAGTGGATGCGTATTATGATGAATGTGTATTCTGACATGATCAGAACAAACACAACTGTAGGTTCTTATGGAACTCGTTAGAGTTTAAGCGTTTTGTTCATGCGAACCCGCACTGACAACGGAACAGAACAAATCAATCTGATTTTTCGGAATCATTCATCAGAATAGATAGTATACACTTCACTGACACAGAAACAGGTTTCTATTCGAATATATTGTATATTACATATTGTTTGGTTTATAGGATGCAACAGGACATTTGATACAGTGATCATATTTGAATCTTGAAATGTCATTGCTATCACCCGTTTTTTTGGGTGTCCTTTAGATTTCTTTCTGTGGGTGCAGTGGCTTAGTGGTAAAGTACGTTAGACCACTAAGCAAGACGTTGCTGGTTCAAATCCCGTCCTATACCACTTGAATGTTTTTATTCGCTGCCCCACCTCTTGCGAAAATCAGACAAACATCCAAGAGTAAGAAATGTCATGAGAAGCTTCTCAAAAATAAATTGCCGTTCGGAATCGGCATTAAACTTTGGGTCCCTTCCATTCGTGTCAAAAAATATATCTTCGCACACACAGTAGCTGGAAAAGCTAGGCTTTAGGTCCTGTGTGGTCCGTTTACGCCTAATATTTATTTTTATTTTTAGATTTCTTTCGCAACATTCGCTACAAGAAAATTACAAAATCTGTCAAATCTGGGAAAGTATAAACTCAGACCGTTTTGTGTTTTCAAGTATTTTTTTTTCATATAAGTTCACTACTGAAATGAGAATAATCAACCTCACAAACACCTAAATTTCTAAATAAAAATGACTATGCTAAAAAATGATGTTCGTTAACACACGCATTCACTGCTTTTGATCATTTCTGTCAAAAATATCCGAAAGCGGAGTTAAGTTCACTGAAGTTGGTTTCTATACGCTGTATAGTAGACATAGACTGCTGATCGACTTATGGATTTCGATAAATAAACAGTGCATGGATGCAGCGAAAGGCGTTTTTCTGTCATTGAGGCGTTTCTCTGATTGCCTCTAACTTCACACTCCAATTCAGTTGAGTTTTACTTACAAAGGTGGGTCCGCCAATGCCGTACGTCGCTCTGTCCGTCTGTCTGTCTTTCCGGGCGCCGTATGGCGAAACGGTTCGACGTATTTGCTTCGAAGTTGGAATATAAGGTTTTTGGGGTTACATCCCCAGGGATATTTTTATTTTTTGCTTTGTCTTTTAAAATAATGGTACCTGCCATACAAATTTTTTTGTGAAAATCACTTATCACTATTTTTCTCAAAAGTGGTTGCAACGATTTCGGTCTTTTTTTGTACTAAGGATGGTTAGGATGAGGTCAAAAATTTTGGAAAAAAAAAATCGATTAACGGTAATTTTTAAAACCGGAAATATTTCAAAAACTAGCAAAGGGAATTTTAAAAAAAATTCAAATTTTTTTATACTATAAAGACAAACAAATTTGTACACTTTGATTTTTGAAATAATTGTTTTTTAATTTTTTTTCCATATAACGATTTTCTTAAATTTAAATTAAATTCGTTTTCTCAAAAATGGCTCAAACGATTTAGATTTTTTTTTTGTATTTGGAACAATAATGTTAAAAGTGTCCAATGTGCGAATTTACATAAAAATCGTAAGTGCCGCTTTTGAGAAAATCAAATTTTTTTAAACCTAAAAAGTGATTTAAATAAATTTCTCACCAATAATTTTCGATTAATTTTGCGACTCAAAAACGCATCTCATGTACCGAGAAAGTTTCGTATGACGCAGTCGTGCACATTATTTATTTTTGATTATCAACAGAGCTCATGACCTTTCTAAGACATATTGCTATTGAATTATATATTGGGAAATGAGCCGGTCATTACTTGGCTTGAAACGGAGGTTCAGTCATCCTTGTCTTCTCGAGCCAGGGGGTTGCGATTCAAAGATCCTCTTAGCTAGAGCATTATTGTCCTTAGCTCGATGTGGCCGAGCCAATGTAGTCGACGAGTTTTAGGTTTTTGGACTACATTCACATCTTGATACAGCTCATAAAGTTTGCGATTGTATTTTCTCCTCCATTCGCCCTCCTCGCTCACAGAACCAAATTTCCGCCGAAAAATTTGTCTTTCGAAGGAGCATCTTCGATCCTACTTATCCTACTTATATGAGTCTATAGAGCATATACTTTGTCCTACGAGTTAGGAGTTTCGAACCCAAACCGAAGTAGCAGCGGTTTCCTAGTTGTCATTCATGGAGTTCATATTCACACCGAGATAGATGAACTCCTTAACTGCTTCCCAGTTGCTGCTATCAATAGTGACATTTAGTCGGTGGGCAGATATTTGTTTGGTTGTTGATATCATGCATTTAGTCTTGTCATATACTTCAAGATCAACTAACTTTGCTTGTTTCTTAATATCCGTGAAATCCTCTACTACGGCACGTTGGGAGCGTCCGATAATGTTAATATCATCCGCATAGCCAAATAGATTCACGGATCTGTTGAAAATAGTGCCCTCCGTGCCCTGCGTACTATCTGCTCAAGAACAAGAATGAAGAAGTCACATGATAGCGTATCACCTTGCCGAAATCCGGTGCAATTTTGGAGTTCAGACGAATTGCACCGATTTATCTCCAACGTGACGCGATACAATTGGATAAGTTTTGGTCGATCTGCCGGGCCGAAATCCACACTGATCCTATAAGCGACGTTAAACAAGGATATGCCTCGGTAGTTCTTGCAAGACATCTTGTAGATGGGGCATATGGAGGTGATGGTCCAGTCATCGGGCATGCTTTACTCCACATGCTAGCGCCCTACCAAAACAGTCAGGACAATGACAGAAGCGGTCATTCAGTCTATAGCAATGTTGTAACATCTTAGTTTTCAAATCAAATCAAAAACGCTTCCAAAAAGTACATAGATGTTGCAATAAAAAACATTGTGTAGACAAAATTGTTACAAACTTAACCTTAATTTCAAATATTAAGGTATTTTACGAACTAGATATCAAAATGAATAAACACTCGGGTGTGTATGTATTTACAATTTACCCTCAATGATAAATGAGCAAATACTCTCAACGAGATCTTGATTGCATCAGGCGAATATGTAATAAAAATCCGTACTCCTCACTTTAGCATTTCCCAACATTAATCTCGTATCAAATCCTTTAGGAAAAACTAACTGTCAACTTTGCGGAAAACCCTCATACAATAGTCATAATAAAAGCAATCATTCCCAAGCACATAGATCCTCCCAAATCCGGTTCTTTTAGGACCATGCTTTTATAAGCTTGTCTAATATGCTCAAATATAATAATGATAAGAAAAAGCCTACCACTGTTGCCTTAACATACGCTATCTTGTTTGTCCCTGGTACTTTTCGTGAATTAATTCTGCCCATTGTTGTAAATTTCATTTAAATACTGCCGTTTCGTCTACCCAACAAACTTCTAATTACCCACATTAAAATGTCCACCAGAGAGAAAGAGTGCGTCCTGGGAAGTGTGCCAACTAGAGAAGAGTTAATTTTTTGTTAGCCACCACAATCATTATCATAACATACAAACCCTTCACATAACCCCACCAAAAAGACCTACCTGCAAGGTCTAATTACCGTGTCATTAAATAGCCCTCTATTGTTTGCCGATGGAGCGGAGTGTTCGCCTACGTCGACTGATTGTGTGTGCTTAGGGAACAAATGCGCTTGTGTATCCTCTCATGTTAAACAGCCTTGTTGAAACTGTCCTTCTGCTTAACGAAAAACGAGAAAAAAAGCACACAACCACACACAAAAGATAACAATTATTTAAACAAACCTTCCTTAGCTCTCGGTATTAGTGTGTGATTAAACTTTTGTCAGTCAAGAGTGCCAACTCCAATTGAAAAAAAGGACCAATAAAAACTTCCCTCCTCATTTTGTGTGCTGCATTTCAGCTGATTCCTGGCAAAGGTGCTCAACCTTTTCCAAATGTCACCGACATTCAACGATTTTCGATGAGAATGTAAATTCCTCTGCGGTTACGATCAACCAGACCAGAAAATCCTGTTCCCAACCAATCTAATTTCATCCTGACCTGAGTTGAAACGTTGCAATGGCATCGGTGGAGCCAGGCATATCTACCAATGTTTAAATCTGTTTCAACTTTAGCGGTTTTGTGTATCTGATAGTTTGGGATATATTTAATGAACGGCCGGATTAAACACTAAATGCGGTTTTAGTTATCTACCTATAGATGCCTATAGATAGGTCGACAAATTTTTTGGGCGACTATCTACCCGGAGCAGTGGTTTATCTTGGTTCAATGCATCTCCGTCTCCCATATCCTTGCACTTCATTTTGTCTACATTGAAATTAAAATTAAAAAAAAAATTGCCTATTCCTCGAGGTAAAGGATGATAAAATAAAATTACGACTGCTGGACTCATAAAAGTAGGTATAGCTATGTCGTAGAAGTTTTCTTCAATTTTGTCTTATTCCAAAGACGGCAATTAAAAGTGGCAATCGAATAAGCGAAGAGAAGATGGATTATGAGAAACGTGATTATCCTCGGATTCAGATGGAGCGCAAGAGAACTTCACAAGAAATGTAATCCCGTTGAAGAATCTCGTAAATAATTTTATATTTGCACTAGCAGCTTGTAGTACAAACGTTTTATTGTTCAGTTTTAAGCACCGTTTAACAGTGTCCTTTAAGTTTAATTAAGGTCTGGCGGAACAAATAAGGTGCAATTCTTCCCGAATTAGGGGCATATTAAAGTCATAAAACTGCGAATGAAATCTTTGTCGGCGATTTACTTTTAAATTGTTGGTTGTAAAATGGACCGGCAAAAATATTAGATCCGGAGTAGAAACTTTATGGTTAAAGGGCGGCTGGCAGATGGATTGTATTAGGATAAAGTATATAAAAATTGTTTCTCATCCTTCTAAAACGTGTGGTTTTATTACCGAAGTCGTCTTATTTGGAATTTCGCACCGATGGACCTTAACGTCTGAATCACGTATTTTTTCGCTGAAATCTTAAAGGGCTTAGTGCAATTCCGAATACGAAGGACTCTGTGGTATGGGTGAATTTATTAATTTGTTTCAAATTAACCTGAAAAAAACGGTCTTATTTTTGATACACAGTTTGTAACACGCCTTAAAATTCGTCGTAGACCCCTTAGAGTACATATATATTTGTGTTCATTCATCCATCACCAATTTGTAAGGCCTCAACGCTCCCGAAATAGTTAAGTGTAAATTTGTATTTCAAAATTCAGAGAAAACATAAGGAAAGGCTACAGTCCGCTGGGGGCGAACAGAATGATACCCTATCCATATCCCTTTGTGCCCCAAAGAAAAAGGCATTAAGAAGATGATGGATAGCATTTAATTTCATTCTATTATTAAAAGAAATGTTTTTTGAAAAAAAGTATGGGCGATATGTTGGAAAAAATATTGGCTAAATATCTTGTTAAACATTTTTTTTCGCTTTCTTTAAAAATTTTGAAGTAAACAGCATTTTAGTGAAAAAACCTTCTTGTGAAGGTTGTAACACTGTATCTCTCTAACTTTAACTTTAAAACGGTTTTTTTCTAAATTGTAGGCGTGGCAGTGGGCGTATTCAAAAAAATGTACACTTAACCATTTCGGAGCCCTAGGAAATATGCGGTCCAAATTCTTCCTAGCTTAATCTTAAAGGCCTAAAAATTGCGTACGGACGGACGTACATTGCTAGATAGTCTTAGGATTTGGTCCTGATCATAATTATATTATATGGCTAAAGCGTTCTTTGCAGGTAGAAAGTAAGAAGCGAAAAATTTAGCAAAACATTGGCTTGTGGATTTTAGCAATTTATATTACTTTTTGTATTTAAATTTTTTTGAGATCTTCTTTGAGGGAATTCAATATGAATTTTTCAGGTTATTGTTCTTTTACTTCATAAATTTCACTCACTAGCTAATTGTTTAACAGTTTCAATAAGCAAATTATTTGATTCTCTATCAATGTATATATGTTAGAGTCAGTGGTCATATTAGCCATTTCTTGTGAAATATTAAATGGCAAAATATATTAAGGGACAAGTGGACGGCCACGTTCTCTACCCACTTTGGCAGTACACCCTTATTTACAAGAACCAACTCAGACTATTCATCTTGCCAAGTATAGAAATATAAATACTTTTTGTAAAATTTTAAGCAATAACAATATAAACTTAGGGATGCTTCGCATGACAGCAAGAGTAACAAAGCTTGATCGAATTAGAAATTCCAGAATCCGAGGAAGCCTTCACGTCAAAGAACCCATCTCGAAAAAATTGGAGCACGACCGAATCAGTAGGTATTGTCATGTTAAAAGGCGGGATCCTACGAACCCCGTCAAAAAGGCAGTGGCAATCAATATTCCCTTACAATCGCGTAATAGAGGCAGGCCTAAAAACTCTTAGATCACACAAATGCAGAAACACCAGCATTTCATTGGCCTCAATGATAAAGTGATCCAAAATCGGGATGCCTGCAGATATTTTTTGAGGTCGAACCGGCGAACCCCACAGGCAGACCAGTAGGAATGCAGTGAAGTGGGAGGATTATGATCCCTGTAATTCCGATCATAATCTCGTCGTTAAATGGAGAGAAGAAAATATAAACTTGGCATTCTTATATAGATCTCAGAACTTTTTGTAGCTGACTTGTTTGTATAAGAGAACTGTGGTGTTAACATAATGAACATATTTATGATAATAGTAATGTAAGTGCTGACGTTCTTAGCATATTTTCATATACAATTTTTTGACAAGCCTACATATTTTGAGCGTTTATTTTTTAAAGAATATTCGACTCAATACTACACCAATACAAATATTTTTAAGATAATTTGCTAAAATTAAAACATACACAAAATTAAAAATATCAGTTTCTGGCTCAAAATTAAAGGACACAAATCATAGAAATACGGAAATACGGCCATTGCTTAATTTTTTTGACCACATATCGAATCAAAAGTCAAATTTCTCTCTAACTCTCAAATTTCGACTTAGGCGGAGTCCTCTGTCTATATATGTATACATATTGATGATTTCGGACTATAGCTCACAAATTGCTTTGATGAAATTGGCCTTAAGTGCTGGAGTCATTTCTGGATTGTTAGCATAAGATCTTTCCTTCACGGTTCCCCACAAAAAAAAAGTCGAAAGGGGGTCGCAGCTCCCAGGCTAATTCGCATTTCCAAGACGGCTGATAACACCATTTGGAAATTTGGTGATCAAAATATCGATTGTGACATTTGCTGTGTGGCATAGTGCGCCACCCTGCATGAATCGGAGCTCGTCCAAATCCAAAGAAGAAATTTCAGAAGAAAAGAAAAGTGGGTTGGCATGGCTCTGTAACACCCACCGTTGACCGAAACATTGTTCCCAACCTCATTTTCGGAGAAAAATGGTCCAATGTTGCCTTCATCTCACAATCCGCACACTTGCGCCTACAGCAGCCACATTCTCGTCTGTGCGCACCTTAAGATGACGGGGATAATAAGTTTTGTCCGCCAGCATACCAGTCTCATGAAATTTTTGCTCAAAATTGAGTACAGCAGGCGCGGTGCGTGCTTTATTTCAGTCAAAACTTATTTTCAAAAAACGCACTCTTTTTTGCTACACAGAAATAAGTTATCAATATTGCCCAACGTAGTTCAAGCATAAAGCGACTCATTTCGTTCCGCGGAGGTATGATACTGACTTTCTGCAAAGATTTTGAAATAAAGAAAAATTCTTAAAGATTTGCAATTAACTTTTTTTTTAATAAAATTCGACGTTAATATTTTAAAAAGAGCAGAAGGGTTCAGTAAAACACCTGGGTAATATTTAATTGTTTAAGTATAGTTTTTCAATGTTCTAAAATGTCTTTTAAATGTGGAATAAATATAAATGTTTTTTTCTAAATCTCCCTTTAAAGGATGGGGGTGCCCCTGAAAAAAATTACTCCGACACTTATCAAATAAGATTAAGAGAAAAACACCCTCTAACTTTCACAACTATACCATGACTTACTTATTTACATTTATAAAATATTAAAAAATAAAGTTTGTTATGTATGTATCAGAAAAACTGCGAACAACCAAACTCCAAATTGAAGTATTTTTAATAAAAAACCTTTTAAAGTTTTAAGCCATTATATAAAAACTTTTTATCGATTTATACCGTTTTCCGGTGCAATATCACTTATTTTTCTGGACTAAAACGGATTATTGTGAAACTTTTATTGACAAAGCCAATGAAATATAATATCATCTCTTTGTTTCATTCCGAAATTGAGCTACAATTCTTTTTAACTTGTATACATTATTAGTACTGATGTATACTATAAGAGAAATTTATTTCAATCGTGCGAAAATTTTGAGCTCAAACTAAGTATGAGAGATGGTATTACGACTATAGAGAAAAAAATGTCTCCGCCAATGCCATGCCGTTAGTCTGTCTTCTCGATTGGCTGAAAAATTGGGTCGATTTTTTTGTTTGTTTTAATTTATTATTTTAAATAACAGTATCTGGCTTACATTATTTTAAAATAAACACACCAATTACTAATTTTCTTAAGTTAATCTCAACAAGTTGAGGGTCAAATACGTTGCTAGAACAAGTAAACAAGTAATCTCCTGATCAGACTAGAATGAGATTATAAAAATCAGGTGAAAGATTTTTGTCCCTTATTTAACCCTTATTTAACATGACCCGCATACACGGGTATGTTACAAGAATTTGAAGTGAAGTATTTCAATTAATTCGAACTACTATCGGAACAAGCTTTTCACAAACCTAGTAAATATAAAAATTAAGAATATTCTACAAAATAAAATTCTGACCAAGTACACTCCTGCTCAACACCCAAAATACCGGGGTATGCCTATATCGCCATGTACCTCATCCCACATCTGTAATCTTGGCAATTGCATGTATTTCATCGAAGTATAGTTCATTTTAAGCAAACATGCTCACCTTCGGTAGCATTATGGGCAAATATAAGTAGGTGTAGTGGCTTACTGGTCAAGTGCCTAAGTCCAAGATTCAAATCCGATTGACGTACTATCTAAAAATTTGTATATGGTGCAAAACAATCAAGGAAAGAACTGCCGTGAGAAGCTTCTCAAAAATTAATTGCCGTTCGGAATTCGGCAAGTCAAAAATGTCTCACATTAAGAGTTCCAAATTAAACCTTCACCGCCTCAATGACCCAGTATGGTGTGATCCAACTATCGCAACTTATCACACACATTTTCATTAAAAGCCGCCTTTCGTCCTTTATCTTTCACAGCAAAATAATGCATTCTCAACTCGAATTTCCTGCAGCAACTTTACGAAACTTTAGCTTGAATCCAATTTTCGACGAGATCCTTCTCATCAACGTTAACGCAAACGAAGTTCGCTGCCATTTTCTGACTTGGTGCATGTTCTCATACGTACATGGCTACATACATCGCATCGCACAATATGTATAGGAGGTATCACATGAAAGCACATCCTGTGGGCAAAATCGTTGGCTTCACAGCACATGTAATTAATTGGTTATTTTGCACAGCCACGACGCATCCAGTGAGTGAGTGTGCGGCGGAAGGAAATTCCGTTTCATGAGTATCCTGCTCAGAAACACGCAATGCATAGCCGAACCTTGCTACGACGGAACAGAAAAATAAGCAATTTGTATCCGCAAACACGACGCGTACCTGCATCGTACCTGTTTCTTTTTTTGTGCGCATAGATTGGAATCTAGTTAGGACGTGGGTGGTTAATTATCGTAAAAGGATAAGGTGACAGTTTCATTTGATTTTCTTCGGTATCATTGTTTTAAATAGCTAACGCAGCTAAGCCATAAATAATTAAGTTTTCCACAAAAGTCTCCCTTGATTGTCAATCGTTCACACCGAACGCACAATCAAACACACTTACAATTTGACTCACGCCTCACTCTGGTTCTAACACACACACTATGTGCATCATCAGTTTAATATAAGACGCGACATGAATAACAACGATATGACGATGACGATGCATATCCTGCCGAAGGTAAACAGGCAATCCATCTTCCGTGACTTAAGCTCGCACTAAGAATATCACTGTGTGTGTTTGTGCATGCCTCGGTTTCAAAGAACACTAGCAAGGAATACACAAATCCTCTACAATAGCCGCAGATTGAGGAATACTGAACTGCGCGCCTTAAACCACAAGAGCCAAGAGCGTACATTGAAGTGATACCTAAACATATTTTTCTACATAGATGTACCATATAGTTATAGTTCAAGCCAGGATGCATCGACGTCGACTAGTCGAAGAACGAGCAGGAGACCCAAGATGAGAAACCCTCCTCCCAACTGTGTCCACGTATGTTTTCTTGAGTGATTTAATAAATTGCCCCTATATGGCTGGAATATAAAATATATTCCAACACTCAGTACCAAGCACTGAACACTGAACACAAAACACACCCCTTACTCCGTTTCCATTACTAACTCCGGCCCAGCAGTTCCATTTTCGTGTATACGATTCACCTTACAGGCAAGGAAGTACGCTTCTGGATGCTGCTGTATATGCATTCTGGCGGCAACAGCGGGCGGGTAACTTCGCTCAAAAAGTACTTGACATTCTAAGGATGTAAATCGTATGGTAATTTACTTACTAACTGGAGATGGTACTTTAGAGGGGAGCTAAGCTCTGTAGCGCTTGTCACACACTTGGGAAAAGACGAAGAGAGTTTCTTCCTCCATCATTGCCTTATGAGCTGCTGTGGTGCATTTTTTTTTTTTTTTTTGTTTATTTTTGCTAGTGTTTTGCGTAACATAGCAATATTTGTTTGGAATCACTTTAAACGCATTGGGAATAGGGAGAGAAAGGTTTTTGGAGATTCTATTTTGGTTAATCACATCAGCTGCCTGAATGATATGACATTATGATGACTTAGAGTTTCAGACACAAATAGGTTATTAATATTCCCGTGCCGGCATGGAATGGATAACAATATCTTTCATTGCTAGTCCTAAAAATCAAAGTTGTATGGCAAGGCGACTGAAGGTGATACAAGTTGAAACATCTTAATGCTTCCCGCAAGAGTACGTGCATATCAGTCCGCGGGGTGATCCGACTGTGGATGACCAGTGCCGTAAAAGAAACAAACAAAATAAATAGCAGGAGGGAGCATTACATAGCAGACATCTTGAATAAATATCGCGGAAGAGTGTCCCCCTATCTAAGAACTCCAGCATTTGATGGCTTCAGTGATTTATCCGAAACTGGAAGGCCTGCCGAATTTTTTCTGAGATCGACCCAGCAAAATCTACAGGCGAAGCAATAGGTAGGTATTAAAACATATGTTAAATATATGTATAACCTATCCTAAGGGTATATTAATTTTAAAACCTGGTTTGCAACACCCCTTATTATGCGTGGCAGACCCCTATAAGTAACAGTGTCCGTCCTTCCGACCGTATCAACTTTTAAGAAATTTAAATTTAAGCTAGAAAGCTGAAATTAGAAATGCTCACTGCCACGCCTACAATTTATAAAAACAGAGATAAAGAGACCAAGTTAAGCATGGAGAAAAAAATTAAGAGTTCCCAACTAAAATCAAACTATGCCTGGGCCTTCAACAAATGTTTCTTATTTCCAAAAATTACTTTGAAAACCCCCAAATGTAAAATAAAACATAAGGAAAGGCTACAGTCCGCTTGGGGCGAACAGTATGATACCCAATCCATATCCCTATATGCCCCAAAGAAAAAAGCATTAAGAAGATAATGGCTAGCATTTTATTTCATTCTATTTATTAAAAAAAAAAAAAGTTTTTTTGAAAAAACCCTTCCAAAAAGTGGGCGTGGCCAAAAACTTTGTATGGGCGATTTGTTGGAAAAAATATTGGGTAAATATATTGTTAAACATTTTTTTCGCTTTCTATGAAAATTTTCGAAGAAAACAGCATTTTAGTAAAAAAAACGCCCACAAAAAGTAGGCGTGGCAAAAAACTTAATATGACAAACTTATAAAGCAGGGCAGTTCCTACATATCTTGTGAAGGTTGTAACACTCTATCTCTCTAACTTTAGCTTTAAAACGATTTTTTCTAAATTGTGGGCGTGGCAGTGGGCGTATTCAAAAAATGTTTACACTTAACCATTTCGGAGCCCTAGGGAATATGTGGTCCAAATTTCAGCTTCCTATCTTAATTTTAAAGGCCTAAAAATTGCTTAAAGCAAAAACACCCTGCACATGTAAAAATAAAAAACAAATAAATATAAGGCGTAAACAGCCCATACAGGAACCAAAGCCTAGCTTCTCCAACCACTGTGTGTGCGAAGATAAATTTTTTGACGAATTTTGACGATTCCGAACGCCAATTAATTTTTGAGAAGCTTCTCATGACAGTTCTTACAAACAGGGCAGCGAATAAAGAACGTTCAAGTGGTACATGTCGGAATTTGAGCCAGCGACCTCTCGCTTAGTGGTCCAACGCATTCAACCCCTAAGCCACTGCACCCACCCTTCACATGCATCGCACTTAAAATGACGAAACTAGTAGCTTTTAATGTAAAAAAATTCAATAATTATCAAGTTAAGAATATTTTTTTAATTGGCAGCACTGCAAAATATGGTCGCTTGACAGTTAATGGTCATTATTTTGAGAATTGGCATGCAATCTAATCTTATACCACACTCGCTGGGTAACTGATGACATACAGCCTTTGCTTGTCGCAAATTTATTCTCAGATTGCATAAGATACATTTTAGCAAACTGGACAATAAAGTTAATATAATCAATAATATATTCAAAAAAAGCTTATTTCGTAACCATTTTTACAATATATGCACTTTTGCTGAAACAAAAAAGGTTGAGAGTGAGAAAAAATTTGAAATGCAGTCTTCACAATTTTACCCTTATCTTTATCGAATAGCACTTTTACTTCTTCACACTTTTCAATACTTTTTTTTAAAACTCAAAGTGGGCACACTCAGTCATAAAGAAGTTTTCGAACACTGCCTGCGCGTTGGCGATCGATAGAAAGAGAGGAACAATTTAATGTATACACACACGGTAAAACGCGAAACGTCAAAATAAATATAGTTGTTTGCCATTGAAACGAGGCTTCTCATATCTATAGATCTGTTGATTATTGTTGTTGAGATATACAGCAGATACACATGCAGACGACGGTAGATATATATGTTAATCAGTTTAGATATGTCGTACACTTGAGTGAGTAGGAACGAATAGAATGTAAGGTTCATCTCGTCTCTCACATTATTGTTTTCAATTTTGAAGCAGCCGCATTTGCCGGTATATAGCAAAATGACAAATAAAAGCAAACATTTTCATTGTCATGTCAGTTTTATTCGGTTCCCTTTCGTCTCTGTTTAGTGTTTTGATTGTGCTGCATTTGTATTCTATTTTGCTGGATTTTGCAAGAAAAGCAAGTTTTAATTCATTTTAATTGAGATTGGGAAAATGATGAAGAATAGTTCTACAGAATCAGAGACACAGACGCCATTAACTGAAATCGAAATACTGCGCAAGGAAAATGAACGTTTACGGAAGGAAAAAGAATTGCTAGAGCTTGAGAAAAAAGCAAGCAAAGGATTTACTTCGGAGCCAAAAACAAACAAGTTAGGACCGGATGCAATAAAAGAATTAATTCCTATATTTGATCCAAGTACAAATGATATTAACAGTAAACAGTGGACAGAAGTTGTGGATGATATGCGGAATACTCACGATTGGGACAATCGAAGTACTCTTTTGTATGCCTCATATCGCTTAGAGAAGGCTGCTCGTAGTTGGTATCTTAGCCGTGGAGCCGGTATAGTACGCTGGAATGAATTTAAAGACCAATTGATAGAAACTTTTCCATCACCTCCGCCACCAATAGCGCCACCACCGCCATCAATTTCGTCCCCACAACTGCCACCACTACCGCCACTTTCGTCACTACCACAACCTCCACCACCTCCGTCAATCAATGTCATCGAAGAAGATCCAGCTACTGTATCTAACCGAAAGCGAAAGCGCGACTTAATGCTGCGGGACAGAATCTGCTTTCAATGTAGGGAGCATGGACATTATGCCAAGAATTGTTCAGCAGCTAAGCCAAAAGAGCCTACTACAAGCACATACGAAATGCGAGGTATCAAGTCGCATAACGATGGTGGAACAAAAGGTCTCCTGAAGGAAGTGAATGTGGATGGTGTTGTTGTCAAGGCGGAAATAGATCTTGGAAGTGATTGTACCACCCTCAAACTTATCGAAGCTTTTGCTAATCAATGGGATGTGGAAACATGTAGTGTGAAACTGAATGGCTTCGGCGGATCTTGCATAGTAGCGCTTGGAAAACTTACCAAGCTAGTCACAGTCGACGAAGTGTCCATGTTGATTGACATTTACATTGTGCCAAATTCCTGTCAAGATGTTCCAATGATCGTGGGCAGAAACTTTCTTAATTCTCCTGAAGTGTGTGTAGTTAAAAAATTTGGCTCTCTCGAAGTTAAATGTGCCACAGAAGGATATCTTGCGGTCGTTGGTGAAAGGGGTGAAAAGCGATTACTGTAAAATATATAAAATATTGGTTTGTAAAATAAAAATGTATAAATAATAATGCCCATGAGTGTTTTAAAAACTAAATCATTTTGCAATTTTGGTTTTGCTTAAATTGACATGGCCCTAACCACAACGAAGGAAGTCATGGTCAATTTTTTATAAAAATTACTAGTAATAATATTTTCATATAAAAGAGCATCGGTGGCGAAACACTAAGAACTACCACGATTGTCAACTAAAATTTTGTAGTTAATTGAAGGTCGTTTGAGCTATTGTGAACGGGCGATTCTCTTTGAACCATTTTTACTGGTCTATTTTCCTATCCCAACTGACAACAAGATTTCAAAATAACTATATTCGTACTAACACCAAATCGTTTGACATTTTCTGTCACTTTATTACGCAGTTCGCCGCGATTGTTGTTTGACTTTGAATAAAATTTTAAAATTGTTTACTTTATGACAATATTAAAATAGTTATTATTGAATCAATTTTCTCGTGTCTGTTGTAATATTATGCGGTTTTCTATTGCGCAGAAGAGAAATTACTCATTTCCTTTTCAATCAAATACCTTTTCCACTTTATTTTTTCTAGGCAACTTTACCGGCTTAAGGTGTTACATTGGCTTCACAGCTTCAAATAATCGATTTTTTTTTTATTGTCTTATTAATTTCTACAACATCTCGAGAATATTATCATAAATTTTCAAATCATTCCGAATAAAAGTTTCAGAGATACAGCCTTGGGAAGGTGCGCACTCAATTGAATCATGAATCATTTGAGGTTATCCAAATTTTAAACGCGATTTTCTCGAAACTGTGTTTTCAAAGTCGGTTGTCAAAAGTGTTCGAATACCACTTAACCGATCTTGACGAAATTTTACACAGGTCTTCAAGATACAACGCACGAGGACTTGGACGAATCACAACAATCGCAACTATTTTAAAAAAAAAAACAAGTTGAAAAAAATCTTATCAAAATTAGCATTTTTTTTGGAAAAAAATCCAATTTTCACTTTTTTAGTTTATGGTCTTAATTAAAACACGAATTTTTTTTTAACTTCTGATGCTCCTGTCACGAGTTGTACTGTCAACGCAGGCGCCCCTTTTTTCCGAGGGATCACCGGAAATGACGTCACAAAGACGGAGTTTTAAATATTTTCCCTTAAAAATTTCAGAAATTCTTTTTTAAATGTATATCTAAAAACAGTAAAAAGTTTGAATAAAATATTATATTTTTTATATAAAAAAAATTGTTGAAAATAAAACTTTTTCCCCCGAATAAACTCATCTAACCTCTTAAAGTATGTATGTAGTCATTTTTTATCTGAAAATGCATCGAAGGAATTTCACTAACTTTGAAGGCAACATTAAATTCAATAACAGTTATTTTTATTTGCTTGTCAAAATTTTAATATATTAATGTCGTTTTCGGTTGGTAATCCAGAAGACTTCCGGACTCTTCTGAAAGTGTTCGTTTGGTACTTAAATGAAAAATTTGCGTCTCTCTTTGAATGCAGCATCAAAACTAAAAGCACTAAAATATTCAAAAATTATTACTGAATAATTGAATTCGTTGTAATTTATTTAATGAAAAACAAATGGAGAAAGACTTTAATTAAAGAAATGATTAGGTACAAAACAAACATATAATATTACATTGCTAGTGGGGGTACTATACCCAACTTGCGTTTGGTTTTAGAATCCCCGAAACTAGTCTTAATGAAAAAAGAAAACAATTTTGCTGAAAGAATGGAAAGGCAAATTTTTTTCTTTTTTAGCGAATTCAAAACAGACGTTCCAAAATAACGCTTTTAATCGATGTGTTTCCCTGTTTCTGATGCCTCAATCGGATAATAAAATAAAGAGTCATATAAATAAATATGAGAACAAAATAATACTGCCTTGTGAAACAATGGAGGTTATCAGAAGGGATTTCTACGTATCACTTAAAAACAAAAACAGGGATGTGATCCAAAACGAAATGGTACGATTGAAAATAGTTTCAGATCACGAAACAGATGTGCTGACATTTTTGTTTGATGAAGTTTTTATGAATAAAATCACTGACTGACTGAAACTGATTTTATTACCTTCTCCCTATTATAAAGGGTGATCCAAGTAGAGATACTTTTTTCAATAGCCTTTTTTGACAGATCACGTGTGAGTCGTGTCATGCTGTCATGTTATTTTTGTTTAGTATTGTTTGGCATTTCATAATGGAAAGACTTACGCGTGAACAACGTTTACAAATTGTTCAACTTTATTATGAAAATTCACGTTCTGTGAGGAATGTGTTTCGTGCACTTCGCTCAACTTATGGTCAACATAATCGGCCTACTGAGCGTACTATTCGCAACACCATCACCCATTTTGAGACCCAGCATTCATTATTGGATAATATTCGACCGAATAGACCACGTCCAGCACGCTGCGAAGCAAATATAGCGGCCGTAGCTAAGAGTGTACACGAAGACCGTAGAGAGTCGATTCGGCGCCGTTCGCAGCAACTCGGACTGACGTATGGAACGACTTGGCGTATTTTACGTCAAGATCTTAAATTGAAAGCGTACAAAATACAGCTTGTGCAACAACTGAAGCCGCTCGACCTTCCCAAGCGACATCGCTTCGCTCTATGGGCTCTTGAAAAGTTCCAAGAAGATCCGACGTTTTCGAGGCAAATTTTGTTTAACGGTGAGGCCCATTTCTGGCTCAATGGGTATGTAAACAAACAAAATTGCCGCATTTGGGACGAAGAGCAACCTGAAGAGATTGAAGAACTGCCACTTCATCCAGAAAATACAACGGTTTGGTGTGGTTTGTGGGCCGGTGGAATCATCGGTCCATATTTCTTTAAAAATTATGCCGGTGCGAACGTAACCGTCAATGGCGACCGTTATCGTGCCATGATAACCGACTTTTTGATGTCTGGACTTGAAGCTCGTGATCTCGGCGACATTTGGTTTCAGCAAGACGGCGCCACTTCCCACACATCGCATCAATCAATGGACTTATTGAGAGAATATTTCGGTGAGCACATAATTTCACGTTTTGGGCCGGTCGATTGGCCACTAAGATCGTGTGATATCACACCGTTAGACTTTTTCCTGTGGGGATATGTAAAGTCAAAAGCTTATGCCGACAAACCCGCTTCGATTCAGGCCTTGGAGGAAAACATCACGCGTGTCATTCGCCAGTTACCAGTCGAAATGCTCGAACGAGTGATCGAAAATTGGACTCAACGGATGGACCATCTGCGACGTAGCAACGGCCAACATTTGATAGACATAATCTTCAAAAAATAAATGCCAAGGAATGTTCTTTCAAATGATAATAAACATTCTCCATTAAATTTGAATTAATGCTCACGAGAAAGTTAATATAGAAAAGGAACGGCGTAAAGGCTTCCTCTGATATTTGAACTTCTTATTAGATTATGTTTTGTTACTCCTGTTATCACGTGTAGCATCTATATCTTAGCGACAAAAAATTGCATTCATACTCTTTGCCGAAGAGTCAGCCTCCCTATCAGCTTACGGTAACATTTCTCGATTACAGTTCTTCTGCGACTTTATCCACCACACGTTTACACGATCATTGATGTGTGCTTTGCTGTTGATCATAGATAATAAATATTTGAACTTTTCACATATTTGGGTGCAGTGGCGAAGGTCCCTCCACTTATGTCAAATAAAATATATATATTCGCACACTCAATGCTTGAGGAAACTAGGCTTTGGGTTCTCTTTATTATTTTTATTTTTAAAGGCGCTTCATTGGCGCACGCTAACTTTGATATGGGAGCTCCTCGTTGACATGGAAGATCTCTTGATGCTATCAATTATGTAAATTCTTTAAGGAATCGCGCTATTTTTCCAATCTGATCTTTATGATCTCTCATGAGTTTGGAGATAAGAACCATAAGCCATCTGGACCCGATATCCAACAGCGACCATTCAAATTATATAATGCCATCGTTAGCCAGTAAGCATTCTTAACTGGTGATGGTTCATAACATCGCCTTATCGATACTAATATACCATCTCAAACTGTTTTATGTGTCCCTTTGTGCCCACACAAATGCGCTCAAGTAAAGATAAACCAACAAAACATTATCATTAATCTTAATCTATGATCTAAGAGTTTATGCGCTTTCTATAAGCAAATGCACCCTCAAACCAGTCTATAATCCCCCATTTTGGAAAAGAAGAACACCACACAACGAACACAAAATGTACATCTTTCACAACACTGCATTCACAGAGTGTCAAGAGCTCAACATCCATAAAGTATCAATAGAAAGACGCAGATTAGAGTAGAACGAGTAGGTGGGTAAGAATGGTATTGACGACGAACAAAAAAACCGACACATGACTCGATTTTTGTGGGTCAATTATGTCACACTTAAGTTGAATCCTAGAGCAGAAGCATGCCCCGATCCATATGTGCACTTCATAGTCTCTTCTCTCTACCTAGTGTGTACATACCAACAGCAAAAAACTAGTGCAGAACTTTTCTCTTCTACTCGTACTTGCATGTGATTGTGACACTTCAAAATTAGGTTGCCATACATCCAACAACTATAGCTATGCGGAAGGGAGATTGCCGACAGTGAGAGCATTTGTTAACAATTGCGGGCAAAGGCAAATCCTATAAGCTGCTTATAGGCGACAAACAATCTATAACTTGGTTCTCCAGAAAATCTATATGGGTGAGGTGGAGGGTGGCTATTTTTTCCACTTCTGCTGACATTCACCTTGGTATGTCACTAAGTGTCTTTTAAAAGATGCCACTTCAAGGATACTTTATATCATATAACCGTTCGAGTTTGTTTTGCTCATTTTGTGAAATAATTTTTCCGTTCACGTCTTTTTTAATAAACAAGAAGAGGGCGTTATTCATTGTTGTCAATTTGCAGTGATGAACCTTGAAGCCTATTGAAGGATTACCGTATACCGTTTTATTTTGGCGGTCTCTTTTTTCTGCTTTTTTTTTTGTTTCACGCATCTATTTATAGGTTGCCGAATAAGTTTCTTTTCGTGTTCGATACAAAAAAAATATGTAAGTTCAAAAGAAGATTTTCACTCCGTGAGAAGACAGAGATAATATCTATAAAATGTGACTCTTTTCCCGCTCATAAAACTTTTAAGTAGTCACATTTAAAATGCCACTCCAAACGACTGATAAATTTGCTGAAATTTAATTTGTAATGCTGCTCTTGTCCTGCCCGACACACAGTCCTTTCAACCCTCGTCGTCGTCAATGTCGCATATTGAAATGACATCAATCGGTCTTCTTACAAATTCATGAAATGTAGTACCTGAGCAATCTACGAGCAGTCTACGTTTTGGAATGATAGAGGTTTGGGGCTGCTGGGGTTGTCGTCATCGTCGTCCTCGTCTCGTCCTCGTCGTTGTCGTCCGGACGATATCTATCCATTTACATCGGCATCAACATCTGGTAAAGTGACAACGATCAAGATTGTGCTCTGTGACGTGAAGGGAAAATGACGTAAAATATTCTGGAAAACCGTCCTAAGTAAGATGTATCTTTATTGATGTTTTATGTACAGCTAAACGAATGGATTTTCAGATTCTTGAAGAATTCGCTTTTTCCACAGGATTAGAAAAAGGAAGATTGCTTGTTTTGCGTTTGTACTCGATTGATGTACAATTTGAAATGATTTAGTGCGAAATTTGATATGTGAATCTGAAATCCTTTTTTGTTTATTTGTGGGGAGAATAGATCAAGTGGAAATGTTGACGGGTCAACGGGGGGTGACTATTAAGTAACAGTATACACTGTTTTAACTACAGCAATGTCTTATTGTAATAAGTTAACTGTGTTTATAAAGAGAGTTTTAGGACATTTCCAAAAAAGAGTGTCACTTTGATCACATTTCAGATACTTAACTGTGCTAAAAAGAGTGGGGAAAGGGGTTCTTAAATGAAGGACAAATGGGTAAAATCCTTTTGGATTTATGTCAAGATGTTAGCGAAAGTGGCACTGATGATAATGTGTTTTTAATGTTTTACAACAAAGATGTGTCAGTTTCAGTTTCTGGTACGGATGAAGGGATAATTAAACTCAATTTAATTTGCTTGCTCGAAGGAAGAAATGTGTTCCACCATGAGAAAGTGTACCCAAAAATTTGGAAAAAAAAAATTGCTTAGGACTTGAATTTAATCGTCGATAGTTAGCGAAACAAAAGAAAGTATAGTTTCGTATACGAGTAGGCCAAGCAACATACGTTTGTGGTTTTGGTGACATAATTATGTGTAAGTACTGCAAGCAGCACATTGGTTTGGTTGAATAATAATATTTAAATATTTTTTTAATTTTATACAAAAGTGACAACAGTGTTCGATTCGCATAATATGTGGGGAGGATTTGATGCAAGTTGGTTTAGGTCGAACTCTACTGTTGTGCGACACCTTCCCTTACTCTGGTACGTTCTCCCTCAGGGGTGAACTCAAAGACTCGTCGGGTTGGTGTAGTTGCAGTTGACCAGGTCAGCATCGCTGAACAGCCCGTAAAGTTCGTCGTTAAATCTTCTTCTCTACACTCAAAACTTCATCGATATAAACTTGACTGAATATCGGCCGGAAAATATTTCTCTCATTCATCAATTTTGACAGAATTCATGCTTCTGCACCATTTACCAGGACTGGGATTATTAGGGTCCTTCATAATATTTCCTTGGTTCTATGAGAGAGGTCATTACTTCTTAGATGCCTTCTTAAACCGAAGAATCAGCGATTGGCAAGAGTAATTCATCGCTTTGTCTCCACACTGATGTCATTTTGCGAAGTGATATGTAGGTTAGCCAAAGTCTTTAACTACTGTGAAGTTGTTTCTGTCCACCGTGACATTTTGTCCAAGTCGTCAATGCTGAGCGTCCTTTTTCTTTGACAAGCATATACTTCGTTTTCAGCAAGACTCATCGTTGTCGCCTCCGTTTCAATACTTGCAAATACGCCACTGACAGCTAGGTCCTTCATAATATTTCCTTGGTTCTATGAGAGAGGTCATTACTTCTTAGATGCCTTCTTAAACCGAAGAATCAGCGATTGGCAAGAGTAATTCATCGCTTTGTCTCCACACTGATGTCATTTTGCGAAGTGATATGTAGGTTAGCCAAAGTCTTTAACTACTGTGAAGTTGTTTCTGTCCACCGTGACATTTTGTCCAAGTCGTCAATGCTGAGCGTCCTTTTTCTTTGACAAGCATATACTTCGTTTTCAGCAAGACTCATCGTTGTCGCCTCCGTTTCAATACTTGCAAATACGCCACTGACAGCTCGCTGCGATCTTGCGACAATGTCAATATCATCTGCGTATGTAAGCATTTGATGCTGGATTGTGAGTTTCGTGCGTGAGGATGACGTTTAAGAAGTTACACGATTACCGCGATATACCAAAAACGAACGAGTTTGGTAGAAATGCTGAAACTTGACATTTGTATAGGTCGTCCATTTATGCACTATCATAGGCGACTTTCAGATGGATAACAAGGCGGTGTTTACAGATCTAAAATTCATTGGTTTTTCTACTATCTTTCAGAAGCGTGAAGGTTGATGGTAGATTTTTTTGTGGCCTAACGCACTTATATGGGCAGATCAGGTTCATAATAACCCAGCTGACAAGATCGTATGCAGCATTCTTAAGACTTATTCCTTATAGCTGGCGCAGTTTAAACAATCTCATTTCATGTGGATGGGCCTCGTCCAAATAAATAGTACAGATGCCCCTTACCAATTGATCTCAGGCTGCTTTGAAAAGCCGTGCCGGTAAGCCAATTGCTCAGGCTGGGCTTAATTTGGATATCGCTTTGCTCACTTCGTATAGGTCGGGTGAAAGAAATTGTTGGCTACCATCAACCAATGAAGGGATCATTCTGCCTTGCTCAGCACCTCAGCACTTTTAGTCTATATACATATTACTCGTTTGACGCTCTGATAAAACGTTCGAACAGTATTAATTCGATTGCCCCCTTCTTATGCTCTTTCTCTTTCTTCCACGGAAGTTGTTCTTTGACCGAAGAGCTCTCAGGAAGTTCTCTCTGCCGCTCTGGTAGTCATATGTAGCATTGCTTAGTTGGCCTTGTGCCTGTCAGCACTCTTTGTCGAACATTGATCGGCCAATATTTTTGAAAATTGTTGGGGCCATAAAGTGAAGGTTTTATTTTTTGCACTTGGTTGAACCACTGGGGCGTATGCGTGTTATTTTTCGTTCGTGACGCAGAATTTTGCTTGTATGTTTATCACTTTTGGGATAGATAATCAAAGAGAATTGGTTGACATAAACCTCTTCGGCTTGCCACTTGCTGGTAGCATAAATTTGGACATGAAAGTAGTCATATTATTAATTATATAAAATAAGTTTATAGCGGCCTGAGTAATGCTTTCTGTTGTTTATGTCAACTTTTAACTAGTTTATCCGCTACCTACCATTGATAGATAGCCAAGCTGCTATTAAAGCCTGCTCTGTTGCTACGATCCCCTCCAAAATTGTGGCGAAGGCAGTCGAAAAGGTTATGGTCATATGAATGAATGCCCAATGAACAGGATAACAGCATCAATATTATTTACAAGATCTCGTATGCCGAAATATGTGTCCACTTATAGACTATCGTCAACAAACTCGTAGGTCCATAGATGCAAGGACTTAAATTCTGTGTGAGTGATAAATTTTCAATTGAGCCTAGGCATTATTTTAAGATACGTTATAAGCAATTTCATTTTATACCTTGAGAGTTTAACTCACTCAATTTAAATCATTAAAAATAGAACTAAAATCCAAAACATACAAAAAAAAAACATAGCTTCAATTATAAAAAATACATTTATGTGTCAAAGTGAGTGCCACATTCATGTAACCACAAACAAAACGGATAAGGACACGGAATGTGGAACAACCCCAAGAACTTAACTACTAAATAAAGTTTCACAATAATACATTCCTCGTATGTGTCAGTGGAATGGGATAATTATTTCTGCGCTATGAGCATTGTTACCCTTATCACATTTTAACTGGACAAAATTATAAATAATTTACACAGGTAATTACTGTCGGGTTTGCGGTTAAAGGATTTTAATGTCAGCTGAGTCATAACGAGTTTGTTTGCGTGCATGAAACATATTACAGTAAAAAACATTTACCCACTATTATAAGCGATTATTCAGAAAACACTGAAAAAAAACGTCAACTCTATCTAGTTAAATATAATTCAACTAGACTATGCTTAAATATTAAATAGAATTAATAAGTACATACTAGGTAGATCCTTAATTGCGACTATAATTTAAAAAAAAAAAACCAAATATTTGCACGCAAAGCTATAACGTCAAAGAATTGTTATTATTTTCGGATATAATTTTTTATTAAGTTTTACAAAAGCCGACAATCATTTTATATCCGGAATTTTATTCCTTTATTGGCCATTTATCCATTTATGCCAGAGACGTATTATTCTCCTCACGTCGCTATCTAATCGCATGAAACGCAGCGTAATTTCACGATTTTGTCCGAATTACAAGAACGAATATCTAGAAAGTACCGAAATATAATCATCATATCAATGTTTTTGGATTCAATTTCGATATCTCTTCTATTTTTATTGCAAACTTATGCGAATTGAATTTTTATTTAACTTCCTTTCGATTTGTTTATATAGGATGCACATAAATCATACACTGTTCATGTATTGGATACGTTCTTAGCTAAGCTTTTAGATGGTAATGGGATGGGATTCAATAAACTATTCCATTTTAAAACATCTAGGTACACAGGTCGTCTACATCTCATTAGATGGGATCAATACAGTAGATCATGAACCTTTAAACTAAAGCTAAAGAGCGTCCGGAAACGTGCTACCGAAAAGTCGTAATTCATATGAAACAAGTAAATTTTATTGACACTATGTCTGTTGAGAATGCGGTGGTGACTACTAAACAACAGATTTTTAGTGGACTTAGGACCAAAAAGAAACATATCAATTGCGTAATATTCATGGCTAGCTACGAGTATGTTGTGCTTAAAGAAAAAGGTCGTGTTTGTTGGTTGTGGCACTTCAAAATTGTTTGGGTAAAAGTGAATTGTTAATTTGGTTTAGAATACTTTCAAGGTTTTGTGTGCTTACGTGTAAATAAGTCACAGATTTTATAAACTTAATAGAGACTCTGAATGATACTAGAAATATCACCCACTTACTTATGCGATTTAACAGGGTGGAGGGTTTCCTTAGGCGTTTAATGGATATATATCTATCTATATCTTATACCCCAGCCCAAATCCGTTAAAGGTGGATATTTGAAATTCGGAAGGTATATATTCCGAACTCTGCAAATGCAAGTTAAGAAAGGATTTTTTGATATGACATCCCCTAATCCTGGTGGTTCATTATACTTGTTTCATAACCTTTTTTGATCATCAGATTAAATCTAATCTATAGATTTTCTCATAAACGCTCACTAATAACTTATCTATTATTATACCTTATCCATTTGATTAAATCGCAAACTTTAAAATGCCAAGTTGGAAATTTTTGGTTATCTGAATTTACTTAAACTTATTCCATTTCTGAGTAATATTTATCCAGAATAATTAAAGACACATTGACATACCCCTACGGCAGCACTAGACATGGACACCATTTTGCATCTACCACCGCTTGGTTTGAAGATCAGAAAAACTTGCTTGTAACAGTGCGATACGATTCACTAATTTGGGCCATTTAGTAATTTCGGACATGGTATGGTCCTAGCGGAGCTACTGCCAAACAACAATCCATTTATACCAGAAGAAATCCTTCCCAGAGAGAGAGGAATGGCAAAGAAATGAAATAATCAGATCGAACGAAATTGCGATTTTGTCTATAAGAGATTGTCTATAAGACTGAGTCAATGCAGATGAGATCGGTATCCGGAAGAAATATCGCCATCTATATCATAGCCAGGCCGCATTTAAGGAAATGGAATCAACCAATATATATATATGATGGAGATAGGGGGTGTCCTAAGAAAAAGCTTAAAGCAATAGTGCCAGGACACCGGCTTTTGAGGATAAAACCATAATGGTTTCTAAGGCTCTATAGCTACTTTTCAACAGTAAAAGATAAACATCTAGATAGCTAATCAAATTAAGCACTGTTAAGTTTAGAACAATAAAAGGAGTCTTCTGCGGAAACAGTTTTAACACTTCATCTCTTCAACTACAGTCTTAAAAGGGCTTTTTATAAATTATGGGTTTGCAGTGGGCATATTTAACAAATTTCAACACTTTACCATTTCGGGACCCTAGGGAGAATATATATTATTAAAATGTTACCCTTCTTCTTCTTCTCTCCATTTAACGACGAGATTATTATCAGGATTACATGGATCATAACCCTCCCACTTCACTGCATTCCTACTGGTCCGCTCGTGGGGTTCCCCGGATCGACCTCAAAAGATATCTGCAGGCATCCCGATTTTGGATCACTTCATCAATGAGGCCAATCAAATGCTGGTGTTTCTGCATTTGTGTGATCTAGGAGTTTTTAGGCCTGCCTCTCTTACGCGATTGTAAAGGACCGTTGATTGCCATTGCCTTTTTGACGGGTCCTCCCTTTGAACATGATAATACCAACTGAGTCGGTCTTGCTCCAATTTTTTCGAGACGGTTTGTCTGACGTGAAGGCTTCCTCGGATTCTGAAATTTCTAATTCGATCAAGCTTTGTCATGCGAAGCATCTTCATCTCAGTTGCTGTCAACTTTCCGTCATACTTTTTGTACATTGTCCAGTATTGTGAACCATATGTGAGCGCCGGACGCACAACTGCGGTGTAGAGCGTTCCTTTCAGCTTAGGAGACATCTTTCGGTCGCAGTATATGGCAGAGTTTTCCTGCCACTTCATCCACCCTACGCTTACACGATGATTGATGTCGTCCTCAACTGTTGCTTCGCTGTTGATCATTGATCCCAGATATTTGAACTTTTAACACTTGGGAACGACCATCCCATTCAAATAAATGTCCGGAATGGGTTGACTTGGGTCAGAGAATGGGCAGTACAGATACTCTGTCTTTTTTTGGCTAATACGATACCCATCCCCTTCTAAAACATCTACCCTAACATCAAGTGCTCGTTGCAGAGAAGTCTGATCATTAATTATGATGGCTCCATCGTCAGCAAAGAATAAACTTTTTCCCCTCCTAGCACAACATTAAAGGCCTATAAATTTGAGACAGACGGACGGACGAACATTGCTAAATAGTCTTGGGTTTTGGTCCTGATAATAAACATATTTACTTTACTTATTATATTCCCCTTGCGCTTCTAAAAATGCTCTCAATTTATCTTTAAATTGATAAAAGTGAGCATGTAGTACGTGTACTTTAAGAAATATTCTGCAACCCATGAGTTTGAAGCTTTTAAGCACATTAGAAATTAGGTTTTTGTAATTCTCAGCCTTCCTGTTAGCAAGGAAGCCATAAATAAATGCATTAAGGCTGAGACACGCTTGGTTTTCGAAACCTTATTTTATGTGCAGTTGAGGCATTAAAATATGTTTGGGCTCCACAGTGGTTTTTTTTTTTTTGTTTGTTTATTTTATTTTTTGTCTCATGTGAAAGGTGAAACTCAGTCCGTTGAGGCCATGAGTGCTCCTGGTAGTGAAGTAATCATCATAAAATTGGAAAGTAAATATTCAGTTCTGACGGACTCGAGCGGAATCTGAGGAACAAGACGCTGGCACTGTAACCAGTTCAATAAAAACATCTCCGTCAGATCGATTGTTTATTCGAATGCGCATCCACTGTAGCCTAACCGTAGCCTTACATAACGCAACGGCTAATCAAACAATATGCCAAAAACCTCACTATTATTTTTTATTGTATAATGAACAAAAGCAGACTTTATTTGTTATAAAATGAGTTTCTGCTTACTTTTCGATGTAGAATATTAAATAAAATATTTTTCTTGTTTTCTTGGCTATGAATTGTTTGAGTACGCGCTCAATCAAAAAATTATTAAAAAGGATATGTTCTGTATTTCGTAGCTTCACTTGCCAACTAACTGACATTTTATTTTGTTGATATTCAGTCAATCAATTAAGTAGTTTAACCCTAAAGATATTACATATAGAGGTACACAAAAACACAATTATTTTCGAAATATTATCTGTCTAACGAATTTAAATGCCTCTGCAGTTTTTAAGCGCATTGAAAATTGCATACCACGAATTCTTATCACATAAGTATCAAAACCTCACCATTATAATATTTATGTATCAAAATATGATACATACGTTCGTGCGCTTAAGGAAGTTGCTACTCTGCGCTATATTACCTAAGAAACCTATTAACATTTCGAGACGCTCTAAAAATATGGACTTCCCACTTTTTCGGACCCATTAACAACTAAAACAAAAGTAAATAACCAGTCAAATTCCATTCTTCTTCATAGAAATAAATAAGCATGGCAATTCATTTATTATTTAGTAGTGATTTAATTAAAACATATCTCAATCCGACAATCACGTCAATTCAATAATTCACATACCAATCTGTCCATCCAATTCCCAATCCCTGGTCACCAATGTGTCCATATTGCCCTTCGTCAATTTTAACTTTCTAAATACCTTTCCTTTTTTCCAGTTGCCACTTCAATTTGGCAAATAAATTACAGACAGCAGCAACACAAAATAAAATCCGAATCAAAACAGGACGACGACGTAAAAAAAAAATAAAAAATCGAAAACAAACCAAAACACGAAACTTTTAAATCAATTAGCTTCTGCATAAACCATCAGCGACATTAATATTTTATGACAACTGCCCCACAAAATGTTTACATAAATAAACCTGAAGGTAATTTGCCTCAGTATAAATAACCGTGCGTCCTTTTTCCTTTGCCCACATACACACTGCTACCGATTCGGTCCTCTGGAACAAATTCCAGTCAACCATCCTCTCTTCCACATACATACATATATCCGTTTGCCATCGTTTGCCTATAGAAATTCGAAATACCAAACAAACACCACAAAAAGATATAAAGTAATAATAAAAAATAAAAAAAATACAAAATACAAAATAAAGTAAAAATAAAAACCCACAGCGACTGTAATAACAACCGAACGACCTCTCCGCCCCTTAGCAATAAACCAAATACAAAAAATATTCGTTGTCCTCATCGTATACGTATGCCAGTCAACAAATCCAAATCGATTTCAACTTCACCCCCACCAGGAACCCAATCTGTAATCACGCATACATGGAGACCTTTCCTCTTCCCGTTGCGCCCCCAAAGTTCATATTTATTTAAAACAGACATGAAAAAAGAAAAAAATAAGCAAAAGAAAAATCCCAGGGCATGAGAAAAACAAATTTAAACCGGAAAAAGGGATCGAAATGGAATACGATAGCCGACAATTTTGTATCCCAAAAATTAGGGTTAACTGAAAAACCAGTAAACTGGAGCAGCGTCTGCGGGCAGGGGCATCATTTAACAACTACAGCCCGCCGCAACCCCTCTTTTCAAGGGAATGACAAAGGAAACCACCTGAATGGTGGGGTGCGGTCACCAAAGTACCCGGCTTCGAGCCGAGTACAGTACTAGATGTGCAAGGATCATTTAAATTATGTACAGGTGTAAAATTCCATGAGGGCAAATCCTACGAGATATTCTAGTTCAACCCAAAGTCAACCGCACACTTTTGCCTTAAAGCACATCTTCGTTGTGCTTGTGCTGACTAAGAGAAGTTGTGCCACTCTATTCTCTCGTTTCTCGTATGCATGTAATTTTCAGTTGACATTCATTTAACACCTTGTTAAATATTAACTCAAGGGTTGTCAGAATAAACATAGCCGAGGCGGGATATAAGGGTTTGATTTGGACTGAATGGGGTGGCGGTGGCGCCTGGGCGGCAGGGTGGTGTTGATGGGGTTTATGGTTTCGTTATAACACCAAAGATCATTATCATTTCACAAGCAAATGAGGACAGCTACGAGTATATAAATGTATATACATATGTACCGATATTGCCCTGCATCGTTACTGTAATTAACTTTACGATAGGTGTAAGGTACAAGATGAGGGAGGTTAATGGATGGAGGAATACAAAAAAACCAACACTCATAGAAGGTCTGCATAAAGCAGTCAGATTAAGGGATCTTTCCGTTTTAGTTCTCCAGCCTGAAGCGGTAATAAAATTGTCACCTTGGGTATTTAAAATTACAAATCGCTCTCCATTGCCATTATACCTAGTCGTAGTCAGTGTTTGGGGATGTGGCCTTCCTGTACTTCGATTAACATCTGAAGGTGCTTTACGCACAGTTTTTAGTTGCACTGCTCTTTTTTACCATGTCACATCATGTCGCAAGATAAAGGTTGCCGTTGCTGTCAAAGCTAAACCGCAGAATTCGAACAATGCTCGTAGAGTGACTTCACAACTTTAGCGCTTTTCGTGCTTGATACCACGTTATACTTTACTAACCATGGTTGCAATTTTTTTCAAAACCGTTGCAAATGACATAATTAGGTACCTGCACTAATTAATATAAATGCTTTAGCCCGTGGCCCTCCCGCTGCACTAAAACCTTACAAGTTCGCCTGTAAAGACTGAAATGCTATTGTTCTACGATTTTTTCGACACTTCCAATCTGCTCGCTGAGCGAAAACTATTAAGTTTAAAATCTGTCCCGCAAGAATACATGCTAGTCCGCGTTAGGGATGCTACAATACATAAATATTTATTTGTCACAAATATCGATGTTTTGCATCTGAAACCATCGATGTATCAATTTTATTTGAAACTATGTTTTATATCGATGTTTTTGGATTATGTTTGGCACACATGACAGACAGCACAGCGCTGAAAAATGGCGCTTTAAATTAGCGGTAGTTTGCTAGGTGGCTCCGATAATCATTGACAGATGGATTATATCGTAAAACAGCATCATTGGATGATTGTATGCACGCAATCCGAGACAATGTTTATATTAGCCAGAATCAAAGAAATAAAAATAAATATTAGGCGTAAACGGCCCGTACAGGACCTAAAGGCTTGCTTCTCCAACCATTGTGTGTGCAAAGTTATATGTATAATGCCGATTCCGAACGGCAATTTATTTTTAAGAAGCTTCTCATGACATTTCTTACTCTTGGATGTTTGTCAGACGTTCGCAAGTGGTGGGGCAGCGAATAAAAACTTTCAGGTGGTACAGGTCGGAATTTGAACCAGCAACCTCTCGCTTAGTGGTCCAACGCACTTAACCACTAAGACACTGCATCCAGTGGCCAGGATCAACCGATTTATTTTCACGTAACTCGTGTCCATACTCAAAGAATGAACCTTATGCTTTAGAAAACAAGAACATAAATAAAATGCAGAATTCCTAAATGTAAAAATGAAGAGGAACTGGATGTTTTTTGCCTTTGGCCGGTTTTCTATGAAAGCGGGCAAAAAGTACAAAGTATTGTGATTGTGTTTCTGTTTTGCTCAGCAAAGACAAGAGATATTACGATACATCGATGTTTTATCGATATTTTTTTTAATCGATGTTTTCATCTTCGATGTTTGCGTCTCGGCTTCTAAAATTTGGCGCTATTTGGAATTAATTCGGATAGTATTTGATTCATGAAAATCGTAGGAGAAAAAAACTGCAGAAGGAGTTGGCTGCATTAGCGATTTGTGAAAAAGCGAAAGAAGAAGAGGATGGTGTTATAGTTATCTAGCGGACTATAAAAACTCTGCGTTTCAAAAATTAAGAAAAAACTGAATGTTCATACATTAATACATATCATTCTTCGTCTATGGGTTTGCTTACATAATTTTTGCAGTAAACCAACATTCACACACACGTTAGTTTGATTTAACCATTGATCAATCGTACGTCGTTCTATACTTTCATTTTATTTATTCATTGTAGGGCAGAAAATGCTTTATACTTCTTTTTGAAAAATATTTGAAGAACGTAATTTGTAAAACCGCCAATATCTCAAAAACTAATAATTTTTTCAATTATTTTTTTTTTAAATGCGAAAATTAAAAAATAATAATAACGATTTTCTAAAATTAAAATTAACGAATGTTTTCTCAAAAACAACTCCAAAACTACTTTAATCTGTTTTTGAATTTTGGACAATTATATTAAAATTGTCGTTAGAGCCATTCTTAAATTTAATTTTTCAAAACTGAAAATGCGATTTAACCTATTAATGGTTTTTGGCATATATATATGTATTACGAAGATAGGAACATTAAAATTGCTTTGCAGTAGAATTTTCTCTTCATTTTGAAGTGGTGTCATACATACAGCATATAAAGGAATTTCCAAATCCCCGATTTGGGGGATTTAACCACATTAAAGTAAATATGTTATACTTTTTACCTTTGTTTTGGGGACGATTCAAAAACATGTCTCACATACCGAGGAAGTTTGATATGACGCGGTCATGCACTTTATTTTTTAAATCACGAAAATCGCCTCCTTCATTCCTTGGTTAAATTTAAAATTTAATTATTTGGTCAGGTACAAATAAAAACTTTACTCTCTTTACTGTACTTTTTTATAGTACATGAAAGCTCATAACAAAATATTTGTAAACATTAAATTAATTTATGAAAAAGGAGCACAAATGGACCATTTAAGTGAAATAAAATTTGAAAACATATTTTTATTATTTCTGGAAAATGCATGCAAACATATTTGTCTCCATACCAATTTGTATACGCCCTTAGGGGTTGACGCCTTAAACATAAATCGGTCATTATCAAAACATCATAGAACACGAGTTCTATTTTTCATTTCCGATTCATTTTTCACATATATGTTTATGCCTAGGGCTTTGCAATTTACTAAAACGGATTCATTGAAGTTATATATACAAATTTATTTTATTTCATTAAATGAACGACTCCAATTAAGTCTTCAGATTAAATAAAAGTTAACCATTTATTTTTAAACATTGATCTGCAGTTCAAAATAATGCATTCTTTGCTAATGCATTCAAGTCATTTTTGAAGGCAGAAACACCAGGTGAATGCATTTAATTATTTAAAGTCATCTCATTGGATGCAATTAATGGGCTATTGATTTTGACATTTGAAATCTATTAAAGTTTGAGTGCATTCTGATACAGAATGAAAATCCAATAGCAAAATTCCTTAAATTTAGGAGACGAGATAGAACATGAACCCATAGATGGCGCCTGCTATTTGAAAGAAGTTAAAGTACCATAATGAATCGCAACCACATTTTTATTAAACGCTTCATAGATGGTGTCCATTTAATATCTTAACAAAGACTCAATTATATTAAATTTACCAAGCTCTGATCAAACAAATTCGTGTTAAAAAATTCTGTTTATGTACAAAGGCCTGTCCTGTTCCTTACATAATAAAAACTACATTTCCTAATCCCCCCGAGTGTGCCCCCCTAAACGGATTTTTATTTATATTTAATTGAAATTCCTGTGTTCTCTGCAAGTGCTTATCATATCATGTCTTTATTTCAATTATTTGTTGAAAATATGAAAGTCCTTGTTGTGAGCGCGCGCTTTGTTTCCATTTTAATTGGTTTTTCCTTTGTAATTGCACAAAAAACACATTTAGTTTTATGGTAATCATAAAATCCATCTCATGCATAAATTATTTGACAATTTATTACATAAGTTGGCCAAAGCAAAGTAAGCGCAGGCAAAACAGCGCGCCAACATCAACAACAACAAAATAACACTACACAACAATTGTATTGCATTGTTACCAGCAACTTTTCCATTTGGTTCTAGGTTTTTTTTTTATTTTTTTTTTTGTTTTTGTTTGTTCACAACACAAAATTTTGTTTAAATGAAAATGAAAACTTACCAGATTGCCAGCACCCTCATCTCCACAGCAACACTACCGCACCGTGGTACCATCTAGACCACGTTCATTCCGTCCCTATGACCACTTTCCCGCAAACATTCGCATGCAAAGCAACGTCCAAGGAAACAAAAGTTCCATTTCATCTTGGCCAAACGCATTCTACATTTTGCATTTTTTATAAGAAAAAAAGCAAAAAAACGGCAAATGAAGAAAAACTGAAAAACTGAAAAACCGAAAGCAAGAAGAGGAGCAGCGGAAAAAATTATTTAATCAACTTCTCCCCTTTGGTGGAGGAATTTATAAGGGCATGCATTGTTCTAAAATGGAATGAAATGAGCTAAAGAAAATTCCATTGAGGCAAAACCAAGTTTAACATTTTGTCTATGTAAGAGAAAAAAAAATGAAAATTGCTAAATCTTAAAAAGAAACAAAAGTTGTTCGTGTATATTTGGAAGACAGAGAATGTTCCTTCATTCGCATCTCTAGATGTCCTTTACGAGATTCAGGCAGGTAGGTAACAACTTACAAGTTGTAAAGGTATTCAAAAAGTTTCTTCCAAAAATATATTCACGTTATATTCACACACGAACGAATAAAATGTGTTCCTGAAAATTAAATTCATTTGTATGAGTTCATCGGGAATTCAATTAAAAACGACCACACCTCTAGTTCATTGTATTAAGCGATATTTTTGTATTAATTTTACGCCTCAGAATCTGCGTTAAAAGCAAGGTTAGCAAGGGGCTCCTTTTATAATGATTTAAATCAGAATTGACAACCGTGAATTTGTCAAGTTATTAGGAATAGACTCTTGAAGTACCAACCACGTTGTGATGCTTCATTACCATTTATAAAACTTCTTAATTCGCGGACAGGTTTTATACAAAATTATCCTTTTATACGAAGATAGTGCAACTGCATTATATAGGGCATGATGGGCAATGTAAAAGAAAACAGGATTATCTACCCTCGACATTCGATTTCAACAGGGGATTCAATACCAGAAAGGATCGGATGGGGGCGAGAAGTGATCTCCATTTAAACCGACGGTTCCAAAATGGATGTCCGCACAGGCGCGGGCGTCTTCTGTAAATCACTAGGATTAAATAAATTCTTTAGAATTAACGACGACTGCAGCGTTTTCCAGACGGAAATAGCTGCCAAACTGAAAAAGCACTGCTTTGCAAACAAGAGCATCACCATCTACTCTGACAGCCAAGCGGCCATGTGAATCAATGTAAGAAGTCGTTAGACGAGACACAATAACAACTCAGTAACCCTGTGCTGGGCGCATTTAAGATCCTATCCGGATCGGCACGTACCAGTGTGGCTTCCGGCCCGGCAGATCAACTGTAGACCAAATCTTCACACTAAGGCAAATCCTGGAAAAGACCAACGAATTTCAAGTCGAGACACACCATCTCTTCATCGACTTTAAAGCCGCATATGACAGCATTCATCGTCAGGAGCTTTTGGTGGCGATGGCCGAATTCGGGATCCCGTCAAAACTGATCCAGATGTGTCGCATGACACTATCTTCAACAGATCAGTCCAAATGCTGGGGTATGCGGACGATATAGATATCATCAGTCGATCCCAGCGTGCCATGATAGAGGCTTTCACGGCTATTGAAGAACAGGCGAAACTAGTTGGCCTTGAAGAGACTGAGGATAAGACTAAATATATGCCATCAACAAACAAACAATCATCTGTTCACCGACTAGGACAAAATGTCACTGTTGATAGCAGCAACTTCGAGGTGGTTAAGGAGTTCAACTACCTCGGGGTAAACATAAACTCCACAAATGATATCTTAGAGGAGATCCGTCGAAGAATTACCCTAGGAAACCGCTGCTACTTCGGGTTGGCAAAACAAATGGGTTCAAAACTCCTAACTCGAAGGACAAAGTGCATGCTCTACAGAACCCTTATCCTGTCAGTTCTGCTATACGGCGCCGAGTGCTGGACGATAAGCAGGAAAGGAGGGTTAATACTGGGATCCTTTGAAAGAAAAATCCTTCGACGGATATTTGGTCCTCTGTACGAGGAGGGCGAATGGAGAAGAAGATACAACCACGAACTCTATGAGCTGTAACCAAGATGTGGATGTAGTCCGAAAAGCCAAAACTTGTCGACTACATTGGCTCGGCCACATCGAGCGAATGAACAACAACGCTCCAGCCAAGAGGATCTTCGAATCCCAGCCCCCAGGTTCGATATGACAGGGAAGACCGAACCTCCGTTTAAAAGACTAAGCCATAGCGCTTGGTCTGGACAACTGGAAGCAGTGTGACAACTCGGGATCGCAGAGGTTGGAAGGCTGCCTTATCTCAGGCAGGGACTCTTCACGGGTCGGGAGCCCGTTAAGTAAGTAAGTAACCCTGTGCTGGGTGCCTGGGCACCGGAAAAATCAAAATCGAGTCCTCGAGAATAGAACTAACCTACGTTGAACACAACTCGACGGGAGCAGAAATACAAAACAGCGGTTAAACAAGGAGATCAGAATGAATGATCGAGCTAATCCGTTAGGATATTCGAGTATTAATGGGAGTCTTCACTGTCTAAATATCATAAGGTTTATGACCCTCGGCATAATGCAATTGCAATACATAGGTCGTGCCTAGTAACGAAGAATACTAGGCAACTTTCTCGTCTATCTCTTGGTAAGTGACTTCTTTAACATTATACCTGAAAGAATTGTGCAAAACTCACAAGCCAACAAAGGAGGTATGACCTTTCAAAAGTCTGTTAAAATAATTGCATACGCCGACGATATTCATATAATTGGAAGAACGCAGCCAGCTGTCAGTGGTGCGTCTGCGAAAATAGTAACAGAAGCGGCAAAAATGGGTTTAGAGGACAAAACAAGGTATATACGGCCAACAAGAAGGCACACCTAATATCGACGAATCGGCCATCGACATTATTTTACCATGTATTTTGGCTTTCAAGATCAAGTGAGCGCAATCTGTCACTCCAATTTTCCCATACCATGTTGATGGTTTCGGGCTGTAGCTGACGGATTGCTTGGATGAACCTTAAGTCCGGATTGTTGGCCTATTATCGCTCCTTTACAGTTCCCCACAAAAAAAGTCCGAGGCGGCCAATTGACAACACGTTGAGAACTACTTGCCGTTACCGTAAACTACTTCTTTAATCGATGATGGAATTTTTTATTTCGCCACTGGGGAATTGATGCAAATGATTTCTTGTACACAATAAAAGCGTGGTGCGCCCTTTTACGCAAAAGCAGCAAAAAGTAAACTAGGCAGTTTGATCACTTCTTCTGGTGTGATGCAATCATGAAGGTGTGTAAATTTATGGGCATCAGTGGCCACTTCTATGCAGCTTCTTCGTTGCTAATGACCTTCTTAAGAAATATTTAAAAATCGTACTTTGGTTAATTAAATACACAAATACTATATAATAGTCAACCACCAATCGATGACCTAGTACCAGATACAATTTTTAATCGCTGCTCTACCTCTGGCGAATGTCTGACAAACATCCAGAGTAAGAACTGTAATAAGAAGCTTGTATATAAATGTATATTTGGTAACTCTTAAGGTAATTGTTTATATTTTTTGTAAGTTTGAGTCAGACAAAACAAAAATATACTAAAACATATTAAATAAATTTCACGAGGTCCCACATAATATGCAAATCCAAGCATTTATGTTTTTAATCATTCACAGTTTTTCCTTATCTACCTTTTTCAATAAAAATAAACCCACGCTAGAAATGGAAATTTGCAATAAAAAAACACTAAGAAAAATAAAAGTTTCTTTGCAAAAATTCTACAAATCTTTTTCGCCCTCAAACCTGAATAACTTTTACCGCGATAATAAAAGCTCATTCCCCATCCAACATGGTGATTTATTTCTGAAATTAGTTCGAAAGAAAATTGGAACTTATTGCTCCATAACTTTTTATTGCAATGGACTCCTATCTAATACAATTTTTATTTGAAACTTAAAACTTCATTTCTTCATTGTGCAGACGACATAAATCGCAATTGCTGCTCGAGCAGCAGGGGCAGATTAAGCGGAGAGAATAAACAAAATACTTGAAACATTCGAATCGCTAAAGGCGGGACACCCAGACATAGTAGCATCAGCTCAATTATCTTATCTTTGACGGAGAGAAGGGGGGAAATTCAATCAAAATTCAAATTACTTCATGTAAAATGAAACCCATCGCGTCCTCTGAACAGATGCACCACATTGCGAGCGGAAAGTAAACGTTCACACCTCTGACGAAACACGAGTCGCGGATTATTAAATTTTAAAGCATCCCTAAGAGCGCAGATTGTTCGCTTTTGCAAATTCATTCATTTTCGATAAACAGCCTCTAATTTCCAGCAGATATTTTGCAGACATCCTGTCCCCCTTGTCATCCCATCAGCCGTCAAGCAGTAAAACTAAGGCAAATGAAATAAAAGTCCACATTTACGATTCCTTCGAGTGATATTGGTACATACTTATAATCTTGCGAGTAAATTTTGCGTCAAGTTGTACCGACGAACACGGTCTTCTCGGTAACCCCCATAACAACAAAGTTATAAATCCAGCAAAATCTATTAACAAATTTTATATCAGAAATTAGATTTCAAAAGTGGCTCCGAGAAGAGAATGTAGCAAGCGCGCGACTGAGTGCGAGCAAAGTAAACAGCTATTTAATTAAAAGGATTCACCTGCTGGTGTTGGGTACTCACTAAGATCTCTTCCTCTAAGCGTTTCTCACCTTTCATGACACAACGCGAATGGGGACGTGTTATTAGCTCAACTGAATTTACGACACCCATAAAATTAATGCAATAAAATTACCAGGGTGAGTGTTTTGCTATAAATTGTATCTTCCCCTGGGTTTTTGTCAGTATGTGAATCGTAGCTTGGGAGCAGTAGGCATTTTCCTGGTAATTGAGTGTTATGCTTTGGTATTATTAAGGTCGTGTTAGATTCCAAATCGTGCTTTTCAAAATGAAAAAGGCTCTATTATTGATTTGAGTAGGGTTGTAATAAGGCAGGAACTGATGAATTGGGAACGCAAGGCGGAGGTTGATAGGCAGTTCTTGGAAATTTTCGAATAAAAGGAAGGTTTTAATAAAAAAAAAACACACACACACAAAGAGCTATGGAGGGTCCTTGAAGTATGTCTTTAGAGGATCTGGATTCTTAAAGGAAACCCACTTTGGAAAATTATACAGAAAAGAGGAAAAGATTTTTTATTAAAACATAATTTGTCGTTGCCAATTATGTATTTATTTTTTTTGAGCAGAAGTCGCAAGAATGCTTATTAAATAATGGCAGCACTTTTTGTGTGATGCTTTAAATTGAAGAGCGAACTTTTGTTTTGAGGTATAGGGTCGTAGCTATAAGTACATATTCATACATGCTTACCTATATAGAGGGTTTAAATACGATAAACACCTTTCCAGTGTTCAACACCCGTGACAGACAACTCTTCGTCATCATGTAAAGATAGATATGGATGATGACGATGAGATATACCACTCCATTAAATATTCCAGTAACTATGTGATATCCTATTTCCAAATCCAGTTTTAAGAATAGTTCCCTACGTAAAGAAAATGCCTTCTATAAATTGTAAAATCATTTTTTAAACAGCGTATCATTCGTTAGATATTATATATTAGCTTCCAGAGTTTAAGGAGTTTAATGACCTCCTTTATGGAGCCTATGGAGAACGATGTCAAAATCTTACTAGAGGACTTTTAACATCTTTGGCGGATAAGTCGGTAAGCATAGCCTATAGCCATGACACGACAACAGACAACGGCTTCCGGCTAATAGACTTTGTCTACAGAGAGGCTCCCCGCAATGCACACACCATCCACGAATGCGAAAATGTGGAAACCAGTAACGCGACATTATCAGCCGAGGCCACCGTAGGTTACCAACCGCCCAGGTGACAGAATGTGCGAGAGAAGAATTTCGAGAAGGCGAAGGGAGGAGAAGAAAATCCAACATTGAAAGAAGAAGGCAAAAACAGTCTCCCAGCTGAAGGAAATCAAAGCGCGATGCTTAATGGACATCATATTGAGACTGTGATAGGACAAGGAGAAAACACACTTTCAGTCAATGAAGAACCAGACTCGCCACCCAGTATTGAAAAGGATAAGCTAAGCTATAAACAAATTAGGAAAAAACAATGACGCCGGGTCCGATGGTCTACCAGCAGAGATCTTCAAATACCGAGGTAATATTTTGGTGAAGTGCGTACATTTAGGTCCATATTTCCCATCGCCAGAAAGTCGATTCTATGTCCTGCAGAAACTATTGATGCATATCCCTGGTAAATGTCGCATATCAGATTATCCCATAATCGGCATATATCAGTGTGGCTACCGAACTAAAAAGTTCGCACTTGAAAAGACGAACGAATTTCCAGTCGTCACACACTATCTATCGGGATGAAAATCTGATCCATTTGTGTTCTGTGATGCTAGAGAAATTTCTAAGAAATTCCAATAGGAAACTTCTATCATTTTCACAATAGGGAGAGCTGCTGAGACTTAGCTTTATTACTTAAATCCTTTCAGTTTCATCCCGACTTTGAACTTTTTGCTTGGATGTGGTTAAATTTTTTTAAATTTAATTCGGCTCGAGGATAAAATTAGATTTGTGTGTTGGCATAACAGAGCTGTACTAAAGGTGCAATCAGACAGTCATCCAAACTTTTCTTCTGTTGAATGACGTAGAATTTGTGCTGATGTCATCCGGATGACAAGTTTGGATGACACACATTAATAGACCTATTTTTATAGCCTTCAAGGAGGTCGATGCGGTTGCAAAATATATGTAAGGAAACAATTAGCCGAACCTAGCTATTACTGAAGTGTATAGTTGCAAGCCTTGCAATTAAATTCCTTATGTTGAGTAGGGTTAATGATAGTGCAAAAAATTGGGTTTTATTTTCTTTTTTTAACTGAGCGTGTTTTGAAATCGTTTCATCCCCCATCATTTTCTCTGCTTAAATGATGTCATAAAAGTGATAACGGTCAGGTAGTGCTATCTTCAAACCCTTTGTCCCTTTGACTGTCATTAAGTGACGTAGTCAATTGCAAATAAAGAAGTCCATTCTTTTAATAGATTTTCACGGCAGTGCCTCATAATCAAAAGTCTTGCTTATACGACAGCTACAAGGCGACTTACGCAAAATAAAAGTAAGTTCTGCTTTTACTGAACTCGGAAAATAATATATATAGATTCATAAGTGGTGGGGTCCAGGTTTTAATCCGTTTTAGTACCATCTAATTTTTTTTAAATATGCTGCCCAACCTAGAGCGAATGTCTGATATACATTCAAAGTAAATTTCGTTGATAATTAGTTTCATTCATGCCAGAAATATCTATCACACCAAAAACATAAATGTTAACGAATAGCCGAGTTCTCTTATACAAAAATCGCTTTTGTCGTTCAAGTCAGACACAAAAAGTACTGAGATCTGAAAAGAACGCTAAGTTTGTATTAGCAAAGCAGCTAGCACGTCCCCTAAGAACAACTGACTAAGGAGAAGTGGGCGTATAATCACAAATAAAAGATTTTTCCCTGGGGTTTCTACGATGATTGAAAGTGCTCCATAGTTTTGATGATCTGTCAGTGAGTTAGTGAATCAGTGAGTCAGGGGTTACTATTTTTGCTAATTTTGGGGCCTTATTACTCAAGCTCATGTTTAACAGTAGAAATTTTGGTATGGGGCTCTACTATGTCTTTAGATTAGTTGTAAGCGAAGGGGAGGGGTCAAAATGGCCTGAGTTGGTTCGTTAAATAAGGTTGTAGTGCCAAAGTTGCTAAAGAACTTGGCTGGGCACTACCGTGCCTCTTAATGTCTGCAACACATAATGATTGGAAAATCTAGGCTTTCGATCCTGCATGGACTGTTAACAAGTTAAATGTTTTTATGTAGTTACTGTGTATAATACTAATTATTGGGTGTCTGTATTCGAATAGGAACACGCAAGCGCGATCGGCATAGAGCTGCACGTCAAAATGTAAAATGTAAATTCATTGTTTCTAAAGACAACCTGTGTACCTTTTTTTTGTAGACAACGTTTACACTTCACTAATTTCGAGTTAGTGATTTTTTACAATCGATGTACGTTTACCAAAGTCATTCCAATTGTCTGACCCCACTAAAGTCTAAAGAAGCGCTGTACGTCTGCATACTACATATAAAAAATAAAGTAAATAATGACTTCTTCTGGTTTCAATCTCTATGCTTATTACCTATTTTAACATTTATACCTACATACCTAATCCAAGTTTGTCTTATTTACTTTCAAAACGCGTGACTTCCTACCTTAAGCAATTAAAACTGCACTGCGTAAAACTCAAGGTTATTAACAAAAACTCCTCTAGAGCGTAAATTTTACATCGAACGAAGTACGAGTAATGGCGTGTCCATGAATTACGAAACCTGTAATTAACCAATTAATGTCTCCATGAATATCGAGTTTCAACCACGAAATTGCACATAAAAAGCAAGAACTTTGTTGCCTGTAATCGCCAGGCCAACACACATTGACGAAACTTTCCCAATCATATCTCATAAAAATTAATTCAATTATCCTCAATGTGCGACCTTGCTGACCCACCGTTTCTGCCAGCATACACAACCACCACCCACAAGCAGTAAAAATAAAATAAAACATCAGCTCGCCATCCAGTCAGCCAGCCAGCCAATCCATGAAGGGTGTCCTTTATTCCCGACAATGTAACTCGTAAACTCTGTTTTTTTACGCTCTCTGTCCGTCCTCCCCTTAGCCATATGATTGCCATCATCGTTGGCGACAACGGTAAACATATTTAGATGTACATATACATCAGCATTCAGGTGATTGAGCGCGGTAATTGCAAAAAAAACATAAGGAAAGGCTACAGTCCGCTTGGAGCGAACAGTATGATACCCTATCCCTATCCCTATATGCCCCAAAAAAAATCTTAAGAAGATGATGGATAGCATTTTATTTCATTCTATAAAATTTAGAAAAAAAAAAAACATTTTTTGAAAAAACGCCCCCAAAAAGTGGGCGTGGCCAAAAACTTTGTATGGGCGATATATTGCAAAAAATATTGGCTAAATATCTTGTGAAACACTTTTTTTCGGTTTCTATGAAAATTATCGAAGAAAACAGCATTTTAGTGAAAAACGCCCACAAAAAGTAGGCGTGGCAAAAAACTTTATATGACAAACTTATAAAGGAGGGCAGTGCCTACATATCTTGTGAAGGTTATAACCCTCTATCTGTCCATCTGTAGCTTTAAATCGGTTTTTTCTAAATTGTGGGCGTGGCAGTGGGCGTATTCCAAAAAATTTTACACTTAACCATTTCGGAGCCCTAGGGAGTATGTGGTCCAAATTTCAGCTTTCTAGCTTGAATTTAAAGGCCTAAAAATTGCGTACGGACGGACGGACGGACGGACGGACGGACATTGCTAGATAGTCTTAGGATTTGGTCCTGATCATAAATATATATACTTTTATGGGTCTACGACGAATATTAAGGGGTGTTACAAACTATGTGTCAAAATTAATATACCCTTAGGATAGGGTATAAAAATCAAAAAAAAATCGAGTCCTTTTTGCTTTTCGCTAGAATTACAGTCAGAGTCAGGATACGGTCATAACCATCATCGGGGCAGAAAACATACCTACGTGTTTGTAGATACATACATAATTAGTCGCAACGTCCAATGAACCGTAATTAAAATTTTAATTTCAAAACTTTTCCAATAAATTGAAAGGTTCGATGATGACGATAATGATGCTGCTGCTGGTAGAGGCAGAACCTTGACGATGGTGCATACACAAATGACGAGGGAATCCTGTTGGGGATTTTATTTCTTTCGCTCGAACGCATTTCTGAGCCGCATCAGCATGTCATACGATTACGTTACGTTGGTAGGTATGTATGTTATGCAGTCACGTTGAAGTAATAAATCTCTCCCCTATCGCTGAGAGGTGAAAGCAGAAAATTCAGTAACCAGATCTCGAACTGATGTAGCATTTAATTTGACTTGTTATGTTTCAGTTATTGCAGGTAGGTACTCATTAATTGGAATGATTGTAAGGCATCACATATGCATGATGGGGGTTCTTTCGATACAACATCCAATGACATGCTTATTCATCAGTGAACCGGAGTCAGAGATTTTTTTTTTCAACCACTCTATAGGTTGTGGAACCTCTTAGTTGTAGCTAGCTATGCATCATTTAAGTACTTTTCGAAGTTTGCAGACGCACCTAATTTCAATAATTATCCTGCTAATGAGGATGTCTAACATCCTCTTAACAATTCAACGAACTTTATAGCCTTAATCGCAATTAGACACCTTCTTGCAGAGGCAGTATCGCAATTACCCTGACATTGATTTTCAACATAATCTAATACGCTTGTGCTTGTCCCAATTACGTCTCTAATTTGTTTACTGCCACAGCAGATAATTTTATGGAAAAGTCCTTTAGTCCTTCTATTACCTTAATCGGGCCACCACCACTAACCGTAACAAAACGTGAAAACTACAACCTTACCCGCATAAACTCATACATATCGACCGAGAGGAGTCAACATAAAAACAAAATGAACAGAAAAAAACACAAAAAGATTCTCTTAAATGAGGCGGTTGCCCATATTTCCTCACCATGCCATAATATGGGTCAACATTAAATGGCTCGAAACCGAAGGCGATATTTCTCATTAGGGACATGCTTCGTTGGCCTTGGAAGCTAATGCTTGACTTTTAGTTTCATTCTCCGCTACAAATTGTGCAGAGCTGATCCAAAAATGTTGTTGTTCACCTTAGATTGTGCCTTTACAATTGTTCAGAGGAAGGCTGGAGGGACTGGACGTCACCATATAAATGTTTGGCTTCCCTCTTTTTGTGGTGCGATTCGCCATTGTGTTAAGCGCCGTTAATTTTTATGATTGTGGTGATGATTTTGATACTTTCTATACCATTTCGAATGATGATATGGTTCCTTCCTTAGGCTTCCATTTTGAAGAGTCCATTTGGGTTCAACTCGTAAGTAATTTAAACCGTAGCTCACTCACACTCAACCCATTGATCCATATAAGGAAATAACATGAAATCGTAACTTTGTTATAGTTATTAAGGTTTTATAGTTTATAGAGTACCGTTGGATGATTTGAATTTAGCAAATTGTGAGTGTTTGAATATTGGGTTGACTCGGAAATGACTTATCCCAATGTTGATCCATATCATTCGAAGGATACCAGAGATAATGTTCCTGAATGATTTTCAATTATTTAAGTTGAAATTGTAGTTCTTTAGACAATTCCATACAAATTCGCTTTGGCTGCTTTCTTTGTTTTTACGGCGAAATTAGTTGGGAACATATATTTTTGAAACCAATCTTTGTATGTTTCCACCATGATCATGGGCAATATATGCCTAGGTCATCCAGTAGTCAGTCTCTTAATGAGCCACGGCTATATTTCGAAAGCTGAAATTAGAAAGAAAAATGCATTGAAAAGGATCCTTAGTTCGAGATCCATGTTATTCCAATCTATGGCAATCTATCTATGACAACTTTAGAGCGGAGTTAATGGTACTGTCGAAATTTTATAGCCACAGTCTTGGAAAGGAGACTGGCTTCAACAATTGAAAATTTTGGTTGCAAAGAAGAGAGCATGGGTAACTTATCGCTTCCAACTTATCTTGATTGTAAGCTCAAAAGGTAGTTTGATACAACCCATGACTTTTGGTTTTCATTATTTGTTTAAGAAGCGAGGTAATCCTTCCCGATGATGGAGCATTTGCAGGAACCGCTTTATCCTTCAAATCCCTTTTTTAGTTTTAAAATAAAGATTTTCTCAAAAACGGTTTTTATGACTTTGATATTATTTTACACATTGGACACTTTTAACATAATTGATCAAAATACAAAAACTTATCAAAATCGTTAGAGCCGTTTTTAATTTAATCAAATTGTTATATGAAAAAAAAAAATCAAAATTTCAAAAATCGAAGTAGGTAGGCAGATTTGTTTAACTTAACACCAAAAACTGAGTATGCAGAATTTTTCACCCCATCTCGAATAACGTTAGAACAAAAAATTACGGAAATCCTTGAAACCGCTTTCGAGAAAAATAGTGATAAGTGATTTTCACAAAAAAAAATTGTAGGGCAGGTTAACGTTATTTCCATACCAACTTTGAAGCAAATCCGTCGAACTGTTTTGCCATACGGTGCCCGGACAGACAGATCGACGGACGGCATTCGTAATATCATGCCTCATACTCAGTTTGAGTTCGAGAGAAAGATAAAAATATGTATGTAGAAACTTTACCCTATTTTTATTATCAGCGCCTACTTACAAAGAATATATCTTCGAAACCTGAATTCAGTGTTTTCTACTTGACTACATCGTTGTCGATCGGCATCCCAGCCCACCTTGACAACAACTTTAAATAAAACAATTATCCTTCCTTAAACTCATAACTTTCTATATTGATTTTAACCCAGTCAACAGTTTTTTTTAAAACCATTTATATAAAAGACACCAATTGCCTACATGCTTTTATCTCAAAATCATTTGCATACAAAGTATGTAGGAGTTGATGAACCACAAAGCTAATAGTGTCACCACTATTTACTCTGTCGAATTTTCTACACCGTCCTAATTGATTAATTGATAAAACTCGTACACCGAACCATACCGAATCGTATAGAAATTCTTTGAACTCTGAGATACATTTAAATTGAATTTAAAAAATTTACGTTAACCATTTGCAACATACAAAAATAACATAAAATCAATACGCAAAAGTGACTTACCCCAAAAAGTAACCAACCTTAGTTATAAAAATAAAAACCTAGAAGGAAAGGGAGAAAAAAAAATATATAATCAAATTAAACCTTAAAGCAAAATCCAAATCCTCCATCACCAGCCATTAATATAAATGTTTAAACTTTAAATCCTTAATCAATCCCAACACCAATATATCCCAAAACACTTCAACCCATATCTCTGGAGCCCCCAAAGCACAAATCGACTGTGATTGCTGTGTATACACACACAACACTGAGAAGACAGATTGGTGAAAATACCCTAAGATATATCCCAAAGATTGGTCAATATGCAAAATAAAATGTCAATTCATCCTTCGATTTTACCTCCGTCCTTCGAGCTTCCGATATCCCCAAAGGAATGAACCCAAAACATCGTAGCAATATCTCAACCTGAGAAAGGTTACAACTTTTTCCATTTCAATTTTATCCAATTCAGTTCTTGTTGGCCAAACGATTGAAGACAAACCGAGACGGGAATGATATAAAAGAAAAGAAAAAGGGACAGTCGCAGCTCGAAGATCCTTTGATTAAGATTCATTATAAAATTTATATCGTTGCTCGGTCAGTGTCCTTAAACATTCTTAATTCCGCCCATCTTCTGGTGAGCGTATGACATTTTCTTCTCGTTTCATGTCTTTTCGATACAATTCGATTCAACTAGCGAATGAGAAAAGAAAGCTTGTTGTAGGTATATGTTGGGGTGTTTAGAATGTTTCCTAAGAATGGTACCCCCGAGGAAGTCTTAGGAAACATCAGTAATTGGAAATGTTCAGTCTCATTTTGAGAAAATAAATTTTATATTTTGCGAGTGAAAATGGGAAAAACTTGCTTAAAAATGAACAGGAAATGACATCCTTGATGAGTGGTTCGTTCGTAGCAATATTGAATTTTTTATTCTTTGGTTTGTCCAGTTCAGTACTATTACTGATATTGACATTCGACAGATTGATAAAATCATCGTACTCTAATGGACTTAAATTGATCCAAGATTAATCGTACTAGAAGGTTGTGTTCGTTCAGGGGAGAAAGAGCGCAGTATTGTAATTCAGCGAAGAAATGGCGGTGTCATTCGGAAATGTGATAAAATGTTAAATTTTGTAGCTTTAACCCGTACACTATACAGGGTGTTGCTGACTTTATGTTTAATACTTTGAAATTTTATTTGTGTATGCCTTCATTTAATTTAATCGATAAATTTCAAAGTCTTGAATAGGTAAGTGATGATAAAGAGTGAGATAAAGAAATTCCCATTGTCACTTTTAACCACATTTTGGCAACCAATTTCAAGGTATTTCCATGACTTTGGGAAGAAGTGACTTTTGGATGTTGATGATTCGCATATTTTGAAGGATGGCCTGGATAAATGCTGTTTTCGGAAAGCTTAGGTCATGGTTTTGCCTGCGTGGAAGAACACCTCTTGGGGCCATCTGGACCATCGAATTTGTATTTGTTAACATTTCAAAGTAGTCTAAGTCGTTTTATGTCGTTAAATACCTCGTAATTTTTTCCTTTGTGGAATGTAAGTTCTACATTCGTATTCGTATTCGAATTTTACGATTCGTTTTAGTTTCAAAATACGACTAGCAAAACGCCAATATTTCTCGATTAAAAATTTGAAACGCTGAAACATAAAATCATTCATTTTTAATATTTCCCTCCCAAGCCAACTCTGTTCATCCATTATGAACCATTTTATATAGAGCTGACTTTGTGATGCACTGATCCCTTACAGTCGTAAAAATTTGCTGTTGCATGCGATTTTATTGGCTCCGCCTACAGGTGCATTTGATCATTTTGTTATTAATGCCACGCATTAAACTCTGCATCTGCTGAAGAGAGATCTCCAATCACCAAATTTCGTCTGCACAATGCTATGTCAAACTTGGTTAGACAAGTTTCATAAGTTAGAGGCAGATGCACAAAGTTGGTGGTCAGTTTGCAAGCTAGTTTTTTCTGATGGCGGATCCCTCGTTTCATCGCGTGTGAACTTGTGTTTTGTGTGTTCATCTATTATTGTGTTCTTGTTTTCGAATATCAAATAAATAGCTCGAGAATTTTAATTACTTTATAATATAATTCATTCAATTCAAGAGTAAAAATAATAAGGAGAATTAACAAAGGACGTTATAAGTATGACATTGGTGGAAGCGCTCAAGTTGCTTACATCAGCGAAGATATCAGCATAACTGCCTTCGACTATAATATGTCGAGAATGTCGAAGCCAATCGAAATGTTGTAGTTGAAGTACATCATAAAGTTTTAATGACATCAGAGAGAATAGTGACATTTAGTTACGAAAATAGCTAGTTTATTAAGGGAAACATGAGCGAGCGTACAGAGAAAAAAAACTATTGCAAATTTATTTAAATCACTTTTAAAGTTTTGAAAAAATATATTGTATTATAAACGGCTCTAGCGATTTTGATGTAATCCTTGTCGTCTTGAACCTTGGGGCTGGAATTCGATGATTCTATTGAAGATCCTCGATGACAATGTGATCGACGTATTTTTGCATTCCTATTTCATTCGCCCTCCTAGTTCAGTACTAAATATCCGTCGAAGAAACTTTTATTTCAAAGGAGCCCAGTATAAACTCTCATTTCCTGCTTATCGTCCCGCACTCGGCAGCGTATAGTCGATTTGGCCGTTCTGTACAGCATGCACTTTATCCTTCGAGTTAGGAGATTAAACCCATTTCCTTAGCCCAGTGTGGGCATAGTGCGTTGGACTACTTAGCGAGGGCTCTCCCTTTTTATTCGTTGGCCCATCTCTTGCGAAAGTCTGACAAACATCCAAGAGCAAGAACTATCATGAGAAGCTTCTCAAAACAGTCTTAAATTGCCATTTGGAATCGGCATTAGTCTGTATATCCCTTCCACTCGCGTCAAGAATGTATACTGAACACCATAGTTAGAAAAGCTAGGCTTTAGGTTCTGTACGGGACATTGAGGTCTAATATTTTTTTTATTTTTACTTCGCCAAGTATTTCACTACCTACGCCAAACCGTGTTAATAGTTGATTAATTGGGTGTTAGCTTCCGAAAACAAAAGTACCATAGTTGGTATGTCCATAAAGATAACTCCACACTGACACGACCAGCTATTCGCCAAATGCTGTGCCATTATAAGAACAAAAGTGGTACGAAAAATCATAATGTACCACCTATGGTCCAGCAGAAGCAACAGCAAATGAAATTTGAAAAAGGGTAAAGATGAAGCTCGGATACAAGAATAAACTTCTACATTCATTGAATCGAACTTGCTCTCCTAAGTGGAGTGGAAATAATTAAGGACATATTATTCTTCATTCATTTCTTATCCAATAAAAAGTTATTTTAACTTTACCATAGCTAAAGAAAAGAAAAGAGTATTGTTTTTATGATCAAGTTAAATGGATTTAATGCATTCCTGGCACTCTATGGTGTGCCTTAAGATCTAGAAATAACTGATGTTAACTAGAAATACGGTGTTTGTGTATTTGACATGAACGTTATAGTCATAGGTGAGCAGTAGAAAGACACGATTACTAACTTTTGCGTGCTTCAATTGGAAGGCATAAATGTTGTAGACATGTGGTTAAAGCAGGAGAGCGCCATGCCATACCGCGCGCGATACAATCAATTTACCGAAAAAGCTTTTGACTAGCGATTAATTCCGTGAAATAGACGTGTACACTTTCCACCCCGTTCTTGTAATTTGACTCCATTCGAGTATTTTCTCTAGGAATATGTAAAGTAGCAGGTCTATAAACCAGAAATAATTATACGGTCTGATTTATTGCAAAAATAGATGCAAACTGGACCTCCAGATTACGCAACATTCGCACCAGTCGAGATGGCCACATACGTTAAATAAAGATTCAAAAATTATATGTTACAAGTCTACCACTTCTAAAAATAACTTCAGCATTTCATGTATTTTATACGAATATCGTTCGCATCTCTCCAGACCTAAGTAGCTTTTGAAGATGCATACTGCTTATGTAGTTCATGTATAGAGTATATATGTATATTTATATATATGGCTATTATAAATCTAATTCGGTCTCTAATAAATACGCATGAACGAGACGCATGAAAGAAACCAACAATATTTAATCCTGTTTGAAGAAGATTAAACGATAAACCATTTGATTATACACTAACATCAACCAAGCGCTAGCCAGATATTTCCGAACTAGACATCTAAGGCATGAATATCAAATATCTTTTGCTGATGTACCTACAGAATGAGATACATATACATTTATTTATAAGGACAGATATTCGTTGCTAAAAATTGTTTACTTAAAAGTCTTTCATCTTTGCAAAGATTAATTTGAATGATTTTTGAATTAAGTCCTTTAAAGTTATATACACAAGCTTACGTTTCAACCTACTTCTCTCATTTTTTTGATATCAAAAATCAAAATCAGGTTGAGAAATAAATAGAATTTCAATAAATAGACATCCATTCATAATTCTGGGAATCTTCTGCAAATCTATTTTGGTTGAAAGAAGAAGATGAAGAGCGCGCTTTTTTGAAAACTGTTTGAATAGGAACTTAAAAGCGCACATTGAGGGCCATCTACATGACTGGACATAAGCAACAACAAAAACAACTACAACGACACCATAGAATCAGATGAACTCACTTCTAACCACTTTTCCTTCGAGTAGGGATGCTTAAGGCTAATTCCCAAACATTCCATTGTTCAAATGTTTGCCCATTCCTCGAGCCATTGCTATCATTTCAAACCACTCCCACTCCCATTTCCATTCCTCCACCCCCATCCAGTGTCATTCACTTTTCCGGCACCATTTCAAAAGGAGAGAGATATTGTTCAATCATCGCCTTTGTTGTATGTCGTTCCTGTTTGTTTGTTTGTACTTTGAGTTCGGGCACGTAAAAGAAAATATCACAAGCATTTTGCTGTCCAGCACCAACATCACTTGAAGACACTTACAATGGCAATACACGGCTGAAGGACCTGCTCCATTGCTCCTTCCTTCTCTTAGTCAGTTTTTCGTTTATTTCCTCCTCGGGAATCTTCGGATTTTGTGTGCGTTTTCCACACAGTTTTCAACAATTTTCATTTTAGATGGATGCAAAGCATCGACGACGATACACAGAAAAAAAATTGGAAGGATCTAGGAACGTGCACGTGTACGAACGAACGAGTGGAAGTTTCGAAGATTTCGGAGCTGTATCAGAGTCCATCCATCTCCTGAATTGTCGTGTTCCTCGTCCTTTCCTTTCATTTCAGTTGTTTTCTCATTTTCTTTGTTTGCTTTGTTTGGTCTACAAAATTCGTTTGAAAGTCGTCTTTCGATTGAACGACCTCCGGAAAAAAAACGTAGAAAAAATAACTTCAGCCATAGCCATAGCCATCGCTATTGCCATCGACATCGCCATCGAATTTTATGACCACAATTCTGGAAGAGATTTCCGTTCTTGTCCATTCCTTTATCTCCGCTGGCATTATAACTCTATTGCAGCATTTAACCTGTCTTCCATTTTTATGCCAGAAACATAAACATTCCAGAATTCATTAGACTGAAATTGATTTGGGATCAAAAGGTGGATCGAAGGACGTAAATTTAATTTTCTCCCATATAATAAGGATACATGTCGGAATTTAAATTCTTCTAGGATGACTACACAATCCGAGATTCAATGCATAGGATCTTCATCTGTATATGTGTGTGTTCATCTGGATGCGGTGGGCTTGTATTCTTTTTCCTATAAAAAAAAATAAAATAATACTCACATATACCTACGTAAACATAAAATCGAATGTGGAATCTGTCTTGTGGGTTAATAAATATTTGATCCATGAGGTAGACCCTGACGCCTATCCTGCGGCAATAAAAAAATTGGAATTTTTATCTGTGTGAAAAATAGATCGATATAATATGTATTGGGACATGAAAATATCTCCTTTTAAAATTGAATTATGACAAACGCAGCGCGCGGAAAGAATATCCTTCGCAGGGAGGGATTCTTAATTCATGAAAAAATCCGCAAAGATGTGGATGTGCTCATGACAGCACACTGAAAGATGGTACTCAGCTTTCATGACTTGCAAATTTGTGTGCGCTTTGAATATACAGAAACGTGTTCCAAGGTTATACTGTGGTTGATGATGGGTATTTATGAAATTTAAAGTGGATTAACAAAGGACGACCGAGGTTTGGTGTATCCTTTTTTTATTGAAGTCGTAAATATTTTCATCTAAATGTGTCACATATTCTCGGCAAAAAAAAAAAATGTATAATAATAATTCTATGGCTGTCGATAGCTTTACGGTTAAGTATACATTTTACTTGCTGTTATCAATCGAAGTGTGAGAAGGTCTTAGGTTTATAAAACTCCAAGCCTAGTTTGTTAAAGTCGAGTGTTATAGCTCTACACCGAAATAAAAACTCCATGTAAAAGACCAGATATTCTACAGAAACATGCTTGTGACGTTTACCTTTTGTCTCATGTAAGACGATATCATACATGTAAAGTCGAATGCACCAGAATCTTATTCAATTTCCTTAATCAACCTCCAGAGCTTCTCACCTAAGACCGATACCAGTGTGCTCAAAATAAACGGCGTAATATCATTTGATGTAGTTCCTTCAGCCCAACAAAATAAGTTTCAGTATAATAAGACAGATTTTCCTTAATCGGACCTTGTTAAGGATTTATGGCAGCAGAGAAAGAAACAAGCGCAATCTCAATAAACTACTGTGCTACAGTTAAGAGGATCTTCAAAACCCAGCCAAAGGAAAAACCACCGAACCACTAAACCACTAAGCTGTTCGCAAACGATGCCAGTTTTCGGTCATTTTAGGCCAACCCAACTAAGGGAAAACCGAGCCAGAAATGACTGCAATGTCCATATTAATCGTGTCATATTCTCCTTCGACCAAAAGTTGTGGCAAAAAATACTACAAAGTCCTATTGGTATCAAAAAATGTTGGTCGTTTGTCAAGAATATTAAAAATTCGACCTCTTCCCACACTCATTTGCAATGGCACTTCAGCTCTCAGATATTTTGCATTTTGCAGCTAGCTCAACGCTCCCAGATTGTGCTTTATCTCCCCTAGTACTCGAGCGCGTAGAACACTCAATGGGACAAATCCACTTCCGAACTCGTACTGTGGCAAGATCTTAACATTCACAAATCCGCTGGCTCAGATGGTATTCCACGCTGACAAAACCACTATGTAAGCTTTTCTATTGGTTCTATTCTTCAGCGCTCTTTCCGAGAAGATGGAAAACAGCACTTGTCCAGCTTGTCTCAAAAAAAGGAGAATCATCCTCCCCCTCCTCTTACAAATTACACTGACGTCCCTTCTTTCCAAGGTTATGGAAATGCTGATAATTCGTGAGTTTATGAAATATCTTGAATCCCGAAAACTTCTTAATGACGGGCAGTACGATTTTCGCAGCAACAGATCCATCTGTTTCCATCCTCGATATGTGCGTTAACGACAAACTTCGTAGGAATGACCACATATTCAACTTCGCCAAAAACGCTGCGAAATGTCTAGGCTTCCTCAAAGCGATGCAACTGCGCGTACATTATAAAAAAAAATGGCAATATTCGAGACGCACAACTTTGCTTCCTGTTCAAAATCGAAAAAGAAATAGGAGAATCTACATGAATGAAATTTCATAAAGCCAATCAGGAATCTTATATAGTTTCCCCTTTACTTCTCTGCTATTTATTACCTACTAGTCTGCCGGTGGAGTTCGCCAGTTCATAATCAAACAAATTTCGGTAGGTTTGAAAAAAAAAAAATAAAATGAGGCTAACAAAGGTGGCATTGCTACATTCGATTGATCCTGCGGTTTAAGAACTACTCTTTCGCGATTTTTATTCAACACGTTTATGCTATCGTTATTTTTTCATATTTCTTTTACGACACTGGTGAGCACCAGTCATGCAGAGACACTTATGCGCACTAGCGGGATAGCATTTAAATTTTAAATGGGCTCACCTAAAGGTTCACCTGTGGGTGCAAATCCCGTCCTATCCCCTGAATGTTTTTATTCGCTCGCTCACCTTTTGCGAACGTCTGACAAAAATCTAAGAGTAAACACTGTCATGAGAAGTTCTCAAAAATGAATTGCCGCTCGGAATCGGCATTAAACTGTAGGTCCGTTCCATTCATGTCAATAAATATTTCTTCGCACACACAGTGGTTGGAGAAGCTAAGCTTTGCGTCGTATTTGGGCCGTTTGCGACTAATACTTATTTTTTCACTTGAATGTTGGAATTAAAGATTTGTAGGGTAGCACTACTGGGATATTCTTATCTCTCTCGTCCTTGAACGGTTTCATTTGAGAGCTGCAGTCAATTGAATTGATGGTGACACAATAAATTGGAGTCAACATACCTATTGACTATTGAAGGTTCCGTTTTCACCCTCACTAGATCAAATATTTCGAGATCTGAAGCCTCTTTTGAATAAATAAGAAAATTTGGCTTAAGCTTCCTATACAGTTCTGAAAGCTTAGCTTGCTCAACCATTCTATATGCGAGGATTTACAGGATCAAAAAAGCCGCAGGATCAATCGAATGTAGCAATTTTTGTGACACCAAATCCAATTTCAAACTGCTATTTGTTTTAGGATCTTCTGTTTATCAGAATTTCCCAAGAGGTGGAGCAATAAATAAAAACTTTTAAGCTTGTACGGGGATGGGTTTGAACTTGAAACCCCTCGCTTCGTAGCCAATTTTTTGATGGCGTTGAAGTCAACAAGTCGACAGTGTTAGAAAAAATGGCCGATATGAGTGAAAAAGTGGTGAAAACTTGACTTAACCAGTCAAAAGTTTAAAAGTAGTAGAAAAACGTTTAGTTTGTAATAGACTTTTAGGTTTAGGTAGAGTGACGTATCTGAGGGGAAAATACCATTCAAATATGTTGAAAAAAAAAACGCAAAAAGGTTTCTGACAAATTATACCCTTTTCCCTATATCCTTCCTCAAAATATATACATATAATATGGGTCAACCAGCAGTCCGGCTATTGATGCGTAACAAGATACATGCAATATTCGTTGTTATTCTTGTCAGCTTGAAATAACACCGCCAACGGATTTATTGTCCTCCAATCAATTTCTACGCATTGATGGCTGTTTTATCCCTGCAGCACGATGAGACGATTACAAAAACAAAACAAAAATATCCTCATATGCACGATGAAAAAAAAAACCACTCATCCACGGTTAACCACCAAGCTGAGTGTTTTTTGTGGCTACACTGTTCGGTAAAAAGTGGCATCATTCCTCTTCTCGATGACCAGGATTAAATGTCACGCCAAGTGTGTCCGAATGCATTATTATTTCACAATAAAAACCAATGTTTACACAAGCCGACAAGTGCAAAATGTGATGTGGCTCAGTGTCCGGTCCCATCGCATCCCATTCATCTTCCCGGACAAGGGGTGCAAAATATCCACAAAAATTTAACAAACGCACACAAACCTCCTTTAAAATTGATCGGGCTCAAGAGCATCATTTGTCTTCGTTAAAGTGGCCTCTTTCGACGCCTGAACTCTCTCGATGGAAATGCAAATTAAACCAAGAAGCATCCTCAAAAACAAACTTCGTGTCATCCGATAGCAGGGGGCTGCTGCTGGGGCTGGCTGGCATTCTATCGGAATTTGATGCAGATTCAAAAAGAATTTCGAAAATCTCAGTCATTCAACCATTTATCTGATGTTCCTCTGGTTTTCTTGGTAACAAATTACCGCAGAGGTTAAACGAACCCATTCTTAATGCATGTCGAAGAAGAGCGCACACTCTGCGTATAGGTATCCGTATCTGTATAATCTTCTTTTCATTTAGTTTCTGATGTAGTCGACGCAATGGAAAATCCTCTAAACTTTGGCAAAAATGTTGTTTTGGTTGGTGTTTTTTTTATAGGTACCGAATTAATCACACAAACCAACACATAGCTTCCAATGCGAAAGGCGTAGGAAGTGTAGAAAAGTTATTCCTTTGCTACAAAGCGGTAGCTAGATGAAAAATAAAAGACACTATACATAAATTTACCTACTACCACTACAAATACCAAGTTGCGGTGTGCACGTGTGTGCTATGCTGCTACATCATGTTTGACAATTGACATTTTGTGTCATTAATCATGGCAAAGGTTGTTGTTTGCTCGGGTGAGTCTGAGTACTGTAAGAAGTTGGATTATTTGCTGTCAAAGCGTTGCGAGTCAGGATTCAATCCTCAAGGATTTTCTCTTTTACAGCAGAAATGAAAGATGGTTGTTAAGGAACGAAAAAAAAGCACACACAACCTCCATCGTGCTACATCGTACAGAATAGCAGCAGGTGCAGTGGCTTGCGGATTACGTTTAAAATAATTTGCTCTTGCTCAGACATATAATACGTTCGGCTCTGAGACCTCTGAGAAAAAGGTCGTAGAATGAAGGTTTTTCCTTTTGGCGCTATTAAGTTCCGACAAGAGTTTGTTCTTGCAGGAATTTTATTCAATTGGTGTGCTACATTTTTTCGAATATTCGCGTGTCAGGGTCCAATTATAAACGGGTATACACTACACGCCCAAAGTAACTCTTATTAAATCGTGTTAAATGAAGCCCAAACACAGTTTATTGGATAGTAAACAATTTTAAGTGCTTCAGTGATTAGGGGATGAAGCTTTACAGTCAATTAGAGTCAATTAATTTAGGTACCTACGTACATGTACACATGCAGACAATTAAATAGATTGATGTAGAATAAGATAATCAAATAGTCACGTTTATAATTTAAATAAAAACGAACTATTCAAAAGCTCTGTGAAACGTTTATACAGCTCTAACCCTACGTTTATTTGAAACAATAAATTAATTTGTAAATTATTTCGGTCACAAAACATTTAGCGCAATACAACGCCAAAGTATTCCTGGCCAAAAGCGACCACAACGAATTTGTAAATTTTTAAATAGCTAATACAACCAAATTGTTCCAACAGTGACACACATTTAAATATGCAAAAGCATTCAACTCGTCGGTCGTAACGCAAACGCAAACGCAAACAGTAGGATAACTTTGGGGGGGGGGGCGAGGATCGCTGGACGCTTCACCCGACCTGTGGACCTGATTTCTGCAAGCCATAATTTGCCAATACACCCAACAGGAACATCCAACAAAAATAGTTAACAGAATGCGGGAAAATACTTCGAGCTAGAAATTACAATACGTATCCGCTTAAAATATTTACAACTTGTGGTGGACGGGTTTCCAGGCTTAAGTTATTATCCCTATAATTTGCTATTCGAGGTTTTTCATGTGTTTCACTTGCCAATAAATGCTCTGTCGCTGTTGTATTGTTCGTACTTTTCGGTTGGTTGTTGTTGAGTGTGTTATGTTGTGTCCTGGGGGTGACCAGCGGTGGAGTTGTGTCTACAAATTCGGTTTAACATTGTGGCTGAGAGCTGAAAACTGTTTTGGTACTTACTTTTAAAGCAGTGGCAATTATTTCACTTTAACTTTGAGTACCTACCTCTACCTATTCGACTTAAAATTGATTCCATAAAATAGAAGTTGAGTAGTTGCAGTGGATTTAGGAGTGGTTCTATTTATGTTACCAAGGATAGAATATTAAAAGGGCTATTTTTCACAGAGGATTTTGTTGGAAAACTTTATTGAGTGAAACGTTCAAGTTTCGAACAATAAAAGAATGTGTTCAACTATCTGAAAGACCACAAACTTTTGAGGGTTCTTTGTATCACAATCATAATGTTTATGAAAAGACTACGGAACTTTGTGTATTTGTGTATCTTTCATAATATGTGTAACTGAGCTTTAAACTTTTTTAAACTATGTTATGGAACTCCAGTCGTTGGAAGTAAACATGGTTATCGATGAAATATGATAGATATTAATGTACTGCTTAACCATGGTTTATTTTACGTTTTCGTAGCATTGAAAACAGATCGATTCGATCCGCTGAAAAATGCAGATATTCCCTATTTCGGCCACAATCGCAAAATACCCGCATCTTTGCTGACGCGTCTCACTCTACTCTTGAGAACACCTTCAAGAAACTGCGTGAACCTGATGGATGGGATTGCATTGTGCTTAAGACCAGTCTATGTTTCTCAAGTGTACAGCAAAGAAAAAATTCATAACGGGCCCATACAGCTTAGCAGGACAAACCTAGCTTAAGGCTATAAAGGCCGACCTAAAGTGGAAATATTATATTGAAATTTTGAAGATTTTAAAATGTGTTTCGTATTGTCTTAAACCCGGGACAATTTGCCGGTGCTTCAGACGAAGTTGTGGTTCCCAATCGTTAATTAGCCATAAATCAGCAGCCTAATTGACTCTGCAGTATGATACTGGTCCTAAGAACGCAGATTCTGATCCAGCTCTTGCCAGCTCGTTTGCAGATTCATTGCCTGCAATACTTTGGTGGCCAGGTACTCATACAAGTTTGACTTTGTTGTGTTTGTGGCATCGTAGCGGCATTTCACTGTCACAGAATTTTCAGTGTTCCTTGATAGTGCCTATAGTGCTGCTTGACTATCCGAGAACATGTGTATTCTGGCACCTTTTATTCCTTTCGATAAATCAAATTTAAATTAGCACAGATCTCAATGGCATGGATTTTCGCCTGAAATACAGGGGACACATTCCCATTGGTATCGAGATTTTGGTGTTGGGTCCAAACACACCACCTCCGACTCCATTTTCCATTTTTGATCCATCGGTCTACCAGATCAGACTTCTCGGATCTAGTGTCGGAACACCATTTGCCTATTAAGAGCGGTCCCAAATTATTCCCCCTAACCATAATATCAGGGATGCTGTCAAATATGTCCATGTTTAGGATTTCATTAAGTATTTTCATTTGACCCACAATGTCTATCGGATTAAACTTTTATTGAAGGTGCAGCTTAATTACGCATTGGTCTTCATAAGGAAGACAGCTGCCGGATTACGTATGGGTGAGAGCCCAACAATGGCCTCGAGTGCGGGTTTTTGTAGGTGCGCATCGCACCTGTAATGCTGAGACATGCAATACGCTGCAGCTTGCATCTAGGATATTTTATCTAGGATAATTCCATTATATTTCACTTCATTGGAGTAACTCATCACGGTGCCTTTTATAACGATAGGTTGAAGACTGACCAATCTTTTCCTAGTGAAAAGCACTAGAATGGTTTTGGTAGGATTTACGGAAAGTCCTTCTTGTTCACACCCTTGTAAGTATTTTAAGAATCCCTACTGCAAATGCCACTATGTCCAATTTTCCCAACTATTCGAATATGTCGATATTCAAGGCCTTTGGCCAAAAACCTTCAATGGACCGGTGGTATTTCTAGACAGCAAATTACTTTGTCTACCTGGTTCCTATAATGAACATAAAGACAATAATGCGCAAATCCGGAGTACATCCTCTAATTAGCCTAAGCTAATCTCCTGCTTTGTTTTGTTCAGTTTCTATGCTCTAACCATACTCATGCAAAAATATCAAACTATTTAAGTCACAAAGATTTAAATTTATTGATATTGACCGACGACGCTCACTTGAACCATTTTTCTTACAATAAAACCACATTATAAGAAATACGCACCACATTAAATGCTTTATAGTAAACATTTTATTTTATTTAATGTGCATAAATTTCATAACTATTTACATCCATAATTATGTATGCGATGTATATTTACATCTAAAAAACTAGCACAATTTGACAAATATAATACATAACTTTTGCATCATCTTATGGAAGCTATTATGATAGTTAATTACTCATGAGAATTTATTGCAAAAGCAGTTCGTATTGCATACCTAGGTAGTTCAAGTGTTATCGTTAGTTACTCAAAAATAAATTGACTACTCCTTTGGGTATATCTTTTAGGTTTATATCATATTTTGAATTAAGAGCTACTGATTTGATACCTCCCTTTTTCCAGATGACCTGTACTTATTAAAAACCCCAATGGTATCTAGCATTATAAATATACAGAAAAGACGAAATAAATTTATATCTTTTTGGAAGCAATGGGAATGAATGTTGGAAAAAGGAATGGAACCTCTTACCAATACCTACATCTATCTATCGAAAATCTAATATTAATGTATTTAGATGCTTGCAAGTTTATATTTAATAAAACATCAAACATCTGTGCCAACTCTTTATTTTTATTTATATATCATGATTAAAATTGCCAAAAAATGTTAAGTCCATTTTAAAATATTTTCAAGAAAGCGAAAAAAGTTTGAAAAAATTTCCCGCAACAAATTTGTTTTATTTTAACTCACAAAGTCAAATATAATTCGTAATGAGTTGTTGGAAATATATAGTTAATTCTGAAGGAATTTCATCTTAAGTCAACCACAACATTTTTATGACATTGGAAAATTACTTTAATTTCTCTTTTGTGTATCTATCTAATAAGATCCTATCCAACGTACTGTGTGAACGTATCGAACTCTTCTGCAACGGCGCGACTTTCGGACCAGAAGATCAACCGTCTGAACTCCTTGAAAATATACTGGATTTCGGCAAATTGATGCACTCATATGACTTCTTCTTGAGCACACAGTCCGAAGGTTATGTATCAACATAGGAAGCACTACCTTCAACAAATCCCTCCAGCTACTAAGCCATGCGTGCGATATTGACATAATCGGACGAAACCAACGCGCTATTATAGAGGCTTTCGCGGCTTTTAACCCGTAAGTACATGCTTCGTCGAATCGACGACTTACACTGTTGTTTTGTAAATTCTGACAAATAAACTTTAACTTTAAAAATTTAATTTTAGAAGTAAATGACTTTAAAATACATCTTAATGTAGATTTTATTTATGCTAGATGAATTAATTAAGAGAATACAATCGACTTTCAAAATATTTGATACATAGGTTTATACTTTCAGGGGTAAAGAACAGGCGACAAAGTTAGTGGGTCAAAAACTGAAAACTATTTGGAGGTCCGGGGACGAATTACTCTAAGAAACCGCTTTTACTTCGTTTTGGCAAAAGTAAATAAGTTTGAAACTTAAAGGACAAAGTGCAGAACCCTTGTCCTGCCAATTCTGTTACGAGTGCTGGACTTTTTCAGTAGAAAAAATCTATGACGGATGTTTGGTCCTGTGTGCCTAAAGAGCGAATGGAGGAAAATATATAACCGCGAAATCTATGAGCTGTACAAGATGTTGATTTAGGTCGGCTACACCGAGCGAATGTACAATAATGATCTTCAAATACCATTCCCACGTTCGAGGCGACAAGAAAGACCGATTATTTTTTTTAAGGCCAAACCTTATCGGATGCCAGAGCCCTTGGTAACTGGAAACAGCGTACCCGGGATCGTAGAGGATGAAAGACTGCAGACAAGGACTCTTCACTTGTCGTAAGCCCGTTAAATAAGTAAGTATCACACCAAAAACATAAATGTTAAAGAAGAGCCAAGTTCTCTTATACAAAAATCGCTTTTGCTTTAAAAGTATTTATACAAAATTATTTGTATGGCCTCAAGAAGAAGGTGGAAAAAATAAAGAAATACAAAAATAACAATGTAAACTGTTGGGGAAAAATACACCCTAATAATTATAACCCAAAATTGTTGAAAATATTAGATGTCACATATTGAAGTGTTTGTGCATATTTTTGCCTTCCGTTCCCCTAACACATCCACACATCATTTAGTACGCGCGACGCAACGCTAGCTTTTTATCAAAAAAATAAAAATTACAATATGTATATAGGTACCTATGTAAGTCTGTTCTTGCATACATACCTACTCAATAACTACCCCACAGTTATCTGTCACGATGGAATCGATAAAAAATAAAATAAAATCGAAAAGTAAAAGAAGAATGAAGAAAAAAAATGTCACACATTGGGGGAAAATTGGAAAATTTGTGCAGCGTTTGCGATAACAAGCAACCTTTTCTTCGCCTCGCACATACACCCAAAGGCCCTCCGCAAATAACCGAACAACTCACTAGTTACGAATAGAAAAAAAATTGGTATATTTATATTGAACATAGAAAGAAGAAGTGTTTGCCTCCGTTTTAGCACACCCCAAGGTGTAATAAAATTCCTTAAAGATTAGCACCAGCAAATAAAAAGGACGACATCGACGATGGAACAAAAAAGAAAATAAACAACAGAAAACCACTAAAGAAAGAGAAAGATACATTTCCAACTGACGTTATGTAATTTCAGACATCGAAGAATTTAAAAATTTATAATTCTGAATGGTTTTGGCAAACATTAAACTTAGGAAGAAAGAACATACGAAAAATGATCCAACTCTGATTAGTTATAAATTATAAAGCAGAAGTGGACCATGACCACTCTGTTTGTCATTGTTAAAATCATGTTTGCGCGATTAATTTCACAATTTTCTGTCCTATGTCCAGTATCTCTGTCTGACCCAAAACTATTAGGGAACTGTAAGGCTTACGGACATGGTTGTAGGATATTGCAATCATTTGAGTACTAAATACAATTAATTGAATAAATGAACAAATATAAAAATAATGAAGTCTTTCGATATCCCTTATTTTTTTTTGACTTCAATTTTGAGTTCCCAGTCTATTTTGAAGACTTTTCTGAGACAATTTGGGAGCTATCGATGGAACTACTCGTCCGATTTTAAAAATTGTTTCAGTATTTTAATTTCTATTTTTTAGAGTCGGCCGAGTAGCTCCAGAGATTGACAGATATACGTATAATTTATATAGCTAATAGGAATTTGATAAATCTTATGATCAAGATTTCAAAGGAATCGAAAGACTTCAAAAGTAAAAATACTTCAACTAGTCTAAAGACTTCAGCAGTAAAAAGGCTTCAGGAAATCAAAAGACTTCAATTGAATGCATTCAAAAGACTAAAAGAATTCAATGAATGCAAAAAATTTCAATGAAATTTAAGGAATGCCAGCAATAACAAAGTAATGCATTCTATAAACTTAGACTTCAAAATAGACTGAGAATTCAAAATTAAAATCAAAGTATTGGTGTAAAGTATTTTCATTGCATTCGAAATAATAAATCAAATGAGTGCGACTTCAGCGAATGCAATACCCAAATATCGGGAATATAGGTAGGTCATGTGATGAATGTGATGTTTCATGTCAAAGAAGGGATTATGGATTACTTAAAACATATATTAAGTACAGTAGTAGTTAGTTGTGACATAAATCCAAGTTCGACATAAAATGTAGCGCCATCTATATCGGAGTATGGGTTGCTCAAAACATGATTTACAAAATTCTTCAATACTTTACGACATAACATGTTGCTAATAAGTGGTGAAATCACATAGAATGTTTGTGTTTCAAATTTCTTGTGAACTATTTTGAATAAATAATGACAAAATGATTTGTGTTACGCTACATTAAGGATTAGTTAAAGAAAATAGCTTTTAGTCATTTTGAACACTAGGCCAAATGTAGCAATTTGTTTTTCTGTTTGTTTTTGCCAATTAAGGCAGAGAATATTTGCCCACAAATAGGGAAAATTTCTGAGATGTAGTGTGAACAGAAAGAATTAATCACAATTTAAGAGAGCTATAAAAATTGTGATGCGCTTTGTGGATATACATATACGTGGACATAGTACTTTCGAAATATTAAGCGCTGACAAAAAAAAATATCGATTCTCTTTGTTCGACTTTCACATGAATTGGAGGCAGATTCAAACAATTTTAGAATGGGTTCAGAAATCGGGTGCTACATGGAATGCATCATTTTAAGCGTGGCATCGGCCAATGATGTTAATTTCTAACGATTGACTGGCAATACAATGTTTAGCTTTTTAAACTTTTTTCCTTGTTCTTATATTGAAAGCAATATTAAGGTGAAAGAGATATCAACAACGTTTATTCTTTTGGTAACCAAATTTATACAAACTTCACTAAGTAAGCTTGTGCACAAAAATAGATCCATAGTATGCACCTTAAAGCAAATTAAGCAATAAATGGTCAAAGCCGACAAAAATAAAATAAATTTTACTAATATTTGATTTTAATACATTTAGTGATCAGTAACTGCTGTACCAATGCGGTATATGCGATTTCTAAAAGGGGTCCGATTTTGCTTTTTGCGAAGGCGGGTCTAATCAAAGGCCAATCGGACCCTAAGTCCTAAAGGTAATCCTGGCCGGATCAGAGAATCTGGACATCTTCTGAAAAAGTCATTTGAGTATATGCCAACCCTAGTTGACTATAAGACAGTCTCCAATGCTGACGTGCAGTCTTTTTAGAGAAATCAAACACTTAGAACGTTTCAGATCCAGCTTAGGCCAAGTCCGCTTTGTCGCTAGACAAGCTGTGCCACTTGTTCACCTAAGGTTCGTTATCTCAATAGCATCTAATTTTATCATTAGTTTGCATATGGATTGCCTAAGGAACCCTTATCACTGTGGTTCATTGCTTTGCGAGTTCGTCGGCCAGCAGATGTGAATGTTGAATTGCTTCGACATCTCTTTAAGAGAAGATCGGCATAATATATTAAAACTTTCATTTGCTACAACTTCAAATTCAAAGCCCCTAGAATCAGTATAACTTTTGATGCTGATGTCATGTTTGTGGGTTCATAAGCGATCCAATGCAAAGCGATAAAAAATTTTTTTTAATTAATTCGTAAAATTACGTAAGTTTAGCAGCATCGAAATTCAAGTATATGCACCTGCTTTGGATATTTAATTGATTTATTAGCCAACTAACCAAGGACCCAACGAACCATAAAAGTCAATAGTATTCCAGCCAATGGGATAACCGTCCATAAAATGATTCCTTTCGTACACTTATTCCGACTGACTGCTTCTCAAATAATATTTAAATGAGAAGTCAAAAATGAAATATCCTGCTGGAAAAATGCGAAGGAGGTAAGGATTAAAATGAATCCAGTCGTCTCGACCTTACTTGCAAGTGCATGACCAATCATCTGCTCGGACGCATCGCCATTGATTTTTGTAATGGATTTTAAAATTTAAGTGCATTTAGAATGGAAAATATTTGCCCCTAACTCTTCTCCGAATCTGACCTTTGACTTGCTTGCTGTCATCTTGTCAAGCGATTTTAAGAGTCCTTTTTTTTCTTCACTTGAACATCTTGAAACTTGCACTGAATTTTTGGAATTTTAATAGAAAAATAAAAAGGCGGTTTTCTTTATTTCTTCATGCACATGGTATGTATGCGATTTTTCATTATCCTTCCGTTAGACCTTAAGGGTAAAATTAATTCGACACCACTGAGCCGTAAGGATTAACCAGCAAAATTGCAAATTTACACGGAAATAGTAATCTGCATTTTAGCCTGACACCCAACATAGAGCATTTGAACGAACCACCATCGCTCCATTAAGCCATTTCCATTTCCATTTCCTAGTAAAGAATAACTCCTTCAAGCACCTTCTTGAACCCCTTTCGCACCAAGAGAGAAAGACAGAGAAAGACTATGTGTATTTCTTCGTCAGTAAATGTGGAAAGGAAAATTCAATCTGAGAGAAAATAGAAAAAAGTAAATAGCACTTGGGTTGAAAACACGTTCACACTCCGGTACAACACAGGATAGGCAGGCACACCACCCTGGAGATGTTTTACAAAGCTTAAGAGAGACAAGGTCCTTAAAAGGCTTTATGTGCGCTTACACTAACCAACCCTGGTGTGCGTGTGCGGGTAAACATCTCAAAGCGGGTATGTTAATTCCAGATAATTGTGTTTAATTGTAATTTCTTGGATTGCAGAGTGTAATTAATTTTTCATCAGAATACACATGAGCATAATGAGGTGGAAGACAATTCTTTCGTAATTATGGAGTTTTAATTAACTTAGAAACGGGCTGGTGGATTGATGCGTACGCTTGTCAAATGATCCCTTGAGGGTATTTAACGTTTTTTTTTTTTTTTTTTTAGAACGCAAATGAAGGATTTGAAATGGGGTTTTATGTTGAAGATAAGCAGGTGGAGCTTACTTTGTAGAGCGGGTAAATACATTATAAAATTTTTTTGTTGTTGTTTTACATTTGACTTTATGACAAGGAAGTCACAGAAAGTAGGTAGAATTATAGATCTAATAGACCTAGGATTCAACCGTTATTCGAATGGAATAGAATGAAACAAAAGTGGCGTTTTAGTTTGGAAACTCCTTTGTGTAGAATCAGTTTAAGATGATGATCTTGGTGAGATATTTATAGAATTGAGCTTCACATAACACATTTTCGTTCAAATAAGATAAAACAAACAAAGATTCAAATACAAAAATAGAGGAAGATCGATTTGTCTACGAAACACTATATCACGCATACAGTAGCTTACAACAAAATACAAACAAGTTGTTATTATATGTTCCCCTATACATCAAGGTATTTAAGTGTATTAAAATCCGACGAAATGAAAATGCTATTACAGTCATATTATTATTATTATTATTATGTAATATGTAGCTATAAAAATCTTTTAATACATTTTATAGACCTAATTTAAGAAAGCAATATTACCAATGTTAGGTTTTTTCCAATACCGAATCACAAACTAGTTTCTGACATTTCAAAGTTCCAAAACCATATTTGGGAAATGTCCTAGACACCTTAAAGTAGTCATCAAATAATACAATACTAAAGGTTTTCCCTTGAATTGGAAAAACCCCAAGCGAAGTAGAAAAAGAAACATCTCACTTAGATATGCAATCATTTTAAAACATAAGTCCCAAAAGAAAAAAAAAATGAGACTTATTTATGGCCTTGCGGCGAAAAAATCATAGTAATCAAAATGCCTTAACCCTAGAAATTATATTTTTTGCTTTTTTACTTTTAACCGACGTTCGTACAAACTTGAATTTTTAAGCCATTTATGTTTATTATGTTATTTATTTATGTTTTACTTAATTTTTAGAATTGTAACAATGGAATGAAATAGTAAAAAAAATATATCTTCTCAATTTAATTTTAAAAAAAAATGTTTTTTTTATTGTGCGCTTCGCAGGTGCATGTTTATCTTTTGAAAACTTAAAAATAATTTAACTTTTTAGGGTTAATGCAAGAAAATTACTTTATACAAACCTTCCATTTCGAATCATTTGCCATTATTAAGTATCCGACTCCACAGAACGAAGGCACGAACTAAAGTCTAAACTAATTACTAAATTAAACTGAAAATTTATGCTTAACGATACGCAAAAAGTTAACGAATGCACAAGTATTTGTATTCATATTGCGGTCACAGCGCTGAAAAATAAATTGCAGTGCCAACTCTTTTTTGTATAGGTGCCGCAGAGTTCCAAACCTAATCCCATAAAAAAACATATAGAAAGGCTACAGTCCGCTTGTCGAACAATATAATACCCTATCCTTCCCTCTCCCAAAGATGTAGTTGGAAAGATGAATATAACGTATATATGTAATATGGAGATGCCATTAAAAGTTTTTATAAATTTCATAAAATGAAATAGAAATAAATTTCATAGAATGAAATAAAACCAAATCTATTGGGCATATAAGGAAATGGATAGGGTATCATATTGTTTGCCCTAAGCGGTCTGTAGACCTTTTCTTTTTGTGTATTTGTTAAATTTGGAAACATTAGCTCACCTAATTCTTACATCAAAAATGCCTTTGCAAAAGTAGTTTATTATAAACATAATTTATTTATTTTATAATGGTTTAATAATATTAAGGAAAACTTAGAGGATTTTGTATATTAATTTAAATTAGATGATTGCAACAACTATTTTTAAAATTGTTATTAATTTTTGACCGCCGAAGAGAGACACAATCCAAAAAGAATATTTGAAAATGCCAGTTTGGCACTAAAGTTCCTGTTTCTGTAGCACTGATTGCGGTTTGAGTAAGGGAATCTAGTACACTCGTACTATGAAGAGCGTTTGCATATGCAAGGTTATGCCCTCTTAAATGTTTTGAGAAGAATGAGTTTGATGAATTTCCCAAAAATTTAATAAGCTGACAAAACATTTTTCGGTCAAGCCTTTCAGACGGTCCATTAGGGAAAATTATGTATTTGTCTAGGAATAATATGTTACAAACTGACATAATTTTATTTCGTATCATAAAACAAATCATATTAAAAAATTCATAAAATATTTACTATACCAGCTGTTCATCCAGCATCGCCCAGCATCGCCAGGGTAAATTTCATATATTTATCTGCACTGCTCAGCGGATTAAACCTGTACGTTGTCTGTCAGTCGGTAATTTTTTTCGAGAAGGGATTCATGCATATTTCCTTAAATTTTTTTGTGAGTTGAAACAAATAAATTTTAGTAGGATCATGAATTTATTGACTTGACACAAAAACTTTGTTTGTGATTTATTAGATAAATATTGTGTATGTATCTTGTTATACAGTTTATTTATTTTCTAAGGAAATTTTTGAAGAACACAACAATTTTAAATAAAAAATCCACAAAAAGTAGGCGTGATGAAAACCTTTGTATGGCAAACTTGTGAAAGAGGCCTGCATCTGCAGATTTTGTTTTTGATCAATCTCTGTATCTCTTCAACTTTAGCCTTAAAACCAGTTTTTTTCTAAATTGTGGGAGTGGAAGAGGGTAAATACCCAGTATTAAATAAATCCGTAAGCTCAGTTTTCAAAATATGCACCCGAATTTTGCGTGAGTCTATTTATATTTTTACTACCGCACGCGCATATGGGTGAGTTCTGAGTGTTGGCAAAGCCAGAAAATATGTGCTCGCATGAGCACGTAAGATGTGAGTATTGTTCGTGAGTCGTTTTTAAAATTTAGCGAATTGGATTGGCATAAGAAAAAATAATGTTTTCTGTGCAATATGAGTGTTGCGGTTTTGTTGCTTTTTAGTTGCAAATTGTTGGATTAAGTGGGGGAGATTTATGACTATGTAATTTCAACTTTCTCAATTGTGGTGAATAGAAACAAGGCTTAAACGTGGCTGGAGTAAAGGAATTTTCAAGGAGTGAAAGAGGAGAGAATTGTTTACTGTACAAGTTTTTGCTTTAATGGAGAAAGAAACAGAGATCTGAATGGGGATGACAACTTCTTTCTATTTTCTTTTTACATGAATATAAAATTAGTTTTTGGTTTTTTGTATACGCTTGCTAATTTGTTGGTTTAATTTTGGGTAGACAGTGTCTGAAATGTCTCTATGATGCAACATGACTGTGTATGATTCAGAACCCGATCAAGAGTCAGGGTGCTTAGTCTTCTGACGTTTAAGTTCTCAAGCACTGTAAAAAGTGGTTGAAGTATTACGTAAGGCCTAAAGTGCAGCTTGGCTGTCACTGTAGACATACATACTTCGATCGGTTCTTTCTAAAGTAATGAATAGCTATTAAAATAGCCTCCAATTGGAAGACCGATGCACATATAACTTTAAAGGGAAGAGAAGCCTATTCCACGAAGGCACATGTACCTGAACCCTGACAGATTTTGAAACCATCCGTGAAAATTCCAATAAATAAACATAATAACACATAGATTCCCGTTATCAAATTGGGTTTTCGCATATTCAGTGTCGATATCTGTTAAAATATACCGAATTATATTGGATAACCCGAAGATGATCTCATATACAACGAACCATCTCCAAGAACTTTTGCCAACTTTTTCTACCTCAAAATACTTACCTTCCACAACTTAAACCTTAAACAACTTGCTTTAACTTCAAGAGCACTGCAGAGTCTAAGTTCCAAAACATACCATGTAATTTTATCATTGCTTGTAAACAATGCCAAGTTCACGTACCTACATACAAATATTTTCCCATCACGTCTACTTCACAGGTATCAAGAGTTTTCTAATCTGCACAAGTCCATACACAAGTATAGGTCATTTGACAAGAACTAGTCACCTCAATTCGATAGTGTAGGTGTAGTGCATCTCGTCTAGGGACTTTCAAAGAGTAAGACAAATTCGAAATTATTAGAATGCCTGCAAAGTTTATTATACTTCTGTTCTTGTTGTTTGTTTCACGATAAATAAAACCCTACCATTGATAATCCTTTTACTGATATTTTATTTGAATGGCAAAAATTAAAGTTCGTTTAATATGCGTTGATTGATATTGCAGGATGTCAAGTGGGCGTTGTTAGGATGGATGAGAACTCGCCCATTCGGTAAAAACTTTGTTTTAATATCTGGCAAGCTAACTAGAATATTTTCTCCCCCTAAAGTGATGCTTTTAATACATTCGGATCTCAAAGGGATTTTGATTCCTATCGAGAACACACATCCAACTTAGGCATATAAATATGTATATATGTATATGTTGTATATCTAATTTGTGTATGTATAATATGTAGTTGTTTGGATGTGGATTCTTGCAAAAGTTTATGAGGAAACTTTGAAATTTGTTGTCGCTTCCAAACTGCCAATCTCGTTTCATTGAAAAAGGATCTCTGACCCGTAACATGTCTGGGAGGCTTTCAAACTTGTTTTCTATATGTATTTGGGTAAAGACTGAATCCTTATTCAATATCTACATATCTATAAGTTTGTGTGTGAAAAGTGTTTTGTAAACAAAACCTCAGAGTTGATTAATTTTCGTCAGATGAATTTTGCTTGAATATGGAATTTGAGTTTTAGACATTTGTAGAAGAAGAATAAAATTGTTATCTTTTGTTCACATTGACTTGAGTAAGTTAAAGTTGTGGTGCAATCAAATGTTATACTTACACCCAATATAGACTAAACGAGCTAACGCTGCTGAAAATTTACTATCTGTCGTGTATTGACGATTCTGTCTACTAATTTGTTTGAAAACCATTTAATCATATTCACATCAAAAGTTATTTTTGATGACGCAGATTCATTAGGTTCATAATTCCCGCAAAATCTCTTCTACATGCACATACAACTTAAGCCGAGCCAAATTATATCTCATGCGTGAGTTGCATCATTCTATGAATTTATCGACATTATATCCGGAGCAGCCAGCACAATTCGAAATTCGAAAACACACACAGAGAATTCCATACTGAAACCAATGTCTGTGTGGTGTTAACATAAATATGAAGGAGTTATGTACCTTATGCAGAGTTTGAAAATTATGTTACCATCGGGCATCCGCTTGCGCTATTATTTCAATTAGGTACAAGTACTGACTGTTTCTGTACATCGTGCCGCATAGAGCAGCTACATACATTTACACTATAGCCACAAATAAGATATTACCGTTCGCAGTGAAATAAGACCTCAGGAGTTGTTTGGGGCTCATACGGATTTGTTGCTTAATTATGCTGGGAAGAGCTTTTAAGTCCTTGTTTGGTATAAGTGTTCAGATATAACTCTCACACAGCAGGGTAAACTATTCCCAAGCTAAAAGCCCTCCGAGTGTAGCATCGAACAATCAATGCGATAAAAAAGATATATTTTCAACTTATAAACCTGTCATAATAATAGGTACAGCTACCGTTTTAAAATCATTTTTTCATTGTTGTTATTATTTGGAGCTGAGCTATATTTAGCAATTCTGTTTTTGTTAAATTTGAATATTGTAGGACAAGGACCATAGCTGATGACTCTATCGATAATGTGTTATGAAAATGAATATTTAAAATAAATGCAAATCAAGTGAAAACATTGCCTAAGGTATTCGGCTGGTTATTGCACGAAGAGTGCTTTTATAAGCACTTTACAGTCAACACCTCAACAGAGGATGATTGCGATTGGAATAACCTTTTATAAATAATTGCTTTATTGGAAATTGTAGCAAACATTTATCATTTGTGTCATTGTGAGTGGCCATTTCGCAAAAGTACATTTACTGATTTTAAATTGATATTTCTTCGAAAAGAAACATCCTGATTGTATTATTGGATATTTCATGCACTTCAGCGAACTTGCAGATAGGAAACAATTGTCCAAAGACTGAAAATGTTGACGAAGACAACAACTTAAATTGATACCAAATAAATACGTGATTGGGTCAAATGATGTTTGGATCTTATCATTAGGTTGGGAAAAATACTCGTGAATTGCATTGTTGACTTTTGACATTTTAAATAGTATGTTTTAATATATACTATAACTCCATATGAAAAATTCCACTATATGTAGACAGTACCCATGTGGAGTAGACTCCGGATAACTTATTTCCCAGCACCTTTTTAAATGGTGCAAGCAAAATTATATGTTTATTACAAATTATTTTGCGGAAAGTGATCTGCAAGTAGCTTAAAAGTTTATTATACAAAAATTTAATTGAGATATTGACATAATTTTAACGCAGTTCAAAATAACATCATTTCTTCTACATGAATTTCCTAAAGTTCAATTTTGCGTTCAAAATTGGAAAAAGATCCTTGCTCTGATCTCTATTGATCACTTTTTAAGTTTTGAAAAATTCAACTTTTTCAAAATGTTTAATGTAATTTAATGTAATTTCGCAAACTGGACACTTTTAACATAATTGTTCAAAATACCAAAATTTATCAAAATCGTTGGAGCAGTTTTTGAGAAAAATAATTTAATTTAAATTTTAAGAAAGATATAAATTAAAGAAAATAACAGTACGCAATTTGTTTAGCTTATCATTATTTAAAAATGGTTATGTTTGGAATTGTTTTTATTGGTTTTTGAGATATTGGCAATTTCATAAACTACCGTTACACAAAATTTTTTTTAAACAAACTATGCAGTATTCTCGTCCCTACCTGAAGTATCCAAATAATTCATTAATGATTACAAATTTTTTTAAAACAAGATTCTATGGCAGGTACTGTTATTTATGAAGAAGAAACTAAAACAGAAAAAAACAACGCGAGATGTTACCCCAAAAAGAAAATATACGAACTTTGAATCAAATCCGTTGAACCGATTCGCCATACGAATCCCGGACAGACAGATCGACGATGGACCCACTTCTTTGATTTCTTTATAGTGGTTAGACTATCTCTCATACATCATCGTTTGAGTTCAACATTTCCGCCCGATCGCAATAACTTCCTCTTTAGTATACTAATGTATTGGAGAAAGTTAAAAATAACCCATTTGAGCTTTATATTTTTGTAAGCTATATTTATTTTGCTCGAAAACGAGGAAAAATGAGAGTTTTCAACTCAACAATAATGTATTTGAAATCGGTTTAAAGTTCCAGAGTCTTTTAAGTGCAAACAAACTTTACCTCTATATATAATACTGGCCAAGAATAGCCAAGAACAAATTAAATTTGGACACACCGATCGTTAATCGTAAGCTGTTACATTAAAACCGTCACCAACAAAACCTCGCCAATTCGTAATTTTGTCATTTCACATTTGGTCAAATTCAAACCGAACTTTATCATCATAAAGCCTGAGCTACATCGAAACAAAAGTGAAGAGAACTAGAAAAGAATCAATAAATTCGTTTGTACTACTTCATTATATGGTAAACTCTGTATAATTTTTCTCAATTTAAAATTTTTTATGTCGCTGAAAGCTTGAACATGCTTCAGCTCTCAATTTTCACAAAGCTCTTTAACCAATACACCCACAAAAAAAACCCTACGGACTCACTGCCAGATCACGTTCAAATCGCAAGAGGCAAAAAAAGCAATTGCAATAAAAATCAATCAGTTTGTGAGTTTTTAAGAAATTTATTTTGTTTCACCTGAGTTGAATTCAAATGATTACCTATCCAATTAATTAATTTAATTTTTTTTTTTCTGACGTAATTTAAAATGTTCAATGTAAGCTTTATTAATACAGGATCTTACTCATAGATGTCATATAAATATGCGTGTGTTTTCGAAGTTTTCACTTTTTTGTACTTTTCTTCACTTTTGATTCGATGTAGTTCAAGGCCCCGACCAATAGAATCCGTCGGCGCCGTGCGTGCATTAAATTTACGCATAGGCCGTCCCATAGAACCCGTCGACACTTTTAAGGCTTAACTACATTCGGCAAAAAGTGACTTTTTCAAAGCTCACATACATACGCTGCTGTCCCCTCGTATTCAAAAACTTGACTAAGAATCTATTTTGACTTCTAAAAGCTCTAAGAAAGAATAAACAAAAACAGAAAGAGAAAAAACATTTGGAACAAAAACATTTAAAACATTCCGTGTGTATACTTCACTTTTTGCCGAATGTAGTTAAGCCTTTACAGTTACATTTTGTGTTTTTTTTTGTCAAATCGATGATAAACGGTGATGATGACGGTGATCTGATTTATTTTTTTTTCTTAAAGCGCTGAGTTTTAAAATGTTATGTTATATAAGTACAAATCCTTTAAATACATAAAATATACGCAAAAACATATATATATCCATATATTAACGTGACCACTTATCGCGAAGCAAATTTCGGTACACAAAATTAATACTTCACATATCTGTTGTTTTATTCATTTGTTTGGTATTTTTAAAAGTTTATGTAGCTAAAAATTACGTACGAAACTTAAAGACAGTTCCTATACTTAGGCGGGTTTTATCCGTGGACCATATTTAATTAATTAAAGAGAACTCTCCCTTCATTTCATTCATGCGATTTTCATTAAATGGTTGCAAAGAATCCTTTTTTCCGAAGTGTTATGCTAGGTCTCCACCGAACACTAAAGCGAGATTAAGATCAATCTGCCCTTAATCTACCTTCCTTAAATCTTAAGATTTACCATACAAATTTTAATCTGCTAAACACAAGATCAAAAAATTATCTTGAAAGAAACTGGGTCTGCATGTAAGAATCGGTTTGTGAACACACTAAATACCAATTTACCATACCTAAATATGTCAAAAGTGACGCTAAAAGATTAATTTTTAATCTTGCTTAATCTCGGTTTAGTGTTCGGTGAAAACGTAGCATTAAAAGCATTCTTCTCATCGTTGGGCAGTAGCAAATTCTTGTCATGATTGAATTTTTTCATTGTAAAAAAGGTAAATTGATCGAAAAATGCAGTATTGGACGATTCCATATCAAAACGCTTGTACGTGTATGCGTGTATTCTATCTTGCTGTCAGGCAAAAAAACGGACGTACGCAGCAATGGATTCTATGGTTTCAGGCCTTCAGGCTTTTTTTTTTGAGAAAAAAAAATTATACACTCTAGAATGAAAGAAACCGGCCGAAAAGACACAAACATACCTCAATGAAGTTGGTTTAACTTATACAAGGACGGTAAGGGGGTTTGCAGAAAAAGAGCAAATATCACCGACGAGAGATATCCATTAGATCGATTATTGTAACATAGCGTTATAGTTGCATTACGTGGTTGGCAGGTTTAGTATGACAAAAAATAGGGTGTTAACAGCCATCCAAGACCTAAAGCTTCTCGTACTGTTGCATTCGTAAATTTACATTTTTTGCACATTAATAAACTCTTAAATGTTTGTCATCTGGTCTGGCAACTCCGTTCAGAAGCCCAGCACATTTATTACCAAGCCACTACGGCCACAATTACTGCTTTAAATTTTTAAAGAAACAAACAATATCCGAAAGATAGATCTAGAAATAAATTTGGATTAGCTCTCACTCTAAAGAGCAATATTTGCATAATTGCTATAATATTAGTAGAAAATAAATTATATATTAATGAAATAAAATTGACTTTAACTAAGCTCTATCTTACATGATAGCGAAGAGCGATTTTTACATCCATACAAATGGATTTGTATTCTATCGATAGATAGTTAGCGATAGAAGCTTAAATGCATATCATATCTCATAGCCGTACAAGTTATAACATAACTTCAAAATGACGCCAAATTTATTCATCGAATTGGGTTGTCACCCACTCCATGTTTATGCATTCAAACACAAATTTAATGCCCGATTGACTACTGCAGCAGCAGATCTCATCACATTTCAATATATATTCCATTGACCCAGACATGCTGCAACCCTTACTTAGCATGTAAATCGAGCATTCAATATCAATTTGCTAATAGCACTTAATCCTCTGCACGATGGTTGTTCACATTTTGCCAGTCAATCAGGAGCTTTCGCTACGAGGGACAAAGGATTTGTGCTATTACCTATTCTCAACACTGCGTGTCGCCCAAAGTAATCCATTATAAACCACACCTAGATTGTTCGGAAAAGGACCACCAGTCAAAGACCCCACGAAGAAAGACTTAATCTAAATACAATTTGTAATCTATAAGTTAATTATAGAAGCACAGGGCACGTTAACCCATTCGATTGGGAGTGGAATACAACCTCACCCCATCCCACTCCACGGAGCGGCGTGGCGATCCCATCAATATTCGATGGCAATGGCACGACAAGGACAATAGAAGTGAAAGTGGATTATAATTTGCACAAAAGATCCTTTCGACTGTCGTCGTGAAGAAATGTCCCTTTCTATACACGCGGACCCGCGAGGAATCCTCCATCGTTCTCGGTCTTCGAGGCGTATACGTATCATTATGTTCTCTGAGCTGCAGTTGTTGGATAAATTAATTTAGTATGAGCTCACCGGGGATAGCACTTAAATTTATTAAGCGAACAACATCGCTCCTGCTCGTTTGGATTTTCTCTCATTTTCTTCGAATTCCTATGAATTTTTTTTTCTTTGGTTTTTTTTTCCTTGTTTTTGTTGTTGTTGTAGTTTCTTTTTGGTTGTGTGCCTTTCCCTTGCGCACATAGGGTGTTAATGTTTTGTTTGCTGCTTCGTGTCTTTTGCCTTGGAGTAGATTTATTGAGTTAACTTGTAATTATCTAGCGGCATGGAAACTTTTTCCACCGAGGGCAGTTTACACCTTCACACCGGAGGGTGTAACACCTGGAGTTACAGCACAAGTGCAATGCGAAAAAAAGAGGATTTTAATAAACCGTAATCAAATAAGAGGATTGGTTTTCTGTTCGCGTGTATACACGAACAGCTTGGCTTTCTCCCTATTCCATGGGGTGAACCTGTGATTTAAAAATTTAATTGTCAGACTTTGTAATCGGCAAGAGTGGGTGTGGTTAGTGGGTGGTAAGACCGAATTCTGTGGAATCCGAAAATAGTCATTAGATCAAATGCTCGTGTTTGTTGACAATTGTTTTGACAAATTGAACATGATTTTTTTTATTTACAAATCTTAGCTTATTGTGTATTATGCATGCTATATTTTTGGGACCGAATTAATCACTGTATAGTAATTTTGTAAAGATAATTGCTTTTCTGATAAATTGGGTGTAAAAGTGGAAATGGTGGTAAACGTTGGGTGAAATTAGTTAAAGTTAGTTGATTCTAAAATCTTCGCACGTACTCCAAATCTTACAGTGAAACAAAGCAGGGGGGTTGCATTTCATTCGACGATTTTAAATAATTGAAATAACTTTCAATGAGAAAAAGTGGCCTTTTTTCTAAGTTTTTTTCCTTCCTCCCCCTCCTAATTTTCATCTTCTCTCTCCATCCTTTCCCTGAGCCGGACTTATGAACCGGTATTATGTATGTATTGTGTTTAATTTATATTGCGGATCTCTGTACACATCGACCTCCTTTCTCCGCTACTCGTGGGTCCTATTATGAACAAACAAAATTCCAAACAACAACAATTAAGACCGATATCCCTTCAAAACCGGATGGTAGTACGGTGACTAAACTATCTACGGGTAAAGCTCCTGCTACGCCAAGCGGTGGTAAGACTGTGGCTAATCGTGTTCCACCCCGTATTGACGCAAGCAGCTATCTTGAGCAAAAAGAAGGCATTCTCCCCAGCAGTGGTAGGATTGTGGCACTTCATGGCCTTTCCTCTGCTGGTACTAACGTCCCAAGGTGGAAGTCGCGACATCGCACTCCATCTAGGTCGTACTACAAACAAGGACGTGAGTCGTTCACTTATTTGTTATTGAAAAAAAAAAACAATTGAAAAAACGTTAGTCGAAAACGGAAAATTATTAATTCCTGGTACACATTGCTCTTTAAAGGAATTGGAGAGTGGGGTTTATATCTAATTGTAAGTCTAATAGCGGGGATTGTGAAACAGTGCATTCAGTTCCAGTTTTAACTGGTGGTGGGGTGTTTGGGCGGCATGTACCGCTAACGCAACTTCATTGCTCCGCTCGAGTTATGTGCTTTTTGTCAGGCAGGCGCCTATGGCAATTTTGGTGGCCATTTGGAGCCTTTTTTCATTTTTGGTTTGGGCCAGTTTTTCGTGGGCCAAGTTTCAATAAAAAAAATTGTTATGTAAAGGCAGCCCACTTTCGCCGTAACTCAAGTTATAATAAAAGTTAGTTATTTTATTTATAGGAAGAAGTTTACGTACCCTAACGACAACATTTGTATAGAGGAAAAGAAAACATGATTTAAAGGAGAAGCTAAGAATATTCAACCTTTTACACTTCCATTACCTCTGCCGATAATAAATACTATTATAAAAGTGTACAAGAGTGTCTTACGTAGAATTAACCTCTTACCAATTTTTAATTGTTAAAACTTTAGGAGAACTCAGCTGGGCGTTCTTTATTAAAACACCCTGGCGGAAAGGTAGTCGATACAGTAGCCTTAATACATTTTGGAAAACGTGGTTTGGTTCCTAGTTATCCTTTAATCACAGGGAATGCTCATTCAGAGCAAGTTTTCTTAGAACCTCAACCTGCGTTAGGTTAGCCGTCATTTCTAGTCACATCTTCATTGATAGACACGAAATTCAATGAAGTTGGATTCAATTTCTGTTGGAATTCTGTAGAATTTTTGCCGTAATAGGCGTTCTGACGGGCCAACAATTGTTTGCAAAGCACTTATGAAAAAGAGGAAAATATCTAAGCTCCTTGCTTGTCACTGTTGTGACTGCTCAGCTGTCTGAAAAAGAATTTAACCGACAACTGTGAAGGGAAGTATCTGCCTTAAAGTCCAATGGATGACCAATCTGATTGCTTCACCGAACAAACAAGAAAAAGAGTACTGAAGAATTTTGTTTTCAAACCTTCAAAACTTTCGAAACCGAACAGTAAATCATGAATGATATTACGACTACAGAAAAGTCCAAAGAAGTTAATCTCATATTTTTAACCTGTATGTCTGCCGGTTTGCGCATGGCGAAACGATACAAGTATCTTTTCTTTTTTTAAAAAAAAGTCGACTAGCGATTCAAATCAGTCAAAGTGACTTAAATAAATGTTGATATTTGATCAAATGTTATTACTTTCCACACTTTCTAAATATTTTTGTATGACGCCATTCAAAATGCACCTCATTAAGTTGGCTAAAAAGTTTTATCTGACTCAGTTGTGCACTCTATTTTGTTTTAATAACTTTTAACTGTAAACGTAATTAAATGAATTAATTTAAAGTTTATATAACGCACTCTTCTAATTTTATAATATAACAACATTAATTAAAATCATAGCTTTTACCCCTTGCCATCGACCATATCCACTATGTCCCAAAGTATTCACTGTAGCCACTTTGAAGCCGCAATTGAAATATTCCAACCAACTAAAAGTACTAACTAGCTATATTGTAGGACTGCAGCCCTAAAAAAACTTATAGCAAAAATTTGAGGTTAATGCACTTCATACAAACGGGTAGGTAGTAAAAAACAATATTTGACATTCGGAGAATTCAAGCAAGTAATTCCACAAAGTTAACTCATGCGAGAAATCCTTTTGGCCATTATTGCACTTTTGTAGCAACTTGTATGTGGCAGGAGAATTTTTCGCTGCTGCACGAGAATTGCCACACAAAACGCATTAAGTGGTCGGGGATAAGTACTTTTACCTCGCTCTTTTAACAACCATCCTCGCACTACCTTACTTACAGTGCAGCCAGGGCTAACAACACTTACATAAACATTGCAACTGAAATGCTATTTTCCTGACAGAAAATTGATTTATCTTAGTGTGCATTGCTCTTGTGTATTCAACTGCTGCAACTTCTACCATCCGACATCCGAAGCAAACAAATTGCTAGTGACACTATCTTAAGGGATTTTAAGGATTGGGTTAGACTGAATCGACTTTTACAAGGACTTTGGACCGAACGAGTGCTCGAATAGAGTTTGTTAAAAAGAAATGAACTACACACCCCATTTAAAAGTTAAGAACTTGCCTTGGTAAACTAACGTCGACGTCGAAGTCGAAGTCATCGTCGCCATCGTCATCATCGTCGTCGTCGTCGTCGTCGTCGTCATCGTCAGTACACTACCTCGATGTGAGTACGGGTATAGTGCTTGTGGCTGCTAAATAAATTGTTCCTGCATGCTCTGCGAATATAAAATGGATGATGGTAGCGTAGCATGTGGTATGTGGAGCATTTGGTGAGCTCTTTTAATTTGCACTTTCCTTAAAATTTTATTCAGGTATGTAGCATGAAGGTATTTGCGTGGTATTGCAGCGATTAAACTAAGTCGTGGAGTAATTTGTCAAACATGTAACGAGCAAGTATTGTACCTACCCTTTGAATGCCATGAATGAAAATTGCTTTTACGACCAACCACACACAAGAAATGGAAATATTGTTTCAAATTTTAAATAATTATTCAAACATATATAAATAAATGGATGCATGCGGTTGTTAGAAAAACAAAAATCCTTTGCTACTTGGTACTTATATAGAAAATTAGTTTTAATTATAATCAAAATTCTCTTTACCATGCTTTACTGTTTACTACTTAATTTTTAATTACTTTATACCTTATTACTGAATTACATATATAGGGTTTCATTCCGCAATTTTGTCACAGTGGCTCTCTATTTTTCGTTATCTTTATGAACAGAGTATGATATTTTGTTATGTTTTACACAATCAATTTGAATTGTCTCAGTAGCGAGAATTTAACCCGCGAGGAAAAGCACTTGAGCGATCAGAAAAACATGCTTAAGGAGCAGTTGAGAAAACGTCAGAAGATCTTAAGTCAACTTAAAGCGAGACAAAACAGAGGTGTTGATAAAAGTGATTTCGTTTGTTTTTTTATTTTTTTCTACCTATGGCCATTAAGAATGATAACATTTGATTACATACCACCAAAGTAACGTTACTCGACTTCATTCTTTCACTCATCGCATTTTGGTTTTCGATGTCGGAAAAGTTGAGCGGTTGAAACCTTAATTAGAACACTACATCAATAGTTACATCCCAATAGTGAGTTGCTGACAGCGGATTAACCGACTGTCCTAAGGTTTGTACTGTTTGGGAGTGACCTTGAATGACCTGTAGCACTTGTGGCAGGCAGGGTTATGGTGGATGCTACCCTTGTGACAATGGAGTGGCACGCTGGCTATGCCCGGCAATAGCTCTTCGGATTTGGGTGAATCTAATTGTCACTAGCCGAATGAAAAGGAAATGCTCACATATACGAGGATAATGTTTTGTTGTCTGCTGTTATGACAGACGAGGCCAGTGACCCCGTTACAGGTCTTACCCGCCCTTGAATGCACCGGTTACGGTACACCAAGGTTGCTTTGCCTATCATTCCATAAGCAACCCCCGTGATTTCTCGCGTCTCAGCCTATATCATCACTTAAGATCACGTCACACCATAACTAAAACTATTTATGTGATCATTGCTTCAGGACGCGATTACAATAAAGGATATATTTTGTAGAAGAAAAAAAAGGGGGTTTAGAAAGTAAAACTCCAATCAGATGGGATTTGCATGATTTAATACAAAGATACGTAAATAGAAGACTTTTTTAATATGTATTTCAGTTAATTATTTATATGTTATTATTTAATTATTAGTGTTTTAGAATAGATAGGTTTAATTTCGTATATAAAGTAAAATACGTAAAAAGATATATTTTTAATTAATTCCGCACATTAGGCGGTAACTCAACGGAAAAATGTGCCAAGGAGTATTGGAAAAATAATAGAAAGTATGTTTTGTCGCTTACCTTAATCAACCGCAAATCAGGAGTGCACTCTGGATCGCTGATGACTGATGAAATATTCACTTAATGTTCTCGTTATATTTTATATTCTTGTTTTCTAAGTCTTGGCACTTTTTATTAGGTTAAACAAAAGATTACAACTCTTTTGATATATTTTTCTATTTTTTTTTTTTTTTTTACTTTAGTAATCTCGTTTGTAGGACTGAAGATCGGCTTGAATGGTGAAATATATCATCCTTAGCAGCAATTTTTGTCGTAGTGGGATACGTTGCGACTGCCGTTGTTAAGCTATCCGCTGGGTGATGCTTGGTGCTACATGGTTTGGTCACGCCGTGCAAAGACTCTATTCAATAATTTTCCAAAAAATGAGGGCATGAATTTTGGTTTTGTGGCTCTGTAGAAAATCCCAAGACTCCACTAAATACGACTCGATCTTATTTAAGTGGATGTCTTCAGATTTAAGTCTTGCACGTGCCTTGTTTTGATGAATTGAAACTTTGATATGAAATGGTAATTTTTGGGGTTGTAACCAACCAACTAATTAATAACCAACTTAGTTAATAATTTGCTCAGTAGTCAGTACCTGATGACTTACACTCTCTGCGGTTGCCGGTGAAGAAAACATATGACTGTTTATAAGTTCTAAATGCCGGAAGAACCACGCCTACCAACTTTATTGGAGACTTCAATGTTTCTAAAGGAAACAGTGCGCTTTAAGGATGTGACGTAGTCTTTATATAGTTTACGTTACTTTCAAAAAAAAATTAATCAATTAATACAATGATGTGTTAAATGTGTTTCGCCAATAAGGAATTGCTACACACTCATAGATGTAAAGAATGCGGTTAATTCAGTACTGCAGTTAATTGAATTTAAAAACTTATTGTGCAAGTCATTTAACTTACTAATTGCCTTAAACTTACAGAATACATTCACTTAATCATTTTAAGCATTCAGACATATAAGTTAACATGCAGTCTTTTGACTGTAAGTTAAAAGACTGCAGTACTTTATGACTGCTTAAATTCTTAAAGTCAGCTGTAAATTACCTATGTTTTATAATTCATTTTTGCAGTCAGTAAGTCTTTTGACTGCATTCATTTAACTGTATGTCTTTTAACTGCTTTTAAGTCATTTGACTGCTTGTCAAATGTTTGTCAAAAAACACATTTTATTTCTGCAACATTACAATTGACTGCTTGAATTAACTTATATGTCATGAATGCTAAAAATGACTGGTGAATGCAATTTTGCAGTTAAAGTACTTAAGTATTGTTTTAAATTACATTCAAAATTTCAGTCAAATGACTGCGACTTAGCTGAATGCAGTTTTAAAGTAATGCATTCATGTGCAACTCTGGTAGGACTCTATGCTCCAGGTGCTACTCAAAAAGTAGAGACTGCCCTCACGCGTTAAAAGGCAGACATTACCGCGATTCAGGAGATACTATGAATAGGATCAGCTAGGATACAAAGACAGAATTTCGATATTTATAACTTCTGTAATAAAATATTCCATGTGTTAGGATACCACCTTAGGTTACCGAGGAAATTAGATCCACTGCAGTTGAATATAATGGCAGAAAGGGTGGAGTACCGATCGAGGAAGGGGTAAGGCAACGAAGATACTGCAAAACGAGAGCGCGCAGTCTTTTAGCTGAAAGACATCGAATAGTTTCGTAATCGAAAAACATTAGGAAGTTTGCTGGTTTTAAGACCGGAAGGCAGGGTTTTCGAAACAGCGACAGCATTTTCAGTAGCTGATCAAGAAGAGTGAGTGATAGGACAAGAACAAAAAGCCTAGTCCATTAAGTATGTATTCAAATGTATTGGTCATGTTTTGGTAATAAAAACAACAGCGATAGCGACACTTTATCAACCAACTAAACTCCAGTAAGAGAATTAAAACAAACTGAATATAAAAAAGTTACATAAAATTTGCATTCTGGGCACAAATGAGTGATTAACCAAAGAGTCAAATTAGCATACCACTGTTCCCTGAAACCCGCAAATAAATTAAAAAATGGCCGCAAACTCCTCTTTTAAATTTTCTGTCTGTGATACGTGTGGTCCGCAGAGGGTGCTGTTGAATGTCAAAAATATCGTGTTTGAAGCCCAGTTTGACATTAATGATACCTACCAGTAATTTTTTCAAAATGGATTCCTTGGCGCAGTACTGCAATTGTGAGCGTGAGCTTACTCAAATTTAATTTGCATGCAAACACTTATACAGACACAGTTCTACATCTTTTTAAAGCCAAAAATCCTCTCAGTCGACTTGACTATCGGTATAATTACTCATCTGTGATTCTGGGATACAAGACATCTGCAACTGGACGCAAGCCAAACCAACATTACCAAACCAAAGCCGAAGGATAAATACAGAATATGTATGTGTGCCTAACTATTATCAATATATCCCAATTTCTCGTTCTTTCAAATGCTAAAAGGAAAAGCTGTATGTTGTGATTTCACTATTCTTTTCGTAAAAATATATTGCGGACTCAAAAACCATTCCATTCCAGTTACAATTATCATTCTCAAATGTGATGAATGGAAACATAACCTAAGCCTATTACTCCTATATAAAAATATTTACAAGTGTAAAACGATGCATTTGTGGTGCTATACCACTTATTAATAACATAGGGGAAGTAGACAGGTTGAATTGTGACTGCAGTTGATTAAATTTGAATAAAATTCCCTATAATAGGTTTAATTTTGAATAAACTTTCCGTTTTTGCGATTTTGTTGTTCTTAATTTTTTGGGTAGACAGTATCTAAAATGTCGTCTCTGTCACGCACCGTCAGTGGTCGAGACACCCCATATATTTTTATCGACTTTAAGGCCGCATTTTTTAAAATTTTTTGTCAGGAACTCTGCTGGGTGCAATGTGCAGACCGGCAGCAGAACTCCAAACATGAACCCGATTTCAGCAAAGTAGGGCGCTAACATGTGACTTCTTCAATATTCTTTTTGAGCAGATAGTGCGCTGGGAAGATGTGAACACGGAAATTTTACAGATCCGTCCAGCTACTAGGATATTTAGACGATATTGACATCAAAATATTTAAGAACAGAGAATAATGTGATCAAGACCACGAACAAACAAACAAGCATCTGTCCACAGTCTAAGATAAAATGTCACTAGTGGTAGCCGTAGCCACACGGTTTTAATGGTGCTTATCCACAACATGAATGATAACTTAATGAGTTCAAGACCCCTGACTCGAAGTTTAGTTTATCCAACCATAGTGCGAAGATAACGGGTGATCCAAGTAGAGATACTTTTTTCAAAAGCCTTTTTTGACAGATCACGTGTGAGTCGTGTCATGCTGTCATGTTATTTTTGTTTAGTATTGTTTGGCATTTCATAATGGAAAGACTTACGCGTGAAAAACGTTCACAAATTGTTCAACTTTATTATGAAAATTCACGTTCTGTGAGGAATGTGTTTCGTGCACTTCGCTCAACTTATGGTCAACATAATCGGCCTACTGAGCATACTATTCGCAACACCATCACCCATTTTGAGACCCAGCATTCATTATTGGATAATATTCGACCGAATAGACCACGTCCAGCACGCTGTGAAGAAAATATAGCGGCTGTAGCTGAGAGTGTACACGAAGACCGTAGAGAGTCGTCAAGATCTTAAACTGAAAGCGTACAAAATACAGCTTGTGCAACAACTGAAGCCGCTCGACCTTCCCAAGCGACATCGCTTCGCTCTATGGGCGATGAGGCCCATTTCTGGCTCAATGGGTATGTAAACAAACAAAATTGCCGCATTCGGGACGAAGAGCAACCTGAAGAGATTGAAGAACTGCCATTTCATCCAGAAAAAAAAACGGTTTGGTGTGGTTTGTGGGCCGGTGGAATCATCGGTCCATATTTCTTTAAAAATTATGCCGGTGCAAACGTAACCGTCAATGGCGATCGTTATCGTGCCATGATAACCGACTATTTGATGCCTGAAATTGAAGCTCGTGATCTCGGCGACATTTGGTTTCAGCAAGACGGCGCCACTTCCCACACATCGCATCAATCAATGGACTTATTGAAAGAACATTTCGGTGAGCACATAATTTCACGTTTTGGGCCGGTCGATTGGCCACCAAGATCGTGTGATATCACACCGTTAGACTTTTTCCTGTGGGGATATGTAAAGTCAAAAGCTTATGCCGACAAACCCGCTTCGATTCAGGCTTTAGAGGAATACATCACGCGTGTCATTCGACAGTTACCAGCCGAAATGCTCGAACGAGTGATCGAAAATTGGACTCAACGGATGGACCATCTGCGACTTAGCAACTGCCAACATTTGATAGACATAATCTTCAAAATCCATTAAATTTGAATTTTCTGTGTTTTTTTCTTTAAAAAAGTAGGGAACCTCGAAATGGATCACCCTTTATATATATTTTGACACAGTACAGTTTAAAGGCGATTTAACGGCAAATTAATTTTAAAGAAGCTTTTCATTACCGTTCTGACTCTTAGATGTTTGTCAGACTTTCGAAAAAGCTGGCGCAGCTTCAAGGTGGTATGGATCAGATTTGATCTAAGGACTCCTCCCTTAGGGTCCACTGCATCCGCAATTTGGGGGTATTAACCGCACAATTTTCATAACTCTAAGATTTGTGGCTTAAGACTTTGCTTATCAGTCAGATCAAACAAACTATTTTATGGCTATAGATTACAATAAAAAGCTATTACAAGTACCGTAATAAGATACCCTTAACAAAGGGTAAAGCAGACTGAAATTGCATCCCAATAATCCTCAGATAATGGGAAACTTGGAAAATAACGAAATTATCTATTTCCTGGTAAATCACTTCCATAACAATAGCCAAACGATCTACATTTCAGTACAACTGCAGGTAACACTTAAACAATAATTGCCGCTTCTCCTCGGTACGTTTGCGATATAAAGAGCCACACGCTAAATGGGTATTATATATCACCCAATTTGAAGTGCAAATACACCCCATTATCAGACGTACACCTTCATGTAATTCGAAACTACATTTTCTCTGACTGCAATTTTAAAACACCAAACATACAATTTTCATTGTGTAGAAACTGCACGCATCACATCCATACATTCTACTTCCCAATGGTCGACGAATGATGAATGGTTGTAGAATACCTCCCAACTCTAAGCCCCATAATAAAGTTTTCCTATAAATTTCTATAAATGGGTTATGAGGTTAAATGATAGCTACAGCACACTAACCAGTGCTTCCCTCCCTCACGCCCACGCCCACCAGCACCTGCTGAGTTCTGAATTGTAAACGACCTCCATCCCACTACTTCAGTAGAGCTAAAAAGTCCTTTGAAGACACTCTTCGCCCCGTAATAAGTCGCAAATCCTCCTGGAACTTCCTGGATTTTACATGAAATTAGATTGGCTGCATAGTACAATAGAGAACGAACGAATGGAGCGAGAACTGGACCTAGCGACAGAAAACACTTGCTGGGGGTGGTAATGATTTGCAGATGACAAGTGTGAGATAAATTCCACCGGCATAAAAGTGTAATAATCATTTTTCATTTTCAGTATCAGTGAACTCAACCAAGACACCCCTTAGTACCACCGGTCCAACGTCACCCGCCGCCCGCCCGCCATCAGACCACAGATTCTTGTACATTAAATAAGTGTCCTGGTCCTTCACTGTTTCCTAAGTGGTAGCGGATTAATCAATGCAATGGCAACGTTGTCGGCGGCACAACGTCGACAACGACGACGACAACGATGACGCCGTCGATGAGGAATGGTCTCACTTGAGTGTGAGATATGCAGGGGAGTGGAAAATTGAAGAACAGAATGGTTAACTGGATACCTGAGACTTTCGTAATGAAATTGTTTGAGAAATTTGTCAAAAAGTATCTCTTACACTTCCATTTGCGTCGACCCGACTATTTTATGATGGAAACAGCATTTAAATTTGATTAATTGATAAATGTACATATTTTTGTTTGTGGTAAAAAGCGGCGGCAGACTTAAACAAGCTGTCGAATGGTTTTCAAATTAATAGCACTGAATGACAGGGCAACGGTGTAAGTACTATGTAAAATATTTATTTATATAAATATAAAAAAAAATACAAATAAATCATAAATATTTGGTTAGTTTTAATTAATTTATCTGTTGTCTCTAATCAACATTTCGACAACATCGTACCTATGCCTCGAAGGTTTTGCGGATTACACACAACCTAACGAACCAGTGGGCCACTTTAAATTAATGATTTTTTCATTGATTCCTGATTGAATTTTGAATTATACAAAAACAATAAAACATTTCTGCTCCAATAAGCAAGAGTCCACTCGGGAACATAGATATTATCAAATGTGGGTCATGGACATTCATTTCTTAGCAAATATCATAGTAATATTGGTTGTTCAGGGACAAGTTTATAGAGTTTTAGACTTCAAGTGCTATCTTAGCAGTGCCAGTGTCACTTAAAACTTCAAATGACATTCAGCTTGGCTGTATGACAAAAATGTTATAATAAAGTGCAGATGCAACGTCCGTACACCGTTTTCCGTCGACTGGCGATCCTGCCATAAGGTGTTAAAAAGTTATCCTACAGACTTTTATCGATGATAACCATTTTACAATATTAAAAGATGACCTTACCATGATAAAAGAAATATGGATTTTGCTCCTATATCCTACGATTCCATTAAGAGGAGTCCTGACTTATGCTCACTTCAATATGGAGACTAACATTTTCTTCTAACGCCCCATGTATGCGCCATAGAATATTCCAAGTGTTTTAAGTATGAAAGGATCCGAGTTTTTTAAAACTGCATGCTAGTCTACTACCAACACTAAGTGTGTCTATTTTGATCTTGTGACAAAAATCTGTATGGAATAGCTTACCCTGATGATCTATTAAGATTCCATTCATCCTTATATCCTTGCGCATTCTACAACCAATGAAGGCTTATAAAAATTTGAATTTAAAAAAACTTATGATATGTTCATGAACAACCTCCAAGCTTTTGCTTGAGTTTAGGAATAGTCTTGAAATATGTGTCTTATGGTACTACTACACGGCCATATTTAGGAGTCATCTAAATGATGCTGTGGCAGTCATTCTAATGTCACTCGTGTGATCGCCATTTTGACTAAACTTTTTGGTGTTGCGTCATTTAAATGGCAGCCTCAAAAAAATGACAAGGCACGAAATTCCAGTAATGCCATTTTTCGACGGAAATGACAAATGACGCAGAATTTAATACTATACCTGAGCTCTCATTTCGATTTTTGTCTCGTGGCGAAAGGACGTAATGATTAAGAAACTGTTTTCTTTTTGTTGTGGTTGTGTTATTATGTGACGTCATCAGTCGTACTAAAATGACAGTAGCAATTTTTTTTGTCGTTGGTCATTATCGTCTGATCGCAAAACAGATAAATGACGCGAAATCAAAATAATAAGAAAGGTGACATTTGCCATTTGGATGAGGCATTATCATTACCATGTGATCATTATATTTTTGATCGTCATTTCCAACGGAAAATTCTAAATGATTCGTAGAGTCTGTCATTTGATTTTGGGGCAAAAATGACAATGATAGTCATATCGTCTGATCGCCATTTTTTCGCTAATGACCAATAACGAATCGCAGCTTGAATGTCTCTCTAATCCGGCATTTTTTCCTGATGTCACAACGTAATTTAAATTATTCGTAAAACTGGCCGTATAATCGTAACTCTCTTATCTAAAAACTTGTCAAGCAGTGAAACAGGTGTAATTCCATCCTTCATTGTTCGTGATGGCAATCACAAGTTGATGTTGTTTTATTCAAACATCAAACAAGTTGAAATTCGGTATACAAATTCTATAGAATCAGATCGTCTGCCCCTCTTTTAGATGGCAACTGACTAAAAAAATTAATTGTATAAATTCAGCAAGTAAAAGCGTAAATTAGTAGAGGACTATGACCCCCATAATGCGAAAACAAATCTTTATCTGAAAGATCAAGCAAGAATTGCTAAGGGCTTGCTATTTGATTCTTTGAATTGAGATAACCGATGCCAATGTGATCCAAAATGACATTTTACGTTTTTATTTTATTAGTTTTAAAAAATAATTTTTTTCAGAAAAAGGACTTAAAAACAGTCCCAAATATTGCAACTTTTATAAAAAACACAAGGTTCATGACTATTTCTTTATCAAGTGTTTCAAATTAAACTGATAACTACAGTAGAGGGATAGAGTTAAAGGACCAATTTTTAAGTTATGCATAAAAGTTTATTTTTATTTATTGGACCATAAGATGAATATTTTAGTTTTTTCAGTGAAACATTTCACGTCAAACAAAACAGTGCTGGAAAAAAGTAAACGTACCAAAGTATTTATAACTAAAACAAAATAATTAAAAAAGAAAATTATCCGTTTTTTATAAATATGGATCGTGGTATGTCGGATGCTTAAAACTTGAAAACGACTGGCCTAAATTGGAAACTGTAAGCTTTGTTGACAGATTCCTTCGGAGTGAAACTCGATAATCGCTGGGCCGATTTCCATGATTCTTTTCTTATTTTGTTTGTATTGCTGATTTATTGAAAAATCGATTTATAGCATTTTCGAATTTTGCGATAAGTGACGGGCATGTCAACATCTGACAGTTGACTTGTATGGACAATATTATTTTGTTGTCAAAAACTCAATAAGCGCGTAACTGATTGACACGAAACTTGGACAATATAATATTTTAGTATGCAAGAAGGTTTCCCTTTTTCAATATTAATAGGTAAAACTGTCGCATTCGGTCACTCCAATTTTCCAAGACTTTGGTGACAATTTCGGGCTGTGCCAACAAGCCAGAAACGACAGCTCCGGCATCGGTCCTTCAGGGTTTCCCACAAAAAAGTCCAAAGGGGTCAAATCGCAGCAATCCGAAGCTGCCAATTGACATGGTCCAGACGGCTGCTAATACGATTTGGGAATTTGGTGCTCAAAATATCGATTGTGGCATGGGTTGTGTGGCATGGTGCATCCTGCATGAACCAGAGGTTGTCCAAAACCATGTGTTCAAAAAAAACGCACTGTTGTGGGCTGCACAGCACTCACTTTGGAAAGAAGTTTTCAATATTTTCCAACAATGTTCAAGTATAAAGCGACTCATTTCGTTCCGCGGACATCTGTCAGTGTAGAAATAATCTATGATTTAAAAAGTAACCACTAGATGGCCCACCCGTTATGGGAGAATTCACTACAATTTACACATTTCCGTCCATCAGACCTTGCAATTTATACGAAAATTTCTATATGTAATAGCTTATTCGTCTCAACTCGAATATACAATGATTGCTTCTTGTCACATCGTTTTTAAATCTGTAACAAAGTTTGCCTTTCAATTTCAGCTACTAACAATATAAAAGTACTTCTTGTCAACTTGTCACACGCGAAGGGAAGAAAAATAAAATAAACAAACATTGTTAGAACCACCCATATCTTTAACGCACACCAGAGTTAAGTCAAGCTGCATAATACACTAGTCTTCGTCTACTCACTTACAGCGAATACAATTTATTTGTGCAAAATGCACGTCTCCTGAAATAAACTCTCAAGTTATGTCGTACAACATTTCCTTTTTCCTGTTCACAGCTCTTCAACGGCAATGTTTGCATACCTTTTTGTTGTAAAGATACATTTGCTAGAGCATGCACTCATATGTGTGTATATTTTTTTCCTTTAACCAACACCTTACCCCTTCCCCCTTCCCCATTGGTTGCTTGTAATCTCAATCCAGGCAAATTGATACCGCACCATTGTATTAGGCTTGTAAATGTATCCTTTGTATATTCCTCCCGCATTCGAACAATGTGCCCTCGAAACCTGTACGCTGTAGCCGCACCTGAATCTTGTGATAACGTACAGAGTTTTTGCTGTAATGCTAAGCATCCTTTGGGCACAAAACACATTTTGCCACTAGCTAGATGGAAAAGTATGTAGGTATTCAGGAAAACAACAGCTATAGCTTATTCGCGTGTTTTCCTGAATGCAAGATTTGCATTCTTTCCCAGGCATGCAAAGCAATCACTTTTTGTTGTTTTTTCCAGCTAGGTATATGTACATACTAGGAGCAATTATTTGCTCTAGGAATAAAAACAATAACCCTATGGGGTGATGGAGATGCGATAGAAGCGTCGCCCAGTGTGTGTGTGTGTGTACAGGCAGTTGTCATTAATTTCCTGCCTCTGTGCGGGCAGACTTCGTTGGCTTAATTAAAATGTCGGAAAACATATTAGCTAACATCCTTCGTCGTTGCATCCCGACTTGAGAATGAAAGATATTGAACTAGGATAATAATGGGAGACTTGGGGGATATAGAGCTTGTTATCGCATCACACGCCAGCATTTTTTTTTTTTTTCTTCTCTTTGCACAACACAGAGAAAGTGGGTGACACTTTGTTTGGATTACAGTGTATATCGCTGAAGGCAAAGCAGTGTCCTTTCGAGGATAATAAAACGATTTGTTAGAAAGGGTTTAGCTGAGATTATTGACAGCCGAAGATGGATGAGCCGGTCCATGAGTATGGATTTCGCTGAAAAATTGATGTACGCAGTAAGTTGATCTTGTATGTTCTTGTGTGTTCTTTCGGATTAGTTTATGTCCTTTTGCTGTTCGACTGTTTATATAAAGTAGATTAAGAGATGATATCATGATCTGATTGATTCAGTGGTCAGAAATCATTGAAATTTCATCACGGACACATTATTTTCTTTAAATTTGTATTATCTCGTCAGTTTATTCAGAGATTAACATATTTTTATCCAAAATTAAATAAACAAATAAATCGTATATTCCAAGATGGCCTTAAACTTCGACTGATCTCAGATTGGACATTGTTATGGAACGCTTTTCACTAATACCCCACTAAATCAACAAACAAGCTTTTTGTTTATCAATCATTTGAGAAGGTTTTCTCGGGTTACGTGAAATATTGCCAAATAAAATAATGACAAATTTAAAGTTTTTAAAAATGAAAGAAGACCAAATTGGCTCTATTTCTGAATACAAATAGAAATAATGCCAAAAAAATAATTGAAATAAGACCAAACAACTGTAATATAAAATGTTTCTTTTCATAATCGTTCGACTACTTAATTTCCCTTTTTTTATGAATTCTGTCAACAATATTTTATAATTAATTATAGGCCTTTTTTTTATTTACCAATAATAAATATTTGTAATGAGTGAAGAACAATTTTTTTTTTGATTTTTGGATATGTGAAGGATTTAGAAAGGGACTAATTTAATCAATATTCCCCAACTAAAACAATTATATAGATTTAAATCTAATGCTGGTGAAATCAAAAGATATGTGTGCTACGAAAAGCATGCAGTACAAGCATAGTGATTGATTTTGAAGGCTCTAAATATTGTCGCATACCCAAAAATACTCCTCATTTGCATTCAAATCAAGAGGATTTAAGAAACAAATTAAACTTTACAAAGGAAGAAGAAGTAGAAGATTATTTTTCGTATTCTGTGTTTATGTCAGTAACGCAACGGTTGCAAAGACGGTGATAGAAATGCCTAGTTCTACTCCATCTATAAGATGTAGTTATAAGCAACTTCCTATTGTTCATTTTGTGTACAACAATCATGTAGATTTATTAGAAAATTTAAAATTTGTGTATATTGTTTAAGAATATTTAAGACTTTAATAATAGTAAAAACGGTATAAGAAAAGCTTTTCCACTGCCTTCTTTAAATACCTGCTGGTTTCATTATACCCAAGCTTAAAACGAGCAAAATTAAAAATGTTTTCCAAATAATGCGCAAAAACAAAAATTTCGGGTCCTTCAAAAAATGCTAGCACTCCCGCTGTAAGTGCATCAAATATTCTCAGAACATTTAACTTTATAAAGTTTGAAGTAATTTTAATAAATTCATTTTATATTTTGAAAAACAATGGATTAATAAGGCTTGTTTTTAATAAAATAACTTCAGAATAAAAAGCAGACTAGATGAATAATCATACAAAAGGTTCATGTTATTTGTGTAGCTAATAACTTTTCCTCTTCTTCATATAATTTTTTTGTAAAATTAACTGGTACGCTCTGTGTCTGGTTATCCTACTGGTAAAATTATTCAAAAATAATTTTAAAATTATATCAAACATTTCTTAAATTATGTAAAATATGTCCATTAAGACATGTATGGATTTTATGAAGGATTTAAAAGTAAATTATGCAGGAAGTTGGTGAAAAAATGAAACTTTTTTAAATCCTTTGACTATCTTCTGGATGAGGATCAGACTATTTATCATGGTAACTGATTGAGCATTTGACGTATTTCAACCAAAAAAAAAGAGGAAGAATATAGATCGCAGTACCTTAATTGAACTCGCTTCTTCTTCGATAGAAAATATCTTAAAGCAACTTTCGAATAAAACAAATAAATTCCTTCCTTTAGACAATTTTCGTAGAGAGGATGGTCTGCTTTCATGAAAAAGAAGATGTAAATTGTAATGTAAAATTTGAAGAAAAATCTAGTTTTAATGAAACTATTATATGTGTAATATGTATGTCAAATCAACGTTCTGTTTTATTACAACGAATGTACATATGTTATTAAATGCTTATACAAGGTTATCATTTTGAACTTTTTCGTATACATTAGAATACTAAAGAGAAAGTTATTGCGATCGTGCGGAAATTTCGAACTCAAACTGAGTATGAGGGATGATATTACGACTATAGAGAAGTCCAAAAAAGTGGGTCCGCCAATGCCGTCCGTCGGTCTGTCTGTTTGCATACTTCGATTTTTGAAATAATTTTGTTTTAATATATTTTTTCATATAAGGATTTTATTAAATTTTAATTAAATTCGTTTTCTCAAAAACGGCTCCAACGATTTTGATAAGTTTTTGTATTTTAAACAATGCCTTTTTCGAGAAAATCAAATTTTTCCTAAACTAAAGTGATTGAAACTAATTTGTCACCATTCATTTCCGATTCATTTTGGGATTCAAAAACGCATCTCATCTACAGAGAATGTTTCGTATGGCGCAGTCGTTCACTTTATTTTGTTTTGTTCCACGAATTTTCAAAAACTAATAATATTTTATTTTTGTTAAATTTTTATTTCTGCTCACATTCTTCTTCTTTATTACTTTGTTAAGTAGTTGAAAAAAATTATTGTTAATTTTCATACAGACATATATAGGTACAATCAAAAATATGTTTTCTGTCTGATTATTACTTTTTTAATTTAGGATAAAAATGTTTAATACTTTTTTTGTTTTTGTTTTAAATTAAATTAAATACTGAGCATTATTTCTTTGGCATTATTTCAAGTCATTTCGTTTTGTTAAACAAAATAAAGATAAGTGGATAAAATTTGATCTATTATTATGATTTTATTAACTTTCGGAATATAACTTTGTTCAAACGACCGAATCGGAAGTCTTTGCCGTAGCCCACTATTTGAACCCAATCTAGAATAAATTAAAAAGCGGAGGAACAGAAAATATTCAAACTTGCCTTTAAAAAGCTTTAGGAGCTCTAAGGACGAGATCAAGAAGATAGAAGTTATTCCCACATTCTTTGAAAATACACCACTCTTTCATTACTGAAATACGAAGACACTCCATTAGAAACTGCAACGAGTAAAGTAGGTACTTCACAACTTGGTGAACTTTGTATACTTTAAGGAAGGTACCTACCACCCCTAAATATAGGTGGTACAGGTGATTGAATAGACATCCTTATTCTTTGGCGTCCCTACAAAGTAATTGTCTTTCGTAAACTATTCCTTGAACGGAGGCATTTTTCAAAAAATGTAAATAATCTTAAGACCAGCACACAAATGTACTCTCTGTGGGACAATTTCATCGATAAGAATTTTGTAAAAGTTTTTGAAAAGATTTTATATCTTATGTTGTCATCCCCGAAACTCTGAAGAACATTAATCATTCATACACAATATAATCCGCAGCTTAAATAAAATTTAAATCGAAATACAATCGTACAATAGGTACAAGCAAACGCCTCTATATAGCTATAGTGAAAGGACACGCACCCTGAATATACATACATATAGATGTTGCCAATTTTCCGGGGGAATAACTCAAATCACAATATTTCAACATGATGTATTGTATTGTAGACCGCCAAACCAAAAATTAAACAAAGGCGAATATACAGCTGTCCGCAAAATGTATTTTCTATTTATCTCGGCATAAGTGGCCGAGAAAGATGTGTTCGTGATAATGACGGCCCTGAAACGTCCGTCAACCACCATCATATCTTATCCGAGTACGTGTCCACCTCGGCAAAATATGCAGCCAGGTAAACAATGAGCCATATTCAACTTGACGTCGTAGTCCTCGTCGTCGTCGTCGTCGTGTAGACGCAATCACAAACCAAAAATCCCAGAGATTGTAGCTGGTACGTATAGTAGTTTTGTAGGTATATCAAACTCCCACAGCCACAACGAGCTCAACAAAGAAAGAAGCGGAAAATATATATGAAAAAAAAAACACACAACCGAGGCAAATCCTGGGAAATAAATTAAAGCACGCACCGGGGCAATTTGTCTTTCGGGATATAACCGCACTTTCCCCAGGACATAATACTTCATACAGCGTGAATAGAAATCTTGCATTGCTTTATCAAACATCCTCAGACCGGAGGCGGCGATGGATTGAAAGTATAAGGCAAGTTGATTTTTCGCCTACCGCTACTGCCACCGCCTCCCAATCTTTGGAGACATCTCCTTTAGGTAGTGATGGCGTAATCGCAACCCATACGAGAGAGAATGGTAAGATTTTATTCTTTGATTGATATTGCAAGGACAAACAGAGACGGATCCATGTTATGTGCGTGAAGTATTTTTTCCCCTTTCGGTGCGAGAGGCTTTCCAGCTTTAATGGAATATATGTCTATATATTATTCGTATCGGATTTAAATTGGGTGTGGGAGAATAAACAAAAATTGGCAATATACGATTACCCAGTGAGAATATAAATAAAGTTCTCAGGTTTAGTATGCCATAGAGTGTGGATTACGTTACTTAACAGTAGAGGATGGTACGTGAAAAACATTCTATATTATGTATAAAAGGGCGACAAGGACGTTTGTGACCGGGATTTTAATGAGTCTGTCGCCTTTCCCGTTCCCGTTCCCCAACAGTGAGGCCAAGATTCGGTTATTTAAAGCTATTAAAAGGGAGCATCTTCATGAAGTCGAAGCTGGTGATTGTGCTATCCCTTACGGGTATCTTCTTTCGTGTGTCGGATATTGTTTCAAGCACTCGTGGTAGCCAAAGAAGGTTAAATCTTTTTGGAATTTAATATTTGTATTTCTACTGAATAAAGAAGATATGGGAGCACTTAATAGCTACATATTTGTTTGTTTTGTATTTATGTACATGAATGTTTATACAGAGATATAAATATATATAAATAAAACATGTTTGCGCCTTATTAAAACCGGTTTTTAAGTCGCTTTGTATAGAAATATTTTGAAGATATTCAAATGTGAAGGATGGAGTTTGTTCTCTGCTTCAATACAGAAACACAGGTCAAAATCGGTTAAGACAATAGTTGCAACAGTTATCTTTAGCGTCTGCTGTACACATGAGTCGAAATTGCCCAAACGCACATTTTAAGGGGCTTATTTTGGGGAATATTTTTAACTTTCGCGTATGCACTAGTATACTAAAGAGAAAGTTTGATGTTTAAAATGTTGAAATAACAGAATTATTGCGATAATAACCCTCCCACTTCAATGCAATCCTACTCGCCCACTTGTGGGGTTCGCCAATTTGACTATATTCAATCAAATGCCGGCGTTGCTGCATTTAAGTGCCTGCTTCCAGGAAATCTTAGGCCTTCATCTTTTTGTTCGTTGATATTGATTTTTTGACAGGTTCATAGGTTCTTAGAGCCCCTCCTTTGGACCATGACAATTTCAACTGCGCTGCTCGTGTCCCAATTTTTTTAAGACGGATTCTTCGAAGTAAAGACATTTCTTGCGATAAATTATTTACTTCAGACGAGTTAAGAATGGAATTGCAAAAACGAAACATTCGCTAGCTGTAACAGTGCGAACAAAATTGGTTTGGCTTCACAAAATTTTTGTCCAAATAGCTCAAGGACAAAGTATTTATTAAAATATTTAAATTTACTAAAATTTGTTTGTATTTAAAACAAAAACTTAACTACAGAAAATGAATTGGACAAATTTGACCCATAAATACCATGCGCGAATTTTTTTTTTAAGTACAGGATACGGGTTAACTTGTCTGCAATAATGTTTCCACCACAGGAAAGCGAAATGGAAACAATATTCTTAAGTTGTAAACGTCTTCTTGATAGAACAAGTATTTTAAATTCAATGTAGCTGTCAGACGACCCAAAAAAATCGCCTACAAATATTTGGGTGGTTTTTCACGGAACTCAAAAAAATCACGAGAATATTTTCGAAAATTGATTAGAACCAATTTTGGTTTGCCCAAATTATGTAGCCGAAAATTTTAAAGTCGAGTTTTCCAATATTCCATTTTATTCGTCGTCTTGGTTTTCAAAAAACCCCCTATATGTTTCTAGGTCCAAAAGTTTAGTCTGGAGAAAGAATATTGGAATTTTCAGACTTGATTTAATAGAATGTAAAAGATACCTAAATTCATATGGAATACACTAATATTTTATTTAATTTTTGTATATTTAAACTCCTTATATTTCAAGAACACCAACCTAAAAATGCAATTACCTAATTAGATTCACCTTAATTATACTGAAAATACATAGTTACATTGTAAATTTAAATTTAAATTATATACAATGCAACCCAGGAAACAACTACTATGTATGTATGTTTATAGGAAAACAATATAATTTGGTAGGTACCTTTTTCGTCTATAGTATAGGTATGGCTGAATACAGTAAAATGTGAATGGAAACTTTTTTATTAATGTAATACTCAATTCATATCTGATCTTTATACACAATTGGTATCGTTAGCGTTCGTATATGTTTCAGTTTTACTGAGATTGAATAAAGGGTCATTCAACATTTAATTGCCATCATTAAAGAATTCGAACAGTTTCCAATTTACTTTTATTATTTCGAAAAGCTTGCAACAAGGGTAATTACGGACAAAAATGAAAAATTATTTCTCTGTACTGGTATATTGCAAGAGTACATGCTACCTATTTACGTACGTATTTGGTTGTTCCCTATAAACAACGAACTGGGAATGTTTTTTGTAGTACTACATCAGTGACTTGAAATAGCATTTGAATCAGAAGGAAAAATAATAAGTAGCTGTAACGGTAAATAATAGATAAATTTGTGTTCATTGTGTTGCTTGTTTGAAGATCTACCACCCACTTCAACTTAACTACATCATAAATTCATTGAGCACTCTTCAACATTGATAATAGGGCAATCAAACTCATCAGCCATAGCCAGGCACTATTTTAAGAATCTTTAAATTGAAAGCTCATAATTATATTGAGGACATTTTAGAACGTTACTTTTAAACATTTATTTTTGGAAAAAAAAAATGTTAAATTTTAAGTGCTCGAAGAAAGTTTGTCTAGTCGAACTTAACGTCACTATTGATAGTCACTTCGAGATAGTTAAGGAGTTCATATACCTCGGTTTAATTTATGAACTGGACGAATGAAAAATTAGTGGATATCCGGCGAATAACTTCTCTAGGAGACCGCTGGTCAAAACTCTTAACTTGGAAAACAAATTGCATGCTCTGAACTATTCTGCTGCCAGATTTGTTAAACGGGGAAAAGTGCTGAACGACTAGCGGAAAGAATAGTAAATTTGACGGATATTGAGTCCTGTGCGCGAGGAGGGTAAAAGGATGTGGTCCTAAAAGTAAAATAAAAAATATGTCAACTAGGCCGAGTTAATGAAAAATATTGCTCCAGACAAGAAGACGTTCGAATCGTAGCCCCCAGACGTTCCTGGTCGTCCCGAACCTTCATTTTTAAGACAGAGCCAACTTCGAGACGACAAGAAAGACCGAATCAAAAACGCATCTCTTGAATCCCAGATATAAAAAAAAAAACAGATTCCAGAGTGTTTGGTCTACATAAATTGAAATGTGCCTCATATCGTATAGAATGGAAGGCTTCCTTATCTGCGGAAGGGTTTTGTCATGGGTCGAGAACCCATTAAGTAAGTAAATAACAAAAGAAAGTATGTCCTACTATGAACACATTCATCAGGGTGTATCAGTAAGGAAGAAAATGCTTTTAGAGGAAGATTATTGATGGAAAAAAGCAAAGAAAATAGAATAATAGTTGAAGATTTTTATACTTAATTTCAAATTGTATTTATGTAGTACTTTCTAAAATGCTATAACTACATTGTTACAGAAATGGGGGTTGTATATTTTGCAGAGACAATTTTATAGTACAAAACACAGTTGAAAGCCTTTTCCAGGGACTGTTTAAGGGATATTACATTATGCGACAACCAAGTTATATAACTATTACTATATTGGTCTTTTCAAGTTCACAAAATCTAACAGTACCATAGTACACTGACAAAGCATCGCATTTGCCAATTTTAAAAAACAGATCACCAAACCAGCCAGCGGAACTAGTAAAACGGAAATAAACAAAGCAAAAATAGACCGGCAAAGTCTGGATCAAATACTTAAGAACCCCAGAGAAGGCAAGCAAGCTTGATCTCTTAGCCAACAAATATATCCCTTTTATTACAAGGTTATCCCTTTTACAAAGTAAAATGCTCTTTCGTTAGAAATTACTCAGTAATTTTACTACAGTACCCATATTCTTCGGCTCAATCCTTAAACCCTCAAATTCTTTAATGCTTGTTAAGAAACCAGTGACGGTACGTACTGAAAATTTTAAGTCTCTTGTTAACATTTGCCATAGCTTATCTGAGAAAGCAAATCCCTCCTTCTCATGGATGTATTATTAGTATCATTGGACTGCACATGCCGCTCGCCAAGTTTATAGGAGATGACTCGCGTTTGTCCATTGATCTCATTATATTATTATTAAATAAATATATAGTGTTAACAAACTTCTTTGTAATTCAAACAAGTACTTACCTACGAAGGCGGCGCTATTGTCCGAAATATATCTTGATCTCAACAAATAAGCCTCTTTAATTAACGCGGAAGTTAATTGTCTCCAGTTGATTGAAGTCCATTTCCAATTATGCATGCCACGCAAGGCAAGGCTTTTGTTTATTGCGTCCAGATTAGAGTCGAAAATTTTGAAAGCTTTTGAACGTTGGTGTTCATTCACTCTACAAGTCACTCCAACTTCAAATGCCCAAATTTTGTTTTCTTTTTACCAGGTTGATGGTAAAGTTCGTCGTCGAATCATTTCTCTAAACTGCGTGAACGCAAACATTCATATTTTACTATAATTTTTTTCAGTAAAAGTCCTACCTTCAGATCAACAGGACTGGAATAATTTCTTATATATAGTTTTCTTAGTTATCCAATGAGCAAGCGTTGTTCTTTGTTTTATTTATTGCAGAGCCGATAAATGACTTAGAATCTCAGCCGAATACTTTTTACCAGTTTTTTTTTTAAATAATTGAACCACTCACAAGGTGCAAATAAAATGTGTTGCCCCAAAAACAACTTAACAGTTTCAATTGCACGAATTTATTATTATGTCGTCTTTAAAACAAGAACGCTGTTTTTTTACTCTTCCGGGTTATTAATAAAAATCAAAAAGTTCAAAGAAGCTAAAAAAAAACCAAAAACAAACAATGCATTCAGTCCCACTATAAGATTACTTCTTGTTGAATTGTTTTCATGCAGTAGAAAAACCCTCAGGCAGAAATAAATTGAACAATAAATTTAATGTTGTTGCCTTCAGTTTGGGTAGATGTTTTTTTTTTTTTTCTTTTTTCTCTGTTTTTATTATATTTTATTATGGCCCACAAAAACACAAACTTTTCCAATTGACCTTGATGACTGCCACATAGAAGGACAGCTGGGAAAGAGTAGGCAAAAAGGCGTCACAAACGAAAAGGAAAAATATTTTCCCGCCCTAAATGTAATCATTACGTCCTCGGCACATGGTGGCGTATGCGTAATATTTTTTTTCGCACACAATATCAAACTTTTCATACTTTGCTGTTAAATTGGAACAATTTCCTTTGAGTTTCTTTTTATATAGATATATACATTTTTAGCGAATTCATTTGTTCTAAGTGTTACGGCTTTTGAATTTTTCGCTCGAGGGTTGTGGGTCCTTGCAAATGAACTGTACATACTAGCTATTGTGAAATGAATAATCCACAAGAATATATCACAGAAGAAAAAAAAAACATAAAATCGTAATGATGGTCTATTGCAAAGTCCACTCTGAGATATTCTATGATCCCCTAGTTCCCGAGAGTGCAATAAAATGCCGCTAGCTAGTGGGTACAAGAAGCTGAAAAGAAATGTCACGATTCATGTCGCAGAGTATCTCATGATATTCCGATGGCCTTTAGGGCGAACACAATTCACTATGGAATTGCTGAGCACAATAAGTGACTGTGGGGAATAGGAAAACCGGACCGAATGCGATAAAGCGCTAGAAGAGGAGCGAGACAAAATGGAAATTTAAATAAAAGAAATAGAAAAAATTGCGGCAGGACGTTATGTCCGGACAAGTTAATGCCATTGGCAGTACTGCAATCAGTGACTTTAAATTGGAAGACCTAACTTTTAAACAAATGGGGGTTACGATAGTGCGATTGTGCCTATTCCTCTTTGTTTTATGTGAAATGACAGCTCTGCGATGTAAAAAGATTTTAAGTTAGAAATCCAACAAAAAAAACCATTCAGTAAAAAGGGTTAATAACTTTTATTATTATCGCAGAAAAGTATGTCCAGTAAATAAAGTTTACGGATATCATGACCAGTTTATAGGAGAGTGTATTACTTATGACATTCTACTTTTGACTTTTCAATGAACTTAAAGAGATGGTGGGCAGTATTAAAGGCACAGCATTTTGCGAATTGACTGCACCATTGCAATATAGGGCGGCAAAAATGTATCCCTTTCAGTGTAGAGGCAAGATATGGGCTTATATCCAAAAAGGGTTCTTTGGATCTATACAGCCATGATAAGAACACTCCTATCATACGTATCTGCTGTTTGGAGAAACAAGCTTTTGCGGAAATGCGCTACTGCTCTTTGGCCAATCTCGAAAGAAGAGCCGGTCTCGGCTGCATAGGGGCCTTCCCTAGCATGCCGGGCTAAATATCACGTAGTATACGCTGAAAAGTACCGACGTCAACTTTTCTCAGAAAATGGAATGGATGCGGTCAGTCTCTGAACCATTATTTCACAAATCACGCTCCAAAACTGGACAGGGGTGTGGTGCTATAGTCTTTGTGGAATGAGAGTAGGGTCTTCACAATCCCCTGGGAAAGCATACGTCTATTTTCCAAGCGGAGACTTTCGCCATCCTAATGGCTATGCGCTATATTGTGAACAACAGGTGGAGGGCTAGAGGCATTTGCCTTACAGCGGCAGCCAAGCTAAATTAAAATCGCTGCTCACCCCTCTCACCTCGTCCAAGTAAGTGGTTGAACTGATGCCTTCTCTGAATTTTTTCGGAAGGCTGAACACAGTGAATATTTTGGGGTGGTTGAGCGACAACTTCACCCTTCCTAGGCGAGGTTAGGAGGATGACACCTTTGCCTTTGTTCGCATCAGGTTGCGGATTGGTAGCACAGTAGAGTAATTATGTCTGAAAGCTCCATCGGATAGTAGCAACCTCCGAGTCGGAAGCTAGAGATGTTGTATTTAAGCATATTCCAATACTAAACAGTGACTGCATCAATTTAAGTACATAATCATTTAAATACTAGTAGTGTTTATTAAAAAGTTAAATTTTTTAAATATTGCCGGACAATAGGCTGACACTTTAACTACTCCAAATTCGACTGAATTGATAAGTTGTAGTAATCTACTAGACCCCAAGCCTCTTCTTCTGGGAAGCAATTCTTAGTAGCTTGTGACTTTTTCTTGATGTTTGCCTAGAATTTTTAGGTTTAGGAAACATTTACTATCACGGAATTAACCATGGATTTGAAAAATAAAAACGTTGTGCCTAGTGAAAATTTTAAGGGTGTTCTTAACTGGAAATAGACTACCGAAGCGGGGACTAATCAATTTTCTTCCTTACTTGGATGGCGCTACAGTCCGGGGTGGACCTAGGTCTCTGAACTAATAAGCATCTCCAATTAGCACGGTCTTTGCACGGTCGCACTATCTCCAGTGACGCACGTTGGTTAAGTTGGTTGAGGTCGCCACCAAATGTGAGGCATTCGACTACTGCATTGTCCCTCCAGATTAGAGTCAAGGATTCCGCAGGCCAGAAGCTGGAGTTCATCATTTTTACATGTCCCAGCCACCTTAAACTCGTTGACTCGATCATTGTTCGCCTTTTAATACTTTTTTTGTCTGCTAGGTCGCTAACGATCCTGATGTAGAAGCGAGCCTTTACCGCACTGAAAGAGTCCAATTGATTATGAAGAATATTTTCTGCTGCTGGCACAATACGGCAGACAGGATCTTACAATGCGATATTTAGGATACTGCTTCCTACATAGTTAGCTTCCATTCCTTCTGACCTTCCATTCATCAGGCATGCATTCTTCCAACAAAATCTTTGAAATGAATTGGTGTATGCTCTCTACCAAATCATCTTCTGCTGCCTTAAATAGTTCAACGGGTTGAACTTGTTAGACTTCAATTTAGATATTGCTAATCTAACTTATAATTTTTTTTTTCCGAAAACGCCAGAATCAGGATATGCATTCCTTGAAGAATAAAGTGCACGACTGCGTCATACGAAACTTTCTCGGTACATGAAATGCGTTTTTGAATCGAAAATGGATTTAAATCACTTTTTAGGTTTCGGAAAATTAGATTTTCACAAAAACAGCAACACTTTTAACATAATTGTTCGAAATACAAAATATTATCAAAATCGTTAAAGCCATTTTTGAGAAAACGAATTTAATTAAAATTTAACGAAATCGTTATACGAACAAAAAATTAAAAAAAAATTATTTCAAAAATCAAAGTATACAAATTTGTTTATCTTTATAGTATAAAAAAAACTTTAAAACTGTTTTTAAATTCCCTTTATTAGTTTTCGACATATTGACAGTTTTATAAATTACCGTTAATCGATTTTTTTCCAAAAACTAAGTAAGCAGAATTTTTGAGCCCTTGATTGGGGAAGTGATTTTCACAAAAAAAATTATATGGCAGGTATCGTTATTTTAAAAGATAAAGCAAAAAATAAAAAGATTTCCCGAGATGTAGCCCCAAAAACCGTATATATACAAACATTCAAGCAAATCCGTCAATAAATTTCTCTTAAGTATACTAATGTATACGAGAAAGTTAAAAAAAGACCAGCAGGTCTGTCTCATGAGCAACCCTCGTAACTCCACTTTTGGTGAAAATGATTTTTTAATGCCGTTTTAAAATATGTTTGTCAGCGCGCATATTTAGAAGACCATGTATCTCCCTCCAAACTCTAAATAAGCTTAAATTATATTTACGGACCCCTTTGCAGACATTTTCATTTCTCATGTATAGTTTGATATTTGTGAGCTACTAGGACAACTAGTTTACTTTCCGAAATATATTCGAATTTTGTTAATGACTTAATCCTCATAGCCCCGCCGAATATTTACACAAGGACTTTTCCTATTACCATATTTATAATGAAATCTTTCAATATGCACATGAATTTGTTTAAAATATATTTAAACAAAAAACTAATAAAAAACATAAGGAAAGGCTACAGTCCGCTTGGGGCGAACAGTATGATACCCTATCCTGATCCCTATGTACCCCAAAGAAAAAAAACATTAGGAAGATGATGGATAGCATTTTTTTCATTCTATGAAATTTATAGAAAAAAAAATATTTTTTTTAAAAAACGCCCCCAAAAAGTGGGCGTGGCCAAAAACTTTGTATGGGCGATATATTGAGAAAAATATTGGCATAATATATTGTTAAACATTTTTTTTCGATTTCTATGAAAATTTTCGAAGAAAACAGCATTTTAGTGAAAAACTCCCACAAAAAGTAGGCGTGGCAAAAAACTTCATATGACAAATTAATAAAGGTGGGCAGTACCTACATATCTTGTGAAGGTTGTACAACTTTATCTCTCTAACTTAAGCCTTAAAACGGTTTTTTCTAAATTGTGGGCGTGGCAGTGGGCGTATTTTAAAAATTTTAACACTTTACCATTTCGGAACCCTAGGGAGTATATGTTCCAAATTTCAGCTTCCTGGTATAATTTTAAAGGCCTCAAAAGTTGATACGGACGGACGGACGGACGGACATTGCTAAATAGTCTTAGATTTTGGTCCTGATCATAAATATATATACTTTTAGGGGTCTGCGACGAATATTAAGGGGTGTTACAAACTATGTGTCAAAATTAATATACCCTTAGGATAGGGTATAAAAACCCTGTGAATATAAATCACTTCATAAATTGACGGTCGTTAGCTATAATTGATATTCAAACAAAAGTGCTACGCCCATTCGCATGGTCAATTAAGCGCAATGTTTACAGCACTTGGCATCGACATTTAAATCCATTTCAAACAGCCTCAGGGCGGGTACACAATTCCAAAATTTCATTTGTTCCAAACATATGATGCTCCATCGCAAAGTAAGCAAATTAATTTCGCTTTCGACAATTCTGACATTTAAATGGATGTTAATAAATTAATTAAGTTTTAATTTAACTTTAACGCAATGGCAGCTGATGTCAGTGTGTCAGTAATGGATTACTTTGCAGCCCCAACACTTTATTCAAAAACTATTTTAAATGGGTTGTCTCTCCTTTGCCGCCGCTCTTGAGGTCAACAACTTTGTGGCACAGAAAATTTATTCGAATTTAATTTGTTGCAAATGATAGCAGAATATACGACACAAGGCGTGTAACTCATCACATCTACTCACACATACATATGTACGTGCTTATAATAATAGTCGTCGAAAAATCCGCGCAATCATAAATCACAAGGACCAAAAGAATAACATCGCTGTTCGCTGTTTGGTCATTAATACTGATGCGCGGTCCGCTAGCACCTCTGCCACAGGGACACGACAGCTACTAAATGTTGCTGCCGGATGTAAGTGCTACATATAACGAAGATAATGAATTCACCCTAAAGTCCAGAGTTTTCGATATAATCCAATCAATGAATCCTTATATTAATCAGGGAACATGGCGGTCGTACACCAGGCTGAAAGGGATGAGATGGGGTTAGCGGCGGCCGGCCAGCGTGTGGTGCATCGCGGCACACAGTGTGGAAGACCTGAATTGAAAATTAATTTTCCATGCTGTCGCGTTTACGCTTTGTTTCCCGACACAAAGCATGTTGTTGTTGCTGGGCGATAACCCATTGTGGTTTTTAGTCAAAACAGTTGCACCATTGTTAGTTGAACAATAATAGCTTCTTTACTTCAGCTGCTGTGTGTACTGGGTAGTCGCTTTTGGTGGGATGATCCTTTGTTGGGGAGCGCGTTGGGAATGCTGTTCCACGCGAAGAAGCCGCACAAATTCATTGCGAATGAGAAGGTTTATGCATATTCAAATGGATGTTACATAATTTGAGAGTTGGGCGGCTTATGCTCAGATTGGGATGATTGCAAGCGACCATTAGGCTGCGCGGAGCCTAGTGAGACTATTGAGTCTCTCAATGGGTATACTGTTGGCATTATGATGTGCTTATGTACGGGCAAACGCAAAATTAACGTCTGGTGGTATTGCAAAATTTGGTTATGCTCCCGCTGTTCGGGATTCAATTACACTTTACTTTTTGAAAATTCAAATTAATCGGCTTCTTTTAGTCGCAATTTGAGGCTATGTCATGTTGCAGGCTTGGCTTGCTTGTGGTTGTGAAATGTTGTTTAATCATTGCAAATTTTGCATAACAGACCGCTTTAGCCTTATAGACTATAGAGATAGGCAATTGACTAATATATTAGGCACAGACGCGGTATGCACGTTGTATTTTTTGAGTTCATCTAAGGTTATATCGATGGAGATTTTTGAGAGTCAGCTTTGCTTTATAGCTTGAAAATGTCTTCCCAAAAATTTACTTGTTCATTAATTTAATTTAGCTATACGTAGCTATGTCGCAATCGCTACCGTCTTGACAGAGAATGTTACAATTTTACGCTTGGTCTCTCAAAACGTACCTAAGCTTTTTCTGTTATTTTTTTGGCTGTGAAAAATTAACTTGGTCTCAGGACCGTAAATTAAGAAAACATATTTAGTTGCATCTAAAATAATCCTCCATATAATAATAGCCAAGTCAATTTTCTGTCTTCGTTATGACGTTTCTGTCCGATCCAAAATTACTCGGAAATTGTTAGGCCTGTGAAGCTGAAATTTGAAATTTAAGTAGATCATGGCCTGAGAAGTTATAGTTTCAAGGCTGCTACAACTTATAAGCCCTTTAAATAACAACGCCATCTAGATTGGAAAATGGATTAATTACAAGACAAAAACAATTATAGTTGTGACATAAATCCAAGTTGTACATGGAATATGTCGCCAACTAAGTTTGGGTAGATGATAGTTCAGTACTCCGACCGTAATTATAATATCGAATCGAAATTTTGGTGAAATTTTATTAGAGTTTTAAAATTACTTGCAAATGAAATAAAAAACATAAGGAAAGGCTACAGTCCGCTTGGGGCGAACAGTATGATACCCTACCCTGATCCCTATGTACCCCAAAGAAAAAAAACATTAGGAAGATGATGGATAGCATTTTTTTCATTCTATGAAATTTATAGAAAAAAAAATATTTTTTTTAAAAAACGCCCCCAAAAAGTGGGCGTGGCCAAAAACTTTGTATGGGCGATATATTGAGAAAAATATTGGCATAATATATTGTTAAACATTTTTTTTCGATTTCTATGAAAATTTTCGAAGAAAACAGCATTTTAGTGAAAAACTCCCACAAAAAGTAGGCGTGGCAAAAAACTTCATATGACAAATTAATAAAGGTGGGCAGTACCTACATATCTTGTGAAGGTTGTACAACTTTATCTCTCTAACTTAAGCCTTAAAACGGTTTTTTCTAAATTGTGGGCGTGGCAGTGGGCGTATTTTAAAAATTTTAACACTTTACCATTTCGGAACCCTAGGGAGTATATGTTCCAAATTTCAGCTTCCTGGTATAATTTTAAAGGCCTCAAAAGTTGATACGGACGGACGGACGGACGGACATTGCTAAATAGTCTTAGATTTTGGTCCTGATCATAAATATATATACTTTTAGGGGTCTGCGACGAATATTAAGGGGTGTTACAAACTATGTGTCAAAATTAATATACCCTTAGGATAGGGTATAATTACTCGAAAGCTGTACAACCTAGAAATCTAAAATTTGGAATATAAGTAGAATATGTGATGAAAAAGTGGAGGAATGGATGGAGATTTTTTAAGTCAAAATCTACTTAAAATTACTTCGAGTCTTGCAATATAAAACCATAATTAAGTGAAGGGGTGTTTTTTTTACAGGTGTAAAACTTTGAAATGAAATAAAATACAAATATTTTTTTTTAATTTTTTTACTCGATTCGAAAGATAAGCTTCTGGCAATATAAATTAAATATGACTGTTGGCATATGAGCGCCACGGCTGGTTTGGACGTAGTCTAATCTTGAGGTCAAATTTTAGATGAGTTTTTTCAACATTTGTGGCCGTACACCTGCAATAAAGGGGCGAACGTTGTGCTTCAAGTCGTCAATCATTTCGGGCTTATCGGTGTAGACTAGCGACTTCACATATCCCCACAGAAAATGGTCAAGCGGCGTTAAATCGCATGATCTTGGAGGCCAATTCACGGGTCCGTAACGTGTAAATATACGGTTACGAAAGGTTACGAAAGGTTAAATCAATTGTGGCACAAGCTGTGTGACATATTGCGCCGTCTTGTTGAAACCACAATTCATGCACATCATGGTTGTTCAATTGATGAACGAAAAAGTCAGTAATCATGGCTCTATAGCGGTCACCATTGACTGTAACGTTCTGGCTAGTATAGTTTATAAAGAAGCACAGACCAATTATTCCACCAACCCATAAGCACACCAAACAGTCAGTTTTTGTGGACGTAACGCTAAACAAAATTCGCTTATGAAAATTGGAATCATGTATTTCGAACAGAACCATTATTTTAAAAATAAATTTGCACAATTTGGAAGCGTTGTCCAGGCGTCGTCAGTCTATTCATGTTGAAATGCTAAACTAAACTTAAAATAAATCATTTGACAGCTGACAAGTTAAAATAGTGCTGCCAACTTAGAGTTCTATACCTCTAAAAAAAACCCTGTATAACACAAAAACCATAATAGTTGTGACATAAATCCAAGTTATACATAAAAATAGCACCATCTAGACTGAAGTGTAAACAATCCAGTAAAAGCGTCTGAAAATCGGCACGACATTATTGACTTTGATACCTTAATAAAGGAAATGCGACTTGTTGTAATAGGTTGAAAATAAATATGAGATTGTAGTTGTAAATAACTTGGAAATCAATTTGTAATGAATTAAACTTTACTTGTAAATTATTTTGCAGTAAATGACGAAGAGATTTGTGCTGCTTTACAAGTAAAGTGCGGGGATGCCGACCAAGTTGCTTATTGTTAATTTAAAAAAAATTTACGATTTGTCCACCTTGTGTTGACGTCCTGTCCCAATGTCTTTAATAGTGCATCTAACTAGGCAAATAGATGGTTTTAGACATAGTCTCATTTAGGTTTTGCGCCTTCTTATTTTTTGTGCTTTACAGTTATAGCACTTAAGATGCATTCACAGAAATATTTGTAGAAAAATCCATTGGCAAACTCCATAAATCACATCCTTAAAGATGTCCTGCTTAATGTCGCTTATAAGATTCTATCTAACGTACTGTGTGAACGACTCAATCGGCACGTATCAGTGTGCCATCCGGCATGGCAAATGTACAATAGCCCAACGAATTTCTAGTTGAGGCACACCATCTTTTCATGAACCTCAAAGCCGCATATGATAGCATTCATTATATGCGTGTTAAATACTAGCTACCCCGCCTTCTGGAATGCTCTTCGTTCATCATTCTTTATAAAATCCAATAGGCTTCAGCATACAAATCAATGCCTAACCGAATCAGATGTTGTTAATTAAAAAATGTCTCTCTGACAACCACGGAATTAACTTGCGCGTCTATCATTTTTCGCTGGCCGTAGTCCTCGAAATTAATTACGAAAACAAACAAATATAACTGACCTTTCATTCAACTGTCTGGCTGGCTCTCTGAGGACGAGAATAAATAATTTTCGATGAATTTACTTTTTCACCACACGGTATCTATCTATATTTACATACACACAAACATATGTATGTGTGCGAGTAGACCTTCAAGAGCAAGGGCAATTAAAATCGTCATCCAATTCGGATCATTAACATACATCCACATGAACGTAAGGGTATGACAGGCACTCATCGTGCGTTTGAACACGGCTACGCTCTGTGGTTAAATGCTAACAACCATGGACAAGTTGAAAGGGAATTTCATTTCATCGCTGTAATGATGGGGCTTCAGGAAAATGTACCTACCTATACATAATGCATACAACAAACCACCACCCAGGATATTACGGGCGACAAGAAATGTTTACACATCGAAAGGTCCTAAGTAAACATTGCTAGAAATAATTGAAAACTCACAATGGTCGCAGGAAAGCATTGCTATGTTCCGGATCCAGATGGCAGTTCTTCTCTTCGTGAATAATTCAACAAAATTCGATTTTTAGCAGAGTTGACATAATTAAAAAATTACAAAAGTCAAAGTCGTTTAACCTGGGGTTTGGGGATTGTTAGAAGAGTTGTAAAAGGTTCAGCTGGTCAAAGAGGATGTTTAAATAGAAATAAATTTCGGTCAGGTGGGGGCAAGTTGTTAAGCTGAAAATGCATTGCTAACCAAAATAATTTTTTTTTTGGTTCGGCTTTTATGTGCTTTATCAAAGAGCAAACAGTGAAGTGTTTGTCATGCATAGCAACAACTTGGTAATTTAATGGAATTTAAATTTCAATAGCTCTTATTGACACTGAGTGCGGATACATGTAAATCATTAGAATTCCAAGCTTTTTTCATCTTCGTTTTAAGGCATTCCATCCAAATATGCGTTGATAGACATCTTCGAGCATCAAAACAGCATTTGTATTATCCTAAGGGCAAAACCCTCGTCACAAACAAAGGCATCCACTTAGACGACGAGCAGAGAGTTCCTTAAAAGCACAGCCGAGTGGCTTCTATTCATTCTTAACATAAAATTATCATAGATCATTTTCCTATTATTTACTTTCTGTCATAAATTATCTCTTTGCTGTCTTTGGTGGCTCGCAATTGCTTGTGGAAATAAATAATATAAATGGTTGTTGTGATGTCGACCCGTTCCCGCCCTGCTCCCGTCAAAGATACTTACAAAAAAGATATATGCACTCAGGGTGTTTTTTATGTATGCTAGAGTCTATTTACGAAAGCTTTTGAATGTGAAGATATTATAATTTTAATGTTTTTATTCAGGGAATGTGAAGAATTTTTTTTTTTTTTGATTTATTTGCATACACTTGCAGTTCTAGTTAAGTGTGTGTTCGATGATTTAATTTGCGTATGAATATGCAATGGGTAAATGCGGGGAAATGATATATTTTATGTCTTATTTTTTAATTTTTTAGGAAGGACGGAAGGAAGGAAGTGATCTTCAGATACGTACCTACTCTCTGAATTTAATCGAACTTATTTAGAAGGCATTGGGGTATATGATTTATTAGCCAAACTTTCACAAATTCTAAAGGTAAGAGGAAAATAATTTATTGAAAGTCGTAGGTACGAATCGAACAAAGAGTTCACAGATATAGATTCTCATATGCTTTTCTTTATATATTCATAAAGAATTTATTTTTAAACACAGAAGAGTCTACTTAAGACTTCAAATTTTAAAAGAAAATTTGAAATTATAGGTATAACGACTTACGAATACTTAAATTAGTGGTGTCTTGCGAAGGAATGTAAGGGACGGGAGGGAAAACTCTTAGGCCCATTTCATACTCATACTGATGGTGAATGGCTACTGACTGTTCATTGGTTTTATAAATGTTGTACAATTTTTTGTATTACATGGCGCCGACTGCACAACAGATCCCAAAATCAAATTGCACTGTCACACATGCGCTGTAGTATGTATTAGGCCAAAGTGGCCCATTGATTCTGCAAAACCTTGCTTCTTCAAACATTGTTCGTGCGAAAATATATTTTTTTAACGCGAATGGTGGGACCTACAGTTTATTGCCGATTCCGAACAGAAAATTTATTTTGAGAAGCTTCTTATGACATTTCTTAATTTGGACGTTTGTTAAACGTTCGCAAAAGCTGGGGCAGCGAATAAAAAGCTTAAGGTGGTACGGGCAGGGATTTAAGCCTTAAAAGGCACAGGATTTTATTTTTATTTTTTTTTTCTTAGTTTAAAGACTGAGGCTACTTATTTGCACTATGCACTGAGTTAACAGCGCCATCTAAATTGTATAATATCTAGATTGTCATAATAGTTGTGACATTAATAGAAGTTTCATATAAATTATAACGCCATCTAGATTCGTGTAGACAATTCAGTACTCCAAACGTAATTATAACAAAGAATCGAGTTTTAAAATATATACCCCGAGAAAATGCACATTAAAAGCGCCAAGACATTATTGATTTTCATACAATAATATAGGAAGTGCAACATTTTGTATTAGGTTAAAGATAAATAAAATATTAATATTGGAAGTTAGTGGGAAATCAGTTTGTGAATTATTTTGCCCAATTAATGATGAAGAAATTTTGGTTATTTACAATATTCGGGAGAAAGATTACGCCTAATGGATAAATAAAGATTAGTCAAAGAGAATAAATAGCGTTATATCTACAAAAATTTGAAATCATTATAAAATTCGCTAATTCTCCCATTAATCGAAATTAATTTTTTGTTCAACGTGGGACACGAAATAGTAAAAGAACTAAAGAAACTTCTCTGTGTTACAGTTAACAGCTTAAAGATATGCTGTACATGGAAGTGCTATATCTTGACCTACTTCCCAGATTTTTTAAAAACTCTTTCAACATTGTTACGGTGCTCTTCCGGATAAGTTATAGATTACTCTTTTCAGAAAGAGTGATGTAAAATGTGTTCGCATTAAGAAACATTCTTATCGTCATACTCATATATCATACAAATATTTTTCATAAACATGAAATTGCGTGTGAGTTTCTCCAAAAGTGTTACATTTGATCACACATGGAAGGTACAGAATTTATTAAAATCAATTTAGGAAATCGATGAACATCGTTTAAGCCTTTTTACAAAAAAAAATAAAAAATTAAACGAATTAATCCAAAAAAAAAATCATTTACAGGGTAAAATCGCTTTTTCCCCTTTCTTAAAAAGTAATAGAGCATTATAATGAAAAATTGTTGAGGTCTTGTTGAAGAAGACTTCGACAAATTTCGTAAGGTCGGTATAAAGAGACAGAGAAGAGTTTTTAATGACTCTTTAAGAATCGCTTATCGAAAAAGAAACCATGGCACAAGGACACAGATTCAACGAGATGTGTGGTAATTGATCTTTGAGGAAGCCATTATGGCTCGGAGAAATAGGAGACTTACAATAAAAGCTTAATGCATCACCATGGTCATGCCTTTTGTAAAATTTTGTGGACAGTTGTTTGAAGAATATGGAAAAAAGGTAGCAATGTTGTATGGGTCGGCTGATGGACTATTTTCAAAACCGTATGATTTTCTTTTATAGTTGACGAATAAGGTTGTTTTGTGCACAAAATAAGAAAGGAGATAATTGGAATAGTCAGAAAAATAATTGGCGCGAATGAAAACTGCACATAGCTTTGTTTTGTAAGGAGCTTGAGTCCGTTAAACGATCTAAGAATTGGAAAACTTTGGCCGAGCTAGTATTCGATAGATTGAAGAAGGATTGATCAAAGGAGTTTTGGATGATATTCTTTACATCCTCATTTGTGGCGACTTTACTTTGCCTCAGCTGTAGAATAAAATTTGTATCATCATTCATCATCATCGCTTGCCTTTCTAGTGACCTTAGTTACAAATTGGAGTTTCACCCGGATGTGGTGGCCTTGGATCTTTAGTGGATTAACACAAAACACATCCATATAAACGTGTTTGCTTTATGTTGATAGTTTATTATCAGCTTAAATTCAGCTTCTACAGGGAGCTTTTAACACCTACTCTGCCTTACCTGACTGACTAAGATATAAACACACAGCCCAAACTTAATATTAAAGACAGGAAAAAAAACCGTTCTAAGCCAGCACTCACTATTGCACAGCGTCAGTATTGTACAAAATCATTCAATAACTAAATTATTGATTACACTTTAAAACCCACCCGTCATTGAAGAGTTTTCATTCATTTTGTATTCAATATCGCAATGCACAACGGGACGATTCCTATTCTCATATCTATAGCCATTCAAATACAAGGACACTCAGATCTCATTACGATTCGGCTAGCCACTATTTACATTTCGTATTATGATCAAAGTTTTTGGGTAATAACAAATAAACACCAACACCAAACCCTTTTACACACCCGAAGAGCTGAATTTCTGAAACGACAACTTTATTCTTATCAGCAATGCCAGTTACAATCCTACTTAGAATAAACTAAATTGTAAATATTATTTTCATAGAGGAAAACTTTTACCGGCACCTTGCAAACGAGTTTTGCCCTATCTCAATCCTTAGTGGTGGAAAAATGGAACGATTTCTCCTTACGAACAGAAATTCTCATATTTATCGATGACACAGTTCAGCTTCCATAAATTAGCAATCAATGTAAATTTTCAATTTCATACCAACAAAGACACGATTCCGTCTAACACCAGTCGCAAGAACGGCATTGAAACTTTGTCCGCCCCCGCCTAAACGCCTAGCCATCGCCCACATTGCAAGGATATTACCATTTCTCGAATTCAATCTGTACACGCGAGGGTAAGACCAACATCCACAGACGTTCTGCCCTGGTGGAGTCAGAGCATATTAAATGGTGCAGAAAAATTTCCAATCCATTGGTTAAACCCACGAGTAACGGCAAACGGAGACCGATTTCCAACAGGAACGAGCAAGGCAGAACAACTGAGTGGAATATAAGAACTGATGCCAACTAATTCTTGGTCCTTGCAATATATTCTCGATTTATATTGCTTAATATCGACCACAATCGAACGCACTTAAACAAAACGAAAAAAAAAAATAAAGAAACGGTAACATCGAAGAAAAGCCATCAAATCCTTAGGGCAAGAAATAGAAATTCAAATTGACTTAAGTCAAAAAGAAAGAACACTTTCAACGATTGGCCACAGCGATGAGGAGACACACACATACTGGGTAAATAAGAGAGTTGTGCAACATTAAAGAAGGAACTAAAAAGCCACTCAAGAAAACACACCGAGGAATACCAAAAGAAACGTAACCATGTCTATGGTAATAAATTTTCATTTACAAACCGAAACCTATTGCTATACGATGGCGTTATCGAGGTAATATGGACCAAGGAGAACGAGAGAGCAATGTACGATTACCCTATTCGGTGGTATGTGATGGCATGTGCCTTGCTCTCGATCCCAAGGTAGCCATTTTCGGTTAAAGTCCTGGTTGGCTGCCATATACGTTTTCGCATATAACATGCGATGGCTTTGTCGTCGTCGCTGCTTCTTTTCTTTTCGATTTCGAGGGAGGATTGCCTTAAAGTTATGATTAAATGAGAAAACCATATAAATGTAGTGGGTACGAAAAGTTATCGAACTGTCTTTGGATATTTAAATATACTTTGGCCTATACCATGTCCGTCCAACCATCCGATACATCTTTTGAAGCTTTTATCCTTCAACAGGAAAACTAAAATACATAAAATTCTCCTTCTGAAGGGGATTTTCAAACCTCTTGTATGTTGTTATGGCTGACAAATAAATAGTTTTCCTTTAAAATTTCTTCATCAGCTGAAAATGATCTTAATATAACTAGAGTTGATCTATTTTTGCAAATAAGAGTAGGAATTTTACGGATCTGTTGCGCATGAACATGACAATACCAACTGAGTTGTTCGTGCTCCAATTTTTTCGAGATGGGTTCTTTGACGTGAAGGCTTCCTCGGATTCTGGAACTTCTAATTCGATCAAGCTTTGTTACTCCTGCTGAAGCTTAAGCTGAAGCATCTTCATCTCAGCTGCTATCAAATTGCCCTCTTACTTTTTGTACATTGTCATTGATGCACAACTGCAGTTTAGAGCCTTCCTTTCTGCTTAGGGGACATTTTTCGGTCACAGAAGATGGATAACCTAAAATCTGATATAGTAGATACATGTGGACATATAGTAGATACATGTCAATTAGTCATTTGTTTTAAGTCTCCACTTTTCATTGAAAATAATACACATAAATAGAAAATCACTGTCATCGCTAATAAAATCCACAAAACAATATAAAGTTAAACATACCATTTCTGCGTTTTTATTTTACTTTCGATGGTTTTCAGCAAGTAAATATATGTTTTTCTACAGATTCTAGTGCTGACTTTTCTTTTACATTGTTTTCTCAACATAAATAGCAAATAGCATTAACATATTGAATAAACATAAGGAAAGGCTACAGTCCGCTTAACCAATGTAACAACACAGGGTAACCCTACAAACCATTATGGATGGACTTACAGTGGAAATATAAAACAAAAAGAGAAACGCGATTATGTTTCTTGTTGCAAGTTGGTGTTGAACATACACCATTTCTGCGATCAGTGGTTCATATGCTCTTAACGTTCATATCTGTTTAGATACTACGTCACCTAATAAGCATGGTTCTAATAAATCAAAAAATGATAGTCTTAGAAATGGTTAGAATAAGTTAAAAATAATGCAGAAAAAAATCTTTAAAAAATTGCTTAGCTTAAATCCTATCTGTGAACTTGAAAAACAATATTGCCACTAGCAAATCAATATTTATTACGACCTATTTAATACCAATCTTGTTCCTACATTCAGATTATGATATCTGGTCCACCAATTTCCTGTATACACTGTTAATGACATTTGTCCTTTTTGCTACAATCATAAGCATAGTTTTCGGTTTTTTTGTGCGCAGCACAAACGCCAATGGGTAAACTCCCTTAGCTTTGTCCTCTTTGCAAGCTCTATAAAATCCATTCTCAATCCTTCCGTTCACATCAAAAAAAAATTGTAATGGGAAAAAATGCGAATCCAAAGGAAAAAGACGAAACAAACAAACAAAAATAGGAACAAACTACAAATGCTGAAGCCTTTTTGCCGAAATTCCAATGGAAACATGTCAACAACCCTCAAGTGGGTGGCTATATCAGACACACATGATTGTTGTGCGAATTTAATTTTCCTAATGCATTCCATTACACACTTTCAGACGCTTGATTTAGTGCTTCACAGAGTGGGTATCCTCAATGGGATTTCGTCTTATACTAGGTTACATTCTCGCCGAGTGACAGTGGCCTCTTTAGCGTGTAGTCCCCCGGTAGAGAGTGAGAGATATAGAGTTACGGGCAAAAGCAAAGTCAAAGGATATTAAATAGAAGGTGGATTGTGGATAACGGCGGCCGGCGCTCAGATAACTTTTATTTTCATTTGATTGCATTTTGAATTTTCTTCCTTTGGAGGATTGTGTTTTTTTTTTGTCTTCTTTCTGTGCTTGTTGTGTCGAGGTTTTCTGTTATTTTTTTTTTCTTACCACTGGGCATTAAAGTGCACTTTTTGTAGTGAAGTCAGAGAGGATTCAATTTAAAATTTAAGTCTTTCTCGATCCTTTGGCCACTTTAAGAAATTGGACGACAGTCGAATCAAGTGCTTAAAGAATGAGAATAAAAATGGAGAACTGCTCTGCTCAGAACAGCTCTCTATTGGACAGCAAAATGGAAATGCATTTTTAATTTGCAATTGCAATTGAGAAATGAGAATGTCGAAAAGAATGACTCTCCATCGGATGAATACACTAATGGAGTTTGAATGGAATAATTTGGTAAATTGGTCAATAATGAAATTAAATCGGTGGAAGCTTTCGACATCATGGAGGGTAGATGATACTTAGCCATAATATTATGACTGTAGGTTCAGAGCAGTCAAAGGTGATTAACAATATTATTTAAATAATCTCTGGAATTGAAGCAGCATGAAATTTATATAAGTTCAGCAGTCTTAAGAATGCTTGACTTGAGCAATTCCTAATGTCTTGGTATAATTCACAAAATCTCATAAAAAATAAAGTGAATGACTGCGTCATACGAAACTTTCTCGGCATATGCGATGCGTTTTTCAATAGCAATAGAATGGTAATATTTGATCAACATTTTGAAAAACTTGATTTTCTTAAAAATGCCTGAAATTTTTGACGTAATTTTCCACATTGGACACTTTTAACCTAATTTTTAATATGCAAAAATTTATCAAAATCTTTTAAGTCGTTTTTAAAAATATGAAAATCGTTGCATGAAAGTAAATATTATAAAAATTGAAGTACTTTTTTTGTCATTCCCTTCATTAGTTTTTTAGCCAATTTTTTTTCAAAAAAAAATTAGTACGCAGTTTTTTTGGCCGCAACCCAAGTATGCAAAGTACAAAAACGGACCACAATCCATGGAATATTTTTTGAGTAAATGAGTTTTTTTTGAAAGAATCAATTGTATGGCAGATATCGTTTTTTTAAAAGATAAAGTGAAACTGAAAAAACGCTTTACTCGAAAGAACAAACTCACTCACTTGGACTTCTCTATAGTCATCCCACTTACTCAGTTTGAGCTCAAAATTTCCGCACGATCGCAATAACTTTCTCTTAAGTATGCAATGTATACGAGAATTTTAAAAATGTAGTGTTCCTTTTATTATTTTGATTAGTTTACTACAAACTCAATTATAATGAACAAATAGGTTCTTAAAGAGTTATTAACTCCCTACTGAAGATATGAACAGCGCAATGAGGATAGATTACCAATAGATACTTTGCTTGAGCTCTATGAACCTTGCTGGATATTGATCTTTAGCCAATCATGCCAGAAGATTTCAGAAAATGAAGCAAAATTTAGTAAAATTTCGTAAAATCTGGTACAAACTAACATTTGTATATTAACTGCAGGGTCAGACGTTTCAAAGGCTTGATTTTTCTCAATTACTCAAATATTTGTCAGAAACACAAAATTACAAAGTTACAAAGAATGAATCAAATTCCTTCTAGGTTACTTTCGTATTAATCGTTTTAAAAGGACTTTGATGAAGTACTTACATCGAATGCGCTGCTGATAAATGGGGAAATTAAATGGCATATTACGGTACATAATATTTTTTTTCTATTTTAAATGGCATTCAGATCGACGGGTGATGGACATGAGCAACGTTAATGTTTTCGTATGGTAGTTTGAAAGACCCATTCTTGAGAGTTGCAGTGGACATTTTTGTAAAAATTCCTTCTGTGATTGCAAGGACTTGTTGGAAAAATACCAATTAAGTTAAACAAATTAAATGAGAAAAAAGTCCGTTGAATATCCTGACTAATTGCTGTCATTATGGTCTTTAACGCACAAGTCCTTCCACCTTAAAAAACGACTTTTTTGGAAGGTCTTTGAAACCTTGAAAAATGTTCTTGGAGCTTTAAAAAAAAACTACTTTTTCCGAAAATATCTTTCGAATCACCTAACTATTTGCTGTTGCTTTGAAATTTTACCCAGAGGTCCTATAGCACAAAACAAAAATGTTTTTCCAAAATTTCCTTAAAATCACTTTTGTAAAAGTTTGCTATGATGTTTTACCGATAAGTTATTGCAACATTAAAAAGGTCCTTCGAATCGAAGAAGTCATCCAATTGAAAGATATCCTTCGAGCTTTAAAATGGGCCCTTAAAAGACACTTTAAATGATATTTTTACAAAATATCCTTTGATCAATTTATGTTTGCAGCTAATCATACATACTTGCATCGTAATAAAAATTCCTTTCCTTCCTTTCCTATTCATCTCTGCAATATTTAATGCAGGAAAAATAATTGTTTGTTACTGCTTCCATACCCCAGCAAAAACTGGTAATGTACAAATTTGTTTGTGTATTGTGAAAACGGGTCTAGCCACAGAGGCATATATATGAGGGGAACGCGGCAAGCTTGTGGATGCTCGGCTCAGCTCCTCGGACGGTGGTGTTTCTTATCCCCTCACTATATACCACATGGTCAACAAAGTTTCATCCATGGCAATGGTAAAAAGAAAAGAAAAAAGAACAAAAGTGTAGAAAGTTACTTTAAGTAGCCTCGGACGGACTAAAAAGATCGGAAAGTGAAAGAGAACGAGAAAAGCATTAAAAGGGTTTGAAAATTAAGGTGTCCACGGACTTAGGCCAATACCCAAGAAAGAGGAAGGAAAGACATCATGAAGCTAACCTAACTAACCTAAGCTTACTCTAAACTAATCTAAATGGTAAAGCTAAGCCGTAGCTGTACCTATATTAACTTAATGCTATCCTAAAACGATCTTACCCTAAACGAAATGTTCTTTCCCTACATCAATCTCAGATACTGGTTCCTTATGAACCGTAGACATGCCAGACCTTGTTCGCAAGGGTTAACCAGCTCTACCTCGACACATCCATAGCTATCACTCTGGCCAATGTTGCGAGTGAGAGCCCCTCAACGACCCGTCAAAGGTGCCATTTCGTTAAAATAATATGGCAGAAATCATCCCCTTCTACTAGTAGCTAAACGATTTTTAATTATTTGTTTTTAATTCGTAATTCCTTCCACAGTAGGTACTTCAAAAAAGATTCTAAAATTTGGCATTAAGTTGTCATTAGTAAGTAATTACGACCAAGTGGAAAAAATATAGGATTACTTGTTTTACCAAAATTCGAAAAAATTGTCTCCTTATGTAGTGGGACCCCGAGTAAGTATCCATACAAATTAATTAAGTAAGTTAAAGAAAATATAAAACTAAGGAAAAATCATCAACCATCAAAGATATTTAAGCGTATTAGGCTACTATCGTCTAATTATACTACCAGGACGCATCTTTTTTTTCCAAGAAATTTTTAGCAAGACTGTATTATCAATGTACTGCTAAGATCAAACAACAATTTACAGGACACGTTTTCGTTGTTGATAGAGCTCTAATAAGGACATTCCTTTGACCCTGAGCGTGGACAATTTCTATTCATGGAGGACTGCTTTTTATTACTAAATTTCTTTAATAGATATCGATGTTTGAGAATAAAATTTAACCTTAGTTTGGAGAAAGCCAATTAAAATCCTTCGAGACATTAACGACATTGGGCCGTCGTTATTACTTAGAAATTAAATGGAATCTGTAATTTATGACATGCTTTTTAAATGAGAATTCAGTGTGCGATTTTGCGTAGTTGGATACATTTTTTATTTCTATCTATTTCATTCTGCATCTACATCCCTCATAATTGTAAGTTTTTTGTTTAAAACAGTAATCAATGGCTTTAAGTATAGAATACCAACTTGACACAAAATAGTCTGTCAGGTGCGATTTTAGAAGAACTTTATTTCGCTTGTGTCCATGCTTGGTTTGTTAGAGACAAGAATTTTGTATTTATTGGCAAGTGCACTATTCGTGGCCTACATTTTCCTACATTCTAAGTGTTATGTTTTCATTGGGCACGGCCAATTTCTCTAGCACTAGCTAGCAACTTTGGTACTAATTACACCCCCATCTTCGTTGACTCAATATCCAAAAAACATGGAATCGCGAAAAATTCCGGTCAATAAGGACAGTCTTTTCAACTGTGGTTAATAGACAGAAATATAAATGAATAATTTACCCTCTCATTTATCAGCTGCTATCTGTCAGCTAGTCATTAGCAGTCAAATCTCACCTATTATATGTCAACTATCTGCCTGTAATATGTCAGATATCATCTGTCACATCTTCGTCTTGTGATTTGTAAAACCTTCAAAGCAAATGGGACAACGCTACTGTATTGGATTCAATACTTATTCTCCACCTAAATTCAACTAGGTATGCGAATGCAACACTGACAAATAGGTTTTGATAATAGCAAAAAAAAACAAACACATCGACATTAATCGTGTCAAATGGTGCGTGATTGTGAAAGCTTAAAATTCTTTTCTACAATTTTGTTTCCTTTGGTTCAGTTCCCGCAAGAAAAATGGCTACGAACGCTACAGGAAATTAAAATGTCTTAATGGGAATTTTACTGACCCTCGCTCTCTCTCCTTCACCCTTTCTTTGTAGCCGAATCTGTTTTCCGAGCATGCTGATTTATAGGTATACACCGTGATACATCCCTTTCCTTAACGTGCTTCCATCTGTTAACCACCCCCCTTTCGTCTTGTTCTTACCCATCAACCGCTGTTCTTTAATTATGCTTTCAGTCCTTTTCGCACCTTTAATTAAAAAAAAAACAAAAGTCCGTCACAGAAGCAACATAAAAGTTTTTCTCCCCCAAAAAAAATGGACAAGCAGATAAATTGCTACCCATTTAACTCCTTCGTTATTTTGGCCACTTTCGTCATGTCATGGCGAATCGATTTTTTTTTCCTTTTTGCTTTTCAACCAAAGAGCACGATTAATGTCTTTCTTTTCACAGCGAGGCCACGATTTTGGATATATCCAGCTAAAAATTGAAAACCACAACTTGAATCCTAACGATGAGCAATAAAGATGACCATCCTTGGGTCGAACGAACCTCGACAAGCATTTGGCTCCTTCAATCCCCGCCACACCACGAATCGTAAACTCGTGGAGTTTTCTAATTTTCGAAGGCGTGATGAAAAATCGAGTAATTTCTTGAATTCCTTTTTCCTCTCCCGTTTTAGTGTCCATCCGCCACCCCAACGAATGGTTTTACCAACGCGCGGGGAGTGCCTCAATATTGGGTGTAATTAATGACTGTTAATTTGGGTAATTCCAGCAAATGGCTTAATCAAGTACCACACCGCCTTGACTGTGTGTAAGTGTATCAACTGATAAATGCGGATTTCACTTCGTGCGATTGGGTGTTAATTGTTTTCACTTTAAAAAAAAATACAAAACAACAACAACAGCATCAATAGTGGTGTGTGAAAAATTCCCGAAGGGAAGTTAATTAGAACGCCTCGAGAAGCAAGCAAGGTGTTTCAATTGAGTCTCCCAACCCAAAGTGTTGACATAAAATGCAACAAAAAGACAACACTCATAGACAATGAGTTACGGAAACAAAGAAACCACTCAAGGAAATAAACTATGTCAACATTTGCACTTTCTCTTTTCATAAAGCAGCAGAAGGTGTAGGTACTTGTATCTCCGGAAAAGACGTATATCTTGTAGCAGAGTCCGCACCGTAGCCCTAAGGAAAGGCATCACTCTTCACAAGTATTTCCCTTATCTGTGTCTCTGCTAAGGAGATTCATATCGCTTCCTTTAGTACACAAAAGCCATATCTTTAAAGCACATAACCACCCACAGCCAGCACCTACATTACATTTAGCCTTAAAGCGAAATTAACTCTTTAAATCATCATATCCTCTCTGCTACGTCCAACAACCCTACACCCAACAAATACCATGGCAGAATGAATTCAAATCCTAACACAGAATCACCAAGGCACCCTTACTACAGATCGACGGAGTGGGAATATGGGAGGTATTCCGGATAATGAGGGTTTGAGAACGAGATTGAAAGAAGCAAAAAGGGATAAAAGTCAACTGAACGGAATTATTATGTGAACCGCAATACGGATGTGTAAGTGACCCAAATTGCACACATTTATCATTTGTGTCCCCAACATGGCCAACACCATACCATCATCATCATCACATCACATCACATCACGTGGCATGGTGTGCCGTTTTATTCTTTGCTTGTTTAGAATTTCGGGTTGAACGTCACCTTCGTGAGCCATGCCTATATGGTCGGTACTGTAGCACTGTGCTTGTTGTGATTCTTCTTTTTCTTCGTTTTGCTGATATATGAATGGATGCAATGCAAGAGTGCCGCAGGGCAAGGACCTTTTTGAACTTTTTCCACATCCTGGAATGTGGACAGCAGCATCACACATAGCACAAGATGTTAACTGATGGGTGAGAGTTAGGAAGTATGCCCTCTGTGCATTGTTAAGGGTTATTATTGTAAATGTGTGCGTGAATTTCTTTCTTTCTGTCATACACAAGTGTACTGGCAGGACTTGTGGAAAAGAAATGTTGCTTAATAGCGACAAATTTTCTGGAGGAAAGTAGTTGTTATTACTCATGTATGCATGGGCAAATAAGTTTTATATTTAAAAGCTAAAAATTGTCACAAAGCCAGAATGAATGAAAAGGCCTACGGCAAGAAGAGGCAACAAAAACTGTTCTGTAGTGGATGCCCACACTTTGTGAACTAGAAAATTAGTCTCCACAAAAGGTAAACGCTTGGTTGCGCAGCATTCGAATTGTTAAATTTCAAGTGTGGGGTCACAAGAGCAAGGTGTACCGATTTTCACAGATGCAAAAATAAAGTAAAATTATATCACAGTGTTATGGCGTGGAGGCTGGCTTACTTTTACTTTACTTTACTTCTTCAAATTTAACATTAACATTAACATTATATTTGAAAAGGCTAATTCATGAGATATTTCGATTTGTATTATTTATTTTTTAATACTTACGCAGTTTTTCTAATGAAGTCAAATTTGTGTTAACTGAACACATTCAAGCTCAAAATCATGAAAATGATTCTGATAAACTCGTAGAGTGTCTGTATGTATAGACTGCCTTCTGAACTTAATACAGTTGAAAGGCTGAATATACTCGGAAATTTTCAGTGTGCTAGGAATTAGTTACACAACCTACTGTGATGCTTGTTGAAATAAGATAAAAGATAAAATCGCAGAGCATATCCCCTGTGACTATCGAACCAAACAAAATCCCCTCGGTTAATTTTGAAAAACTCTGATGTGTCTTCTCAGTATTCTGACAGAGTCCGACAAAATAGAAGTTAAAAAATGAACAAACATTTACCAGTTTTCTAATTTTAAATTGCCCTTAGGTCGTCGACGATCCATCTTAATAGTGACAATGGAAAAGACATATTGTGTTTTGGATATGCAATCTACATTCATCTATCCCACTTTTATGAACCCTTTAACGGATAAATGATGCGATTTCGACGTCTAAGTTTGATGATGAAATGAATGAAAACCGCTGTAATGTATTCGTGGATGCTCTCAAGGTTTTCAGAAAAAATTAAAATATACGCAGAAGAACATAATTTTCTATTTTTTTTTTTTTTTTTTTTTGGGTTTCTTTAAAATGATTTTTCTCTCCCTTTCGAATTTTGTGCACATCTAAAATTAATTGAAAACGCGACTTCGACGTCTAAACTACAAATTTATTTTTTGGTTATTTGTGTCAAAAAATTTTGGCAAACCAAATCGAGGCCAGAATGAGTGTTTTTGTTTCGAAAATCGACTAATTTTTTCGTCAAACACTATCGACTTCAACCAAACATTTTTAGTGATGAAAATGTCTTAGGATTAGTCAAAGAACACTCTCATTTTTGTTCAGTAGGATCTGAAGCAATATTTAACTCAAATTTGTATTCAAGTTTTTTATTCAGCAATGGGTACTTCAATGAACTTTTAAACGAATAAACACGCCTTTATCTATTTATAAATGTTTCCCGAATCTCACTGCAGAGAAGTAGACGTTAATCACGAGAATCAATTCCAATTTTTTTCTTTTTAAAGTCTATAGTTCTTAAATGTTTAAGCCCGTTAGGCCACCAGGCGAGGGATGGCTGATTCAAATCGAGTTCCGTGGAAAATCTAAAAGTGTTATTAGATGGTCATCCAAAAATATCATCCAGATTGGCATAAACGACCCATACAGGACCAAAAGCCTACCTACTCCAACCGCTGTTTGCGCGAAGATATCATTTTTGACACAAATGGTGGGACCTGAACTAATGGCAATTCTGTTTTTTAAGAAGCTTCTCATAAAATTTTTGCACTCTTGGATTTTGTCAAGGTGCGATCAGACAGTCCTTTATGGATCGTTTACGCCTAACATTTATTTATGTTATTTTATAGTTTTCGAGAAAAAAAAATGTAAAAGCAATATTAATGTTGGCCTCCATTTTGGTGTCCCAAAATAGTTTTGACAAAAAAATAACCGTGAAGTTACGGGCCCTTAAGAAATATACTTGATTCCTATATTACTCCGTAAGAATGCCGCTAAAAACAAAATTCCTTAAATGCCTTTAAATATTTTATTCTGATTCATTTGAAGTTTTTAGGGAGCCATCTTAGTAAATTATTTCGTGTATGGATTAACCCATGAAGATGTTCGTTTCGGATCTTCTCTTTGTTGGTTTTTTCCTAAGATTGTGAGGATGGCGGCGATTATGTTAATTCTGTCTGCGCAGATTCCTTTGGTTTTCTTATTAAAAATTTTAAATAAACACTTTAGGAAGAAATAAAAATCGTTAACCATATTAGCCAGACACAAACAAATTGTTCTTAGAAAAACTGTATTACCTATGCATACTCGAAATTGAAACAAGAGTGTTTGACATTGACAAACGATTAGAGAAGTGTATTAAATGTTCGTAATAGAGATGTGCAAATTAGCTATGTATGCCACGAATATTCGTTATCAAATTGTAATAGAAGTTAATTTTTTTTGTCATTATGCATTAAAATGTACTTGTTTTCTTTTAAAATGTAAGATTTGAAAAATTTGGGGAGCCATTTTGTTTTTAAAGAGACCAGTGCTCAGCAAAGGAGCAAAAGCGAGAAGAATAGAGAGAATTTTGTTAAGGGCATAACCCTTATAATTCGTTGAGTGCGCTATAAAATATAATAAAAAAAATGAACTGCGTCATATGAAACTTTCTTGCCATATTAATTTCGTTTCTGAATGGCATCATAAAAAACGTTTTAAAAGGCAGACGGACAGAATTGCAAGACATACTTTTGTCTATAGTCACGATAAATACCTACTCAAGTATACAATGTAGTTATTTCAAAATCGGAATGGTACCTACCAAACCCAGGAGATATATGTTGAAGTGTCCCTATTGAAAGGATAGTACGCTTATCATGAATGCAATTTACACATAAGCACCAATAAAATGTTGGTAAATTCGGCTATACACGAGCCAAAATCATTTTATAAAAAAAAGTAATAATAAGGTATTATCTTTTCATCCCATAAAACCTGCATTGTTTTTCCATAGGTTTACCTCTCACAACCCCACCTTAACTCAATATATTCATATGAACATGAAAAGCTAAAGTGGAAAACGTTCATCATTGACTTTCAATTTTCCATACCCGAAAACGAGGGGGTTTGGGGGCTGTGGAGTGATATTTCTCCATTTTGACGAGCTCGACAGCTGCTGCATTGTTCATATGGGTTCTATTCGAGTGGGAGTTGACCCCGCATCAGTTCGTATTTGTTAGATACAATTGAAATGCGGAGACAATTGCAAAACAATTGGCAATGCAATATGTCATCGAACGATGATCAATTTGTGCAAATATTTCCAAAGTTGGCTGACAGAGTCAAATACTTTTGGCCCGAAGTGCTTTATGCTCTGCCGTGCAGACTACATTTGTCCCTAAAGGGATTTGATGTGTGAAGGGGGTGAACAAATAATGCATGTGTATTTTTATTAAAACAGCTGCATAGTCAAAGTACCACCAGCGGGGAATGTCACGTAGTAACATGTTACTGTGAATGAAATGAATTTGAATAATTTTTTTTTTTTCAAAAACAAAATTTGGCTGAAATTTGCAGAATAGAGCGGGGTGCTTTACACAACTGCTAAGCGTTGAAGCAATTCGCTGATATGAAAAATCAAATATTGATTTAGAACATAACTTATATATGAATAAGTCATATCTGCAAATTGAAAAACCTTTTAAAACTTAAGTGTGGGAATTATTGTCCAAGATAAAAAAATATGCAGTGAAAGTGAAATATGCTATTTTGGAAGAGATATATATATACTATACTTCATTTTAATTTTATTTATTTAAATATCTTTTCATCTATAACATTAGACTTGAGGTCCATGCACGAATTATACGAATTACATTAAACAATTTACATAAAATATTGCAAAAAAATTAGATTAATACTCTCAAAGTTTATCAGCGATTTGTTAGGACAAAATATTTTATAGGTTCTCTTGCCTTATCCCGACGTGGCTATGATCAAAAATGAGCTATCATAACTTTGGCTTTATCAAGCTTTGGGGTTCGTCGGTTCGACATCAATCAAATCGAATTCCAAGGGCTTTTGACCTGCCGTTTTTCCGTGATATTTATTGAATGCATACATGATCCAGTAACATATTTAGTGTATTTGATCTTCCTTTTATTTTTTGTAAACCCACGTATTGGCATATACAAACAATACCTTGTGTGGCTAAGCTCACCCGAATTTTAAAATTGGCTGATATCTAACCGTTAGTCGCCTTTTATGACAAGCGCTTTTCAATGGGCTACGCTGAAGGGATGGTCCTCTCTATACCATCGATGAGAAATACGTATTTTTGCAAATTCCTCAACTCTTACCAATGAGCGGATTCAAAAGCCTCTGCGACATATTAATAATATTGAAGAAATTGGATTAGTCAAGAAGTTATTAAATAGAACAATTCGCACTTATTTGAAGTAGGAAATGATAACTGCAAATCTAAGACAACATAATGACTTTTCTGCTAGTGTCTAATATTTCAATCAATGCTATTGAATTTTGTAGATAAATGACGTGTCTATATCATATACCAGTTACAAAGAACATTAACCATTCAGGAGTCATTAATGCAATAAAAACACCAGTCATCAGACCTTAAAGTTAGCACACATTTAGTAGGGCTATCTTTAGCAGCCCTTCGGGTCCGATTGAACCTTTTGCAGAAGCTCGGAACACCCGACCCTTTTGAAACCCGAGCAATATTTTCCTCATGTATGTACGTACCTATACGTTATTTTATTGAACACAGTAGTGACATTAACAGAGACCATGCGGTAAAATCATATATTTCATATAAATCCGGCATTAATTCTATCTAATACGTGATGCGTTTTCTCTAGAATACGTTAAGTAATTTATATTTTAGCAGTTTTGCATTGGTCAATCGAGATTTGACTCCTGTCAATAAATTGTGTTCAATGTATTTGTGAAAAAAAACGAAGTGAAAATGGAGCGTTTAAACTGCAGTTTTGTATTCTAAAAAAAAAAGATGCTTAAATTTTGACTCCATATGGTCTTATTTAATCTAAATTGGTATTAGGGATTCATCTGTATACAATGTGTTTAATCCTTGTGTACAAGGAGTTATTCTCACGCCGAAGATTCATAATATTAGTTGAAAGTTTTTCATTTACGAGAACAGATCGCTTACCAACCGCACCAAGCGTTAAAATTATTAGAACTACTACAAAAGTGGTGAATAAAACGTAGCCACTTTTCGCGCATTACGCGATAATTGTGGTCGTCTTAATCGACCGACTACGAAAGCAATTGGTAAAATTGTGAAGAGAGTGGAAGCGTCACTGATGTTTTGAAGCCTGTGCATCATCGCAATGCACGTTCAGTCGAAATTATTTTGCTGTTGCAAGTGTTGCTGATGAACAAAATTTATTGATTTCCCGCCATTCGCAGCAAATGAACGTGTTGTACACCTCACTATGGCGTATACCGATTTGTTTGGCCGGCTATTGAAGATCATGAGTTGGACGATATGTGGTTCCAACTAGACGGGACAACATGCCACACAACACGACCAATAATTTCACGACTGAGCGACTTCACCGACGTGACACCGTTAGATTTTTTCGGTGGGACTACGCCAAAGACCGTGTATACGCGAATAATCGCCGAACTCTAGACCCATTAAAAAAACCAACATTACTTAAGTTCTGACCGAGATACGGCCCGAAAGTCACTTTTTTTTTTGGAAAAAAAATGTATTAAGGGTAATTTTTAAAAACGCCAATATCTCGAAAACTGAAAAAGGGAACTCCAAAAAATTTTACTGTTTGACAAAAGTGACATTTATGTCTCTATTTTCGAGAATTAAATATTGTTGTCAAAGTCTATTTTCTCAGAATTGTTTTCATTTAATAGACTCCATATTTTCTTCGGAAATCGAATTCCTAGAATCACTCAGACTCGGTTGGAGTCGATTGTGTTTCCAAAGTAGAAAGAGAAACTGACGAAATTCAATGGTGTTCTTCTCTCTTTAATAATGGTTGACGTGCATCGTTGTTTCCCTTTGGCTATTGAACCTGCAACTCCAGATTCACAAGACGAGAAATTAAGCTCCAAACTGTCCCCACATGACATGACTCTGATAATAGGTGAGTAAGTTTCCAGACTTCTTTTAGTATGTAACGCGACGAAATTGATCTAAGACTTATAATTACATAGCCCGTAAAACTATTTGCTACCCTAATCACTAAAGTGAACATTCAAAAACTGTTTTATTAATTAAAATAAATTTGATCTTCTAAACCTGTCCTGATGGGGAACAGAATGATGCCAAAAACAATGTTATTTTGCTTATTCAAAACCATTAATTTCAGTTTGCTATAATTATTGCTTTGCAATTACGAGTGGTTAAAGAAACAAGAGCTGAGACACTAATATGGCTACTCACACCCAACCTTTGTTTATTTTATTCTATATTTATTTACAAAACTAGCTATTTGCCAAATATTTAAATGGTAACTTTTCCCATTCTCAAAAGCATAACACTGTAATATAATACTGCGATATATTGCTTTGATGTTTTCATTCCCAAGGCCATGATTATTATGCATCAACATGCAATGGCAATGGGACCGTTGCATGTTTTATCGCTTAATTTAAACCCTCTTCGCCATTCACCACTACCGCCGTCTTGTTTTCCTATTACGTGTTTCCCAGAACTAAAACACCAAATAAATACATATATGTATGTGTTTTTCGCCAAACTACCGCAACGCAAAATTAAACTAACCCTTTGGGATACCCTGGGATACGGGTATAGCAGCCGTGTACGCGCGTACTTTAATCGACCAACGAACCACTCTCCAAACCGAGCAAAATTGTTTCGTGAAAAATTATTTCAAATTTCACAGACATATGTCAGCAGGAGCACTGTTTTGTTACAAACATACGTGCTTCATGCTCCTCCCTTTGGTGTTCAATTCACAGTTTGCTGACCACCATCACCACCCAAAAAGTTTGTACACCCCTCCGGCTGCGGACCGACGACAGTTCCATCAGACGCACAGCGCAAAGACAATAACCGATGTTTTAATTCCCGTCCAAAAGGTAAACACGGTCAAACGGTCATTTGGCCTGTTGGTCGGTCCGTGTGTTCCTCTCTGATATCCTGTTTCTGTTTGTTTGAACACCGCCCGAGTCCAGCTCGCCTGTCAAAAACAGACTAAAGTATATAGAGGTCATGTTTTTGTGCAAAACCACCACTACTCCTCCCGCAGTTCCAATGACGACGCACACAGCGCGATTAGCCAATTTGGAAAGTTTTAAAATTAAATTCAATGAACACGTTTAGGGAGGCGAGGAAGGCGAATTTTTGTTCGTTTCAATATGTAGTTATATAGGGAGCCGTTACCACCGCCGCTATGCCGTTCGAAAACGAATAAATTTTCCTGAGAAACACTTGTTTTGGTGTTGACATATTCGAAAATAATCACCAAACACAAATGCGAAATTGGAACTCATCAGCAGCGCCAACCGCGAACCTGTGCGACGGGCTATTGGGTCCGATTAAATAGACATTGGCAAAATTTCGCGCCCGCCTCCGATCCAAACAAAGGAGATTGATGGGTTTTGGGGGTTTTGGTGTTGCAAGTCCCACGATGCGGCTTAATCACAATTAGCCCATCGGAAGAAGAGAACGGGTGTTGGTTGGTTATTGCTGTACATGAGCTTCTCCGATAGTTCATTGTTGAGGGATTAGAGTCAAATATTGTCGCACATGGCTTAGGCTAGATAAGACCCATTGGCATACAAAAAGACAGCAACAAACAGTGACTGAGCGATTAATGGCCGTTCGACGATGAAGCACCGCGAAATTGTTAGAAAATCGTTGATGGATGAACGGCGAAGCGACGCGATACGGCGTGGCGCGCATGAAGAGCCGACTCGCTAAATGGAATTCCTACATAGCTACGCCATAAAAGCACTGAGCAGGGAACTTGTTTTGACAATATATCATTTTTAATCGGATAAGGTATTCACATAGTGTTGCTTATCTGATGTGTCGATGCGAATGCGAAGTGAACGCGAGCCATTCGGCTGTAAAGAATGAGCAATGTGACAGATACAGAATCTCGAATGACAGGCGATTTGTCTATTGATGAAAAATAGTCATTTCGAAATGCATTTGTACGGGGAAATACATACGAACATATTTAATAGAACACATATAGCTGAAGAATTTCCTTAACTAGAATGATTTTATGCAACAAAAAGCAATATCGATTTCAATTTATCTTCTCATTTTCGAACATCGAAATAGCTTTTAGAAAAATTAAAAAGAGCAAAAATGTAAATTCTAAATTGTATTTCTTAACTATTTATTTCGCTTACACTTCTGTCTACGCTGCCTGAAGCGGTGCAAGAAATATGTTACCCATGTTAAAACAGCTTTAGGATTTTGTATTTAGCGTCCCGAATATACTTAACTTTTTACTTGCGCGTGATAGCTATTGAAATCATCGCAAAGTCATCAAAACAAAAGACCCATTTAAATAGGCACCACCACAACCCATTTCATCAGAAATTATCAAGTATTCGATTGGCTCAGTGGCCTCCTCCGTTTATGTCATGGAAGCACTATGCCCACGACACGACACGACGACACATCCCTGGTGTATATTCAATTTTAAATTTCTCCGAAAATTTCAACTCCGAGACAGATTTCTACTTGTATGCACATCAACACGTCAAGAAATTTCGAAAATGGTTATAATTCATTTTCCTTTGATCTACCCGAGGCAATCTTTCCATCCCAATTAACTCAGAACGTCACGCGTTGGCTACATGCTAGAAATGAAAATCAAATTGCCACGTGTTTGCTTGTTTTCAGTACAACTTTTCCCTGGTGCACTGACTTGTGCGTAGTTTACAAAGGACAGAAAACATCCTGCGGCATTAAATGGTATGATTTCCAGTTAACCCCACCTAAAAGCTTCCAGAACATACACCTCAAAAAGGGCAACTTTTGATGCTCTACAGTCAGTGTTGTGGACTTAGTAAAATTTATTAAGACTTTTGGTGGATTAAATTTGTCATCTAATAGAAATCTTGTCAATAGTTGTCATTTACAAACTGGTGTTACGCGTACAATGATTGAGCATCTGCTTTATATATTCTATTTGCATTTGAAATAGGTACTAGGTACTGAATCAGATTTTTTCATTGCTATATGTGTATGAGCGCGATGTTTCCAAATCATATCTGTAACTGTGATTATGTCGAACTCACCACAATACTGTTCTAAGAGCCTTCACTTGTTTTTTTGCTGCACACATTTCTAAGGACACATCTTCAAAAGCATACTCTTAAGTAATCCGACGACTTCTTGTTTGAATGCTCCTTTGAGTAATATCCTTGGCATACATGGGACATGCATGTGCATTTTTTTCATTCTAGCTTGCCACACCATAGTGCACACTTTAATCTGTTTTTTGTTACAGTGTATGGATAGCTAGTGAGCGGCACTAGAAGCACTTTTTATTTACACTCCCATTGCCGATGATGTTGGTATGTCATTCAATCCGCTTATATTCGTTTGTGTTTTATCACAAAAAGAACTGAAAATCACAGTTTCTCTTTATTCGTCGTGTGCTGAAATGCAATTGCCTTTCATTGTCAGCGAATATTAGAAACCGAATGCAGAGATAACAAAAAAAAAAGATGTCAATGCAATGCATTTTGGGGTAGAAAAACTTTGCTTTGTTTATTTTGAAGCAATCATATGAGTTGCATGTCATCAGGAACTCAGTTTTAATTTCAACTACGTAGAACATTCCCCAACCTACTGGCAATAGATATCACTTTTGTGTGCAGCAAAGACAACCAAGTTGTTAACTGTTATAAATCATTGCAACCTCAGAGTGACAGTTTCCTTCCTTTCGAGCGTTAACTGTGCATTTCGTTGGGGAACATTGTACCGAACCGCAAACTGTTTCATCACTTTCACTGCAAGTGGAAGTTTCTTCTTTCCATTTGCGTTTTGTCCATACATTAGTTTGCCATAGTGTAAATCTACACCACATAGCTCTTCCGGTCGCCAGCACAAAGACAGTCCAACTTGCAACAGCAAATGTTTCCGCCTCATCCATTTAAAATAATTGTTTTATTTTTTGTCTGCTTCGCTTCGTCCACTTCTATTCTTTTTCGTGTTTTTTTTTTGTAGCTTTTCCTTGTTCTTTTATTTACAGAAAAAAAAAATAAATAAAAAATTTAAGAAGAATTTATCTTCGGTTAGCGTGTTTTGAGAAATCAGTTCCGGTGTGCAAAAAGCGGAAGGATGTGTATCTAGCAACATTTCAACGCGTAAAAAGAGTTACGAAATTGGAAAACGTCTGGGTACGTCGAGTTGTAAGAATATCACTTCACATGTCGTCAGGGTGTCTGAAGTATGCACTTACACATTACATAGTGTTTGAGATGCAGTTACATTGCTTTCTGCTTTGTCGAATTCAACATGCAAGCGCATAGATTGTTATGGTGTCTAAGAATCTGTACGGAAATACTTTTAATGTTTGTATGTGTGCATATTTTGTACATTTAGAAAAAAACTTGTCATGTAACTGCTCGTTCATTTATTGACTGAAATTAAATACATTTTTCAAACCAACTCAGCCATAGTCTGTCGTATGTCAGTACTCAGTAAAAGTGCGGTTCCAAGTGCATGACAAATGTAAAGTTGATATATTTTCTGATTCGCTACCCAAAATATCTTGGTAAAATTGACCCGCAGATGCATTGATCCGTACTACCGTACTTAGTGACACTTATTACCAATTAAAGCTAATTAAGTTTACACAGGTTCAATTTGAAATTTAAATAGAAGCCCATAGTGTACCTTGTCAAATTTATGGAATGTTCAGTATGAAATCCAAAAACTCCTAGTCTACTGTCACGACAGTTGTTGTGCTTTGATCGCCAATCGAATGCTTTTCTCAAGTCAGTAAAAATACATATGTACCTAAACTTTGGTTTTAAACTTTTAACTGGTGAGTTTGCATTTTTCTCCAGAAAAGAGTTTAAGCAAATGATTGTATTGGAATCTACAGAGTCATTCATTTCGTGGTTTTAAGTAGGTAGCGCTGGCATTTGACATCTGTCCAACTCAGCTGTCATTTTAAGTGTCATAATATTAGTTGAATGTTTTTCAATTGCGATAATCGATCCCTTAACAATAGAACAACTTGTTAAAATTATGTAAACTTACTGCAAATGTGCCACTTTTCACGCATTACGCGATGATTATGTTCGTCATAGTCGACCGACTACGCAAGCATTCAGTAAAATTTGAAGAAATTTGAAGAGAGTGGAACTGTTACTGATGTCGTAAGGCCTATGCATCATCGTAATGTGCACTCAGACGAAAATATTCCTGCAAGTTTTGTTGATGATCCGAATTTATCGATTTCCCGACGTTTGGAAAAGTAGAAGTATATAATTACAATTTCGACCATTTTTTCAACTTTCTCGTATACATTAGTAGGTATACTTAAGTATGAGCTAGGTATGAGGGATGATATTACGACTATGGAGAAGTCCAAAAAAGTGGGTTCGCAAATACCGTCTGTCTGTCTGTCTGTCCGGGCGCCGTATGGCGTAACGGTTCGACGTATGTGCTTCCAAATGATTCCCAAGATTTTTTTTTTTTTGTACCAAGGATATTTGGAATGATATTTGCATACTCAGTTGTTGGCAAAAAACTAAAGAAAGTTTCAAATGACGCAGTCGTGCACTTTAATTGTCATGCATTTGTGTTTATAATTTTTTTGTGTGAACTTTGTTATTTTGTAAATTTTATTCATTGTGTCCAATTTCATGCCGAAGTTAATGTAACATTTTTCCGGGGTAAGTTGTAACGTGTTCAAACCTTTCCAAAAGGCTTTTTTTTATTGAATTAAGAGTTATATTCTTATGTTTTTTATTACTTGTACAAAAAAAATGTATATGTTCTTTGTAAAAATGATTATACGTTTTGCCCCATTGTCCTTTTCTAGGAATCAAATTCTTGACACATTAGATCAGGTTTTTGGTTATGAATTTTTGAGTTAAAATATGGCTTTTTATATCAATTAAGTGCACGACTGCGTCATACAAAACTTTCTCGGTACATGAGAAGCGTTCTGGAATTGCCTTAAAAAGAATGATTTATGACATTTGATTTATTTAAAGAACTTTTTAGATTTTGAAAATTTTGATTTTCTCAAAAACGGCAGCTACGATTTTGATGTAATTTCGCACATTTGACACTTTTTACATAATTGTTCAAAATACAAAAATAAATCAAAATCATTAGAGCCGTGTTTGAGAAAACGAATTTAATTTAAATTTTAGAAAATCGTTATATGAAAAATAATTATTTAAAAAATCAAAGTACGCAAATTTGTTCAATTCAAAATCATAAAGATATAGAAAAATTTTTCGGGATTTCCATTTTTGCGATAATGGCGTTTTTATAAATTACTGTTTTTCGAACTTTTCGCCAAAAACTGAGTATGTAGTATTTTCGGCCCGATCCCAAGTATCCTTAGTACCCAAAAGGATCAAAATCCTTGGAACCATTTTCAAAAAAAATTTGTATGGCAAGGTACCGTTATTTCAAACGATAGAGCAAAAAAATAAAAAGAAACCGTGAAGCGCCCGGGCAAACAAACAAATAGGCAGACCTCATACTAAGTTTGGGTTCAAAATCTCCGCTCGATTGCAATAACTTTGTATTTAGTATACTAATCTATACGGGAAAGTTAAAAAGGTTTGACTGACACTTATTTTTAAAGTTGCAGGAGGAGCATTGGTTTTAGTAAAAAGTTTTACTTTTAGCCCCACTCTTCCCTATGTAATATTCAACTAATAATATGCAAATTATCTTGTGTATAGTGGTGCCAAGAAATTGTGTATAATATGTACCGTATTGTGTAAAACCTAAGCAACTTTTCCTACTCTCATGTAAAAAGTTGTCTCCCACTTTTAAAAATAAATCCAGGTAAACTGTAAATATATTTATTTACATATTTGCATGTGTCCTCAAAATCACCCAAACAAAGTTTTTAATTTTCATTTATTAACAGTAAATAAAAAAAAATAAATAAAAATCAGTTCAAAAAACATCTGTGCAAAAGCTAAGCAACTCTTTTAATATTTTGTGTAATATCCGTTATTTTTTATGACTTCAGCACATCTACGAGGCATCGACTCAATTAAATTAGAAATAATAGCTGCTGGTATGTTTTCCCACTGTATTTTCATTAAATTTATGAACTCCATTTGGTTTTTGCACCGTATTGTTCCAACGCGACGTTTAAGAATGCCGAATAAATTTTCAATCGGATTCAAATCCGGCGACTGCGCAGGCCAATCAAGAACATCAATCCGATGGTCTGTTAGCCACTCCTTGACCATTTTTGAAGTATGCTTCGGGTCGTTGTCATGTTGGAATACCCAAGAAAGTGGAATATTCCATTCGACATACGGCAGCATCACATTTTCCAAAATATCCTTGTAAACAAAACGATCCATTATGCCCCTATTTCATGAAAAGGACCAACACCATAACCATAAAAGCATGTCCATATCATAACACTTCCACCCCCATGCTTCAGTGTACTTTTACAGAAGCGTGGATTAAATTAAGTCTTTTCTTGGGCGTACGCCTAACGTATTGTATGCCATCAGTGTTCCACAGGTTAAATTTACATTCATCACTGAATAACTTTCCACTTGCCGACTGACCAATTAATATATTTTTTAGCAAAATTCAACCTATAAAGTGTTTTAAAGAAAAGATTATTTCAATTAAAAAAAAAAACAATTTTATCAATAAACCTTTTCTGTACATGCTTCTTCGTAAGCATAGGTTTCTTCAACACTGAATAACTTTTAAGATCAGCTTCAAGAGCCCGTCTACGAATCGTACTGGAGTCAACGTTCAAATTCAAAGTCGACAATATTTCCCGAGAGGAAATAAAGGGATTTGATTTGATTAATCTCGTTATTTTCCTATCCTCCCGAACAGTGGTTTTACGCGGCCTTCCTCCTACATTAATGCAAATTATTTTCTAAGCTTTATATTTTTTAATCAAACGTGAAACTATAGATTTATTAATTCCGAATATTTTTGCAATTTTTGACTGTGATACACTTTGTTTATATAGGTTAATTATTTTTAATTTTAAGGTTTTATCATATTCAGCGCGCTCCATATTGAAAATGACTGTGAATGACTACCCGATCGCAATCTCTACTCACAATTGAGCAAAATTAACTTTACACATTGCATCATGGAAAAACCCACTTTAAAAATGCCGTTAAATTTGTGGTAATAACAAGAACTGTTTTAGCGAACTCAAAGTTGCTTAGGTTTTGCACAGCTGTTTTTTGAACTGATTTTGATTTATTTTTTTTATTTACTGTTAATAAATGAAAATTAAAAACTTTGTTTGGGTGATTTTGAGGACACATGCAAATATGTAAATAAATATATTTACAGTTTACCGGGAAGTACTTTTAAAAGTGAGAGAGACAACTTTTTACATGAGAGTAGGAAAAGTTGCTTAGGTTTTGCACAATACTGTAGGTACTCATAAGAAGCACTTGTAGTTGACTAGTTTTCGTATTTAAATAGAATGACAGAAAAAACCATTGTTGTACTTTAAAAATAATAAAAGATAAATTAAGTAATTGAAATAACATGAGAACAATTTTCGAAATAACTACGAACATGAGTGTATTAAATAGTCGTCTTGCCGGACTGTCATTTCAAGATGCCACAACCGTTTTTAACCCAAGATTAGATGAAACCTTTGGGGATGTTGTTGTGAAGAAAATTGCATGTGTAGCACAGAGTAAACATCTCATGCCAAGTACGTTTCAACACAAGGAAGTTAAATGTTCAGTCCAAGTGTGTGGTACCAAGGAGACAGACAGGCAGACATTTACCGGAAGCAAAGTACATATACAAAAGTGTCAGAGAAATGCGAACGTTGCAAAATGTATGTTAATAAACAGACAGACGGTGTGATGTGGTGTGGTGACGACACGTGTTGATGTGGTTAAATCTCCGGAGATGATGTTTTTTTCCCTAGAATAACACTCAAGTGCGCAAAGTAAGATGAAAGTGTAATTTGCAGATGTTTGCTAAGAAATGCGTGTCCTTGCAGCTCGCCATGGAGTTGTTGCATGTACATTTAACATTGTTTACTTCCTCAAACGGATGTGGTGGGTAGGTATAATGGCATTTAAACACCTTTATATTTGCACTTACTATGCGAACGCATCCGCGTGAATTCAATTGAAAAACTATGGAAGCATTCTAGAGAAAGACTGACATTTTAATAGAGTCAAGATAATTGAACTCTGTAAAAAACTATAAAAACTCCTTCATCCAACAGATACAGTATTAATATACATAACTCTTTCTTTATGCGTTCGCATTTACTGGATAACCCATTCGCTATTGCTATGATTTAGGTATCTTTTAGCTAAAATTAGATTTCCTCATTTGTAACCAGGAAGCACAAATTTTGCCAAATTGCAGCAATAATTCTGGCTACCCTTTAATTAAAGAGAAAATTAATTTATTTTACTATTTTGTCCATCGTAACGAAACAAAAACAAAAACGAAAACGACCAGCCAACCAGTCAGTCCAAATAAACTCCCATTTGCCCATAGGTACATACAACATTGTCGATATTCGAAGCAATCAACCCCTCATGAGTAATTCAAAGGTTTTATTTCAAATAAAAGAGAATAACTACCACACACACTCAAGTGCTCCAAATGTCTTCATCCATAGTCGAAGCCAACGAGCGACGGCTCTAATTGCTAAACGAAAGCTACATATCTACAAACGAAAATATATACATATGTACCTACATACAAGCGATGAAGTATTCCCGCATGGAACCATCCAACCGATGCCATTCAACTAGGATGGTAGGTACTTTTAGAAGTTTCTTCACCATCCATGGAATCGTTGTCAATTAGGCACACTTTTTGATGGTCTACTCTCTGCCGGCCGTACATCAACACTCTGGCGCAATTACAAATGGCACTTTGATTGTCCTTATTGACAATTACAGTTACCGCAATTATGGCAACTTGGTAATTCTTGCCACATCCGAGCGGCAATAAAGTCGAACTGCTCTCCAATAATGATATCTCGTATTGTTGTCCCTAATGAAGAGCACACATTTGTTACTGCCTCTGTTACGGCGCTGCGCGGCGGTTCCCCCGATTTAGTAGGCGGCGGCACAATTTCGCAATCTTTAAGGGGCCATTTTTATTCCTGTCTAAGGTAATTAGCTGGTGTTACCTGTTAAAGTTCGGTACAAGGTTGGTTGGCTCAGCCGTCACCTTTCTTAGAGATTATATGTCTGATTTGGTTGGATTGTTGTGATGTAACTCATACGGAGAGCCACAACGACATGGTGTAGAATGTGGACCTTAATTGCCGATGGATTAAATGGGTCAGATGTTATTGCTACATGCACTCGGCCGCCCTCGAGTTTGGCATAGTTGGGTCCTTCCTACCGTCGTATCTAGCAATGGTGTTTTATTATCCATGCACAGGTGAGTCGGATTAAATGAGTATATGTTTTTGGTTTCTGTGGAGAACGGAATTGGCTTTTTTGGGATTGAAATGGATGTTTAACCTGTGCCAGTGACAGGTTTTCAGATTTATCGCTTGTTCATGGTTTGTGTAGACAGGGGTCCGTTAATAAAATTAATAAACGTGAACAAAAGCATAACGGTCTAGGATGACAAGGGCTTTTGCGAAATACAGACATTGTGGCTGGATTTGGATTTAGAATTTGTTTTTTGATTTGTTTTTGGATTGCCTTTAGAATGGTTTCTGATATCGTAGTTTGGGAAGTGGAATGCAAACAAAATTATGGAATTTAAATATGAAATGATAATCATATGAAAATTAAATAAGGTATCCACGGGGCAGGGGACTTAAATGAACGGATTAGTGGGAATTTATTTAAAAATTTAAAGCTTAAATAAATTGAATATTTATGCTACAGCAGTGGAATAGAATCGAAATTTTTTGTTTAGGGAAAATTTATGGATTAGGGAAAAAAATTGTTTACTGTGTAAATATTTTTTGACTTAAAACGAAATGAAAAATGTATTGCATTTATTCGGCTAAGAATTTAAATTAGAAATATATTAAATATTAGAAATTCTAATTGTTTTTTCGAGAGCCAAGCCAGGTGTGCCGGGAAGTCCCCAATGTAAGCCAATCATAATGTTCTTTTGAGTAAAGTATAACAGCGGTATTTGCTTATTCTTTTAAATAACTTATGCACATATGATAGAATTAGATTCTGTTTGGTGACAAACCACATGTTTGCCAAAGGCACCCTTGTATTTACTACCAGAAAGCCGGCAATGTCTTAGATATCTTTGTCTAAACATGCTTCGTTCAAATGAGTTGCTGTGAAGGATTACTTGAAGATATTTAACTTCCCTTATTGCTATATGCTATACGCTTTTCAGTATCAGATGAGACAAATCTGTCAGTTTTCTCCTTTTTGTATGGCTATGAAAGGATTCACCGAGAGTTCATTTCAAGTCTAACGTCGCGCGCATTCGCACAAACAGCAACATCATTAACATACGTCTGCGATAGGAATTTGAATTTCAGAAAGTGGGTGGATCCTCGAACGTATGGAATGCAATTTGATCTCCGACCATAAGAGCTTTTACAACCTCATAAATGCTGAATGTAAATCTGATAGTTATCCTTCTATACTTAATTTTTTCGGCACATCCTCATCTGACTCTCATACTGTTGCGAACTTTTTCGCAAATTTTTTTAGCCATTCTTTTACTGACCACTTTGGTCACATGTACAATTTGTCATGGTCAAACGTCGTTAGTATCTATTAGCATCTCTTCTGCTATAGTTGCAAAGAAAATATACGAATTAAAGGATGAATAATATTTTGGCCTTATGGTCTATCAGCAATTGGAACGGAAAAAAAATGAGAGAATTACTTAAACTGATAATAATTACATTTTTTAACTCTCTATTTCGTAGGAGTATTCCCCAACATCTGGAAAGATTCGTTTATAATTGCCATTCATCAAAAAGGCAACAAGAATGAAGTCATTAAGCTAAGCTTTCGTGCATTCCCAAACATGTCGGAAGCATAATACAGTACGGATGTCCAAAATAAAAATGTTGGTAAACCACGTTTGAATGTTAATTGCTCTCGTAGAATAAAATGGTTTGGAGTCTGAAACATTGTAGAATACTATGGAACATAGAACTAAGAGAGGTTAATCAAACAAACCAATTAATTTAAAATTAAAAAATTTGCACATTCATGCTTAAGAAATGGGGGAAATGTAATACATACAGTAAAAATATTATGAGTTATTTTATAGCATTTAGATTTTTTGTTACACTCATCCTGAATGAATTACCCGTACTAAAGAAAGCGCAACTGATCTAAAGAAACAGACTTGCATAAATATGTACCTATGTTTGTGTATACAAAATTGTGTCCAGATCCAAACAAATCTAAATAACTGTAAGATAACGAACTAAAAGGAGAGCATAATAAAACTCAAATAAACACAAGAAATTGAGGTAGCAATTTTCAAAAGTTGCATTTATAAAGTAAACATCTTGTGCTACGACTTTAGTGTTGCGAAAATCGAGGAGTTGTGCGAATCGAAGGTTGCATTAACCGAGTTCGTACTGTATATGATACACCGTCTTTTCATTTCAAGTCCTTTCTTTCCCCTAACCAACACGGATTTCTGAAAGTCTGTTCAACTTCTACAAACTTGGAAGCTCTTGAAAGTAGGCAAGGAAGTTGCAATTACATTTGCTACTAATTTCAGCAAAACCTTCGACAAAATCTCACATGAAATTAACTTCCTGGAACTAAAACCGATCGCAAACACAAAGTCATCTTCAGATCGTCCGTTTCCGATGTCATTAACTCCAACCCTAGTGTACCCCAAGACAACCAACCTTGGACCTCTGATATTCATTTTGACGATAAATGTAATGCATGCAACACATTATCGAAAACTCCTATCTGTCAATCTCGGCTGACGAAAATTTCGATTCACGCATCTTCTTCAAATGACTCTTGCCTACTTCAGAATGACCTAGACCAACAAAACTTTCTGGAGTTTAACATTGCAAAGTGTCAAGCCATCACTTACCGCTGTAAAAGCCTACCCTTACCACTAAGAACTTATCTTGCAGCCAACTGTCCCATCTGTCTCTTCATTGCGTGATTAAGATGTCCTTTGCGATAGGGAATTCAATATACGTTCCCACATTGATAACATTATCAACAGAGCCAACTCCGCGCTTGGTTTTGTCAAACGTGGGTCTACGGAATTTTCAAATGTTATATGGCACGAAATCCCTGTACACAACATATGTCAGGCCCATTCTTGAGTATGCTTAGTTTGGCCTCCTCATTACGACGACCATAACTTACGAATAGAATCCGTCAAACGTAAGTTCATTCGCCTTTCACTTCGTGGTCTTGATTGGGCTAATAGATATAAAGCCACGAGCCTTTTAGAAAAGAAAATGTCTTCTGCTCTCCATTTAACAATTATGATCAGTATTATCGGGATCATAACCCTCCCACTTTACTACATTCCTACTGATTTAAATACAGAAATTGGAAAGGAGGCCATCTTTGGTAGCACAATCGAAAGACATAGCCCACATGACACAACGTGTGGAAACGGACCACTACCTAGCCAAGGTACATCAACATATATCTTAGACGCTACAATAACGGGTAAATACTGAAATACGCAACGGGTTAATGGTGGTGTTCTGATCCACCGCTTCTCTTTTTGTCCAGAAAAATATTTTTATTTTTTTCTGGTTAAGTGTGAGCTCTAAAAATGAGATCTGAGCTAAAATATAAAATTTCATAAATAAATGTAGTTAAGTGGTCTACAGAAAGGGGACGATGTGCGTAATTTTCTGAATTTTCTACTTCAATATACAGTAATAGGTAATCCGACAAACGTTTTCCAGGGCAGTGTCAGACTATCGAATTGGTCGGATTATGGAGTACACAATAAGACCGACAAATTACGCGTCGAGTACAACAGTGATGGCGAGTACAAGTTGTAATCTGTTCAATCGTGCATTATATACATTACAGAGGGTGCCGGATCAGACAGGGGCCGGATTACCGGGAGTCCACTGTACATATGTACATATGTATGTACAAACAAGCTCCAACAGACTAGAACACCATCAAACTACACCTCTTTTTAAATGGTCCCTGGAAGTTGCGTACAGCAGCCAGCTTTCTTTGATGATAAATGATACCTGTGGGATTTAGGCCATCCGTGGGCCCATTTTGAAATTCCAGACTTTGGGATAATCGGTTTGTATATCTTAAGAACGGTCGGGATGTGTAGCTATAATTATTGTGTACTTGTGTAGGTTAATATTATGGTGAATGTATCAGTAGTAATAATAAAGCCTTCTTCTAGCTTTAAGCTTTAAAAACTGCCGATATTGCCTTACACTAATTTTGCATCCTCTTACTAATCACATTATTTCGATTATCAGCTTTCAAATTAAAAAGCTCAAAAAAAAAAATAATCCTTAAAAAAGTATTCATTTCATTTACGTCAAAACAGTTTCACAGTAATTATCCCACAATCAACTAAACAAAATCATATGCACGGTGCAACAATAAAGCTCACTCACCCATAATCATAAGCCGTTCACTACTGTTCTGTTATCGATGCTTAACCGGACAAAGCATAGATGGTAGCATTCGCATGCCAATGCCTATCCCTACCCTTCACATGCTCGAACGGTTGGTAAATATTAAATATCTGGAAAGCATATCTCTTTCCATTTTTGTGTGTGTGATATTCGTTTTGGCATAATTCAACTATTAAGAAGCTATAAATAGACAGACATAACCTATGCGTATATGACCCATATTCGAGTCCTACCAGCACATACCAAATTATGTACGTATACCGTTTATATGTACTACATGCCCACATTCATATAAATGGATATGTGTTATTGGACGTCTGCCTTGTACATTCATATCTGTTTGCTGTCATGAATTTCTGTATCGTAATAAAATACGTGATATGTAATCATAAATTCCTTAGTCGCGACCGTCCTTAAAAACATACCATAAGCTGTATACGTATGTAAGTATATTTGTACATCAACCAAAGATATTCGGATACGATGTCTTGTTTCTTTCGGCTCCGCATACACAGCGCCCCATTTTTGTACAGATAGCAGCCCTATCTAGAGGCTCTGTGTGCTTTGAAATACGATGTTCTGTACGGTGGTGCCTCTATGCTTTCAGCTCAGGTACTCTGACAACCATCTGAAATCAATACCATGCAGACCGAGCAAAATCGAAAAATAAAATCAAAAGTACCTTTCCTGATGCAAGTTGAATTGCAGGCGAATGGGTGAATTCTTATAGCAGCCGGATGTAGCTCTTCTGAAGACAGGATGTAATAACAGCAAACAGAACAAAAGTAAAAAAAAAAAAAATAAAAAAAAAACACACACACACCAAAAAGATTGCAACTAAATTCGATATCATTCGAAATTGAATCTAAAGATTTATCGCAATTTTCGAATTTATTGTGCAAACATCTGATAATACTTTCAAAATGTAATAATTCGAAGGAAGAATTACTCACCTGAGCACGTTTGTATTTAGGTGAGCACAATACTACCTACACTAAACCTGCAAATCATTTTGTAATGTAATATTACTTCAACACAAGCTGATATTGAAGGATTGAATATCCTGCAATGGAACAAATGCTAATACTAATTTGGCATAGCCAGCTTGAAACAGTATTTGTTTATATGACTGGCAAAAGACTTATTCAAAAATATTAATGGAAAGAAGGGTTGAACTATTCTATGCGTAATAAGTAGTAAATACATCCGAGTATGGAAAGTTTTGAATTTTACCATAATCCTTCCAGTTTGATGGGCACTCTGCAAAAGGTAGGTTAGGATTTCTGTACGATTGTTCACACACAGTCCATCTAAGTAAAACAGAGCATTCCTTATATTTTGATTGCTAAATCATACAAACAATGAGTGAATTTAAAGAATAAACTGAGGCAATTCTCAAATTGTATGGGCCTTACTAATAACTAGACACAAATGTCGACTACTGGCTATTTGCAAGGTAAAAATATAGTAGTAAGTTTTAACAAAATGCAATTCAATCTACTAAAATTTCCATCAAAGTTGTTATTAAAAAACACTAATTGTCAAACTTCTCAAAAAAAAAGAATTGAAATATTTAATATTAAAATGAGTTCGAGTGACGAAAGTTTATTTACTGATTTATTTATTTCGTCATAACATCCCTAGAAACTTCTGTGCATTTTGGTTTCGAACTATAGCTCCTCATATTATACTTGTCGAACCCTTTCGACAATTAGCAGGAACTACGAATATAGCTATACATATGTACATATGTATGTGGAGGATTATTTTTTAAAACAAATAAAACACCGCAGAATCATTGTTAAGTTCAAAATGAATTTAAGAAAAAATAATATAAGCGCAAAGAATTTTAACAGCTAAAAGTTCGGAATGACAATGACTGAATGTATTGATGGACGTTCAACTATGACTCTTTAAAGATTAATTTTGCATCGTTTACTTATTCGTCGTTAGTATGGTATGCGTCTAGTCTAAGTTAGGTTAGGTAAGGTGGGAGTGGCAGTCGGATAGAAGGCCGACGCACTTAGACAGGTGAATGTTGAACTATTGAACTGCTCAGCTATCTCCTTTAGAGATGATTGGCAATATAGGGCCGCCTGACTGTCCAAAAAGATTCGAATATTCTATACGGATACCACGTTATTCTTTATCCATGACAAGACTTCCTTGATCGCCATAATTTCCTCATGGAAAACACTACAATGATTAGGGAGAAGGTGTAGTCTAGACATGTTGGAAAATATTTATTATCTTCGTCGATGTATATTGTATATTTTGTTTGGTATTCTTGTTCGTCGCTATCGTTATCCTCACCGTTCCGTAAATTTACTGCTTATTAACGTAACACCTTCCAGTACATTTGTGTACTAAAATACATAATTTAGGTACCCTCATACTGTAAAACAGGTAACACCTGCTTCGAAATGTCTATTTATACTTGTATAGTTACGACTTAAACATGGCTTTCCATACATTAGATTTTATCCTCTCAGTTGTCACAAAGCCCAGCTGCTTTGTACCAGCTACTGGTACATGGTTTGTATAAAGTGTGAAGATTTTTATTTAATCATTCACTTAATGTGATTATTAGTAAGTCCTGTACAGGTCGAGCTTGATCTTATTTATTTACCATTTAGAGTGAGGTAAATTGGGTTTGTTTGCTTTCACACAAATACTTCATTTCTAGTTTAACTAAACTCCAAACTGCTCTAGGTGCTCTGATGAACTTTCTACGCCTTAACATTTGTATCATGCGAACCCTGAAGGCCATTTCTCGTCTAAAGGGATTCATCCTGTTTTTGGTACTAATCGTACTGGAGTTTCGATTACCCCTGATAGATATGTAACAAAATTGTAAAGTTAACTTTCCCTTATTATACATACATGGGAGTCTTTGCCATTCTAATGGCTTTGCATTCTATTGTATTTATATTGAACATTTAGATGGGTTCTAAGTATTTGTGTCTGTGTATGGCGCACTTAAAGCCTAGCTCAATTCTTTAAACATTTCTAAATTAGTGCTTACACTTTCTGAGTCTTGTTTGAGTTCCGGGTCATACTGGAATCACGAATATCTAGTGACATACGACGAACTTGCTCGTCAAGGTTCGGAAGATGTTTTCTCATGACCTTAACGTTGGGTTTGACATCATTCCTTTTAAAGGTCTCCATTAACGCCTGTGTCTTCAAAAGGGACCAATATTCAATGGCACTATTCTTTGGGTAGCAGGCGGACCAAACTAGTTCTACGACATTTTTGCTATCACTGGTCAGAAAATACTGCAGGCGCCAAATATGCACTCTGGCGGACCACAACATATTTTCCAAGCACCTAAACGTACTAGGCTTAACTGATACGACTGTCTGTGACACCTGTGGAGAAGGCGAAGACACTGCGGGGCATTTTCTCTGTGAATATTCTGCCTTCGCTCTAGGCTTTAGGTGCTGAAGTGGTAAGTGCTGAACATCTAAGCTCCGTATCACTGAAGTGCCTTCACGGCTTTCTGAAAAACTTGGGTAAAATACTAAAGGAGAGAACAAGGGACCTATTACTAGTCAGTGTGCTTTAGCATAGCTTTAACATATACACAATACAGATGGCAATTTTTCTAGGGTTAATACAGACATGAACATCTTAGACGGTTCCTGTATTGCCTCGAAGAAAATGAAGTTCTCGACTGCGTTATATCGAACTGACTTCATTTTAATACAATTCCTATTAATGTGTTGCATCTGCCTTGTCACAGCGAAGTCAAGCCCTCCAAGACTTTTCACGATTAAGTGTAGATAGCGTGCCTAACCGAATTGTTTCGTGTTTTTTTCTAAATTCTTTTATTTTTAAATTTTGGCCACCATTGTGAGTGCGAAGATATATTTTTCGACATGAATGGAAGTGACTTACAGTTTTATTCTAATAACAGATAATTATCTTGGATGTTTGTCAAGCATTTGGATGAGGTGGGGCAGCGAATAAAAACTTCCAGGTGGTGCTGTGGCCGAATTTGAACCAAAGACTCCTCGCTTAGTAATCCACTAAGCCACTACCATTGCATCACAATACTACGCAAAAAACGAGAACAACGTGGCAGGAGTTCATTAAATGGTATTGGCACAGCTTAAGTGCGTGTTGAGCTTTCTGCATTTTGTTTCAGAATTAAACTTATTCAACCACAGGCCTGGCCTTAGCGGTCACTCATGAAGGGAAATAAGTCACTTGTAGGATACAGAATAACTGATATACACATCTTTTTTGAAAGTAATCACTGCCAACAAGATTTTCCCACAAGTAGAAGAGCTGGTAGCAGAGAATAGATGCCAAGTGACAGGAAGAAAACAGTAATTTATACCCTATCCCAAGGGTATATTAATATTGACCCATAGTTTGTAAAACGTCTTAATATTCGTCGTAGACCGCTAAAAGTATATTTATATCAATATATAAGATCAGGACCAAAACCTAAGACTTTTTAGAAATGTACGTCCATCACCAATTTTTAGGTCTTTAAAGCTAGGAAGCTGAAATTTGGAACATATACTCCCTAAAGTCCCGAAATGGTAGAGTGTACAATTTTTTGATACGCCCATTGCCGCGCCCACAATTAAGAAAAAACTGTTTTAAATCTAAATTTAGAGCGATAGAATGTTACAACCTTTACAAGATATATAGGCACTGTCCTCGCTCATAAGTTTGTTATAGAAAGTTTTTACCACGCCTACTTGTTGTGGGTGTTTTTCAAAAAATATTTATTTTTATGCATTTTTTAGAATGAAATAAAATGCTATCCATCACATTCTTAACGTTTTTTTCTTAGCGGCATATAGGGATATGGATAGGGTATAGTTCGACTTAAGCGGGCTGTAGCCTCTCCGTATGTCTATTGTTGTTCTTCTTTTTTTAAATAAATCTGTTTCATAAAAATTCTAGTTTTTTTTCTGCGAACCACATAAAATTAGATCCCGCTGTTTTCTAAGGTAATTCATAGAATATAAGCTAAATTTACCGGATTCCTAGGTTAAATATATTCTATTTACCTTAGTTTGTCAGATAATTCATCGGGAATATGGTAACTTTACCTAGAAGTTAAAGTTCTTTATTTTAATTGATAGGATTAAGCCTAGGTGCTTGACTGTTTTTACCAGAAAGTAAACTCAGTTTACGGAACAGGATTTACCTTCGCGATTTAATGGAAATTACTTAAGGAATAAGCAGGTTCAAAACTGCTTTAGGCCTTAGCTAGCTTATTCCGCGATTAAGGCTAATTTTACATGGAGTTTTCTGTGAGCGTAGGTTTTGGGAATAATAAAATGTTTTTATTGAACTTTATTTTACAGCACTATAGACTGAACCATATTGAACAGCGAAAAATCCTTCGACCGCCTATGACGACGGAGCTGAGAATAGAGAGCCGTTGTTTATATCTTTTGCTTAACTAATAATTGATTGGAGTGTGCTTTGTTAGAAATAAGCTCTTACCCTCTGCTAATATAATGTTATTTTTATCATGTTTGAAGAAATAAATAATAAATATCCACTTAAAACCATAATACAAAAAGGTATACATCCAACATAAGCTTTGAATAGAATTCTTAGAAAACGATATGCGTCGCAAAATCTTCAGGATATCCGTTGACAACATCAACATGTTTTTGAAGATTTAAATGGTTAAAATTTGTTACACTTCAATAAACTGCCACCGCTGTATATTTCCACAATAAATTTAATTCAAGAAAGAAAATAAAAAGAAAATCACAAACAGCGAATCAACCCATTCACAGTTTCCGAATTGATTATCCTTTCGAAAAGATATCGTTTTTGTTAAAAAGGCGCGCGTGTAGCAACAACAGCAGCTTAAGCCTATATAAATGTATTTTTCCTTATACCCTTGTAAAAATATGAATCACATTCCGCTCGCCAGCGATTTGACAAGAAACCGAACATGGAAACCAACAACTTTCTGCTCCTGGTATTATGTATATCCTTGTCAAGGCAGAGCCATTTGGATGTCCCATGGTTCGTTCACTGTTTATAATAAAAGAGAGATAAATCGATGGATATTGATTTAGCGGTTGTCCCCATCTTTGATTGTGATACAAAATATTTTTTTGCCCAAAATGCCTTTTTTTAAAAAAAAAATTTTGCCTTGATTGGACAACAATAACATGGCGATTTGGGACACGAGTCACTTCAGCGCCAGGCAAATCAACAAGGGCAACGTTTTCATTTAATTTACATAAAACCATCCATAAAAATTAAATAATTTTTTGCTCACCTTCTCTGACAAGTGGCTCCTTTGACATGGCTTCGTGCCAATATAATAAAGTTTATACAGCTTAATAACTCGAGCTTTCCATAGTACAGTACCTACAGTCTGTACGCTCAGCACTTCATAACGTTGCGCCTGAAACTCATTATCTTACAACACTGGGTTCCAATAAATTTACCGACGACTTACACGGGGTAGTGTCCGCACGTAATTTACAACGAAGAACAAAAAAAAATGTTATGGGTACCTTATACGGAAACACGAAAAAAGAAAAGTGAGGCGGGGGCAATCTTTACCGACACGTTTCTGATGTTCAAAATGCATGAAATTAAGTTTCCGCCATGCAGAAATTCAACAAAAAATGTTTTAAATAATTTAATGTTATGCGAAGTGAACTGTAGAGGTATGGCTCTGCCCTTCCTTAGTGTTCCACTCAAAGGCACCTACGCGGTAGTTGTGCAAAAAACGGAAAAAAAAAACAAAGACAAAAAGTTCTCTATGTCGAGAAAAAAAATGGCGGCCGTCATCTTGTGATGTTATTTTTTGTTCACCCTCCTTTTTTGACTTTCGATTCTCCATAAATATGAACTCCTTTAATTTGAATTTCAAAAATGCAAGACACTTACTTTGAGGCCGATATTATGCTAACGAAGGTCCTTTAAGGGCATTTTTTTTTTCGTTCATGTTCTTTTGTTGCGAGTTCATTGGTTAAACTTGGGGTTTCAGCAAATTGTTTTGGTTTTGACGTTGCGGAAACCAGTGGAAGAAGACGAGCGAAATGTAAATGATTTTAACTTGTTGTGTAGGGATTTAAGATTTGTGTTTTTTTTTTTTTGCTTTTCTTTTTTGGAGAGATAGAAAAGTAACTTCGTTAGCGTAGTAATAAATTTGCAGTAAGACTGTATTGATTGGGACGAATGTAACAAGAGTAGTGTAATAAAGAAGAAAAAAGAAAATTGTTCCGGTTAGCGGGAACCTTCAATGTACTTACATATATTGTAAGAGATAAAATAATATGTACTATTTGGGGTGGAATTTCAGTTAAATTAAGTATCAGAATGTAGAATACGCATTTGGCAATGAACAAATTAAATATTCATTCACTCTTAGGTGCAAATTTCTTACTGAAGTAGCAGAATAGTAATACCGATGGTATATATTTGTGATTTGCATATTAACGGGTGATTTTTTAAGAGTTAAGTTTTTTAGGTTGGCAGCACTGGTTAGTAATGGCGTCCAAACGTCATCTGTCAAAGTGAAAAGTTTTCGGTATACTCTGCCATTTAATCATGGAAAGACTTACAATCGAGCAACAGTTGCAAATTATTATAACTTATTATCAAAATTCGTGCTCTGTGAAAAATGTGAACATCCGCTGTTTTATCGAAAAATTGTGTTCAGCGATGAGGCTCATTTCTGGCTCAAACGATAGGTAAATAAGAAAAACTGTCACATCTGGAGGAATGAACAGCCACATGCCATACAAGAATTACCGATGCATCCCTAAAAAAATGGCATCATCGATCCATTTTTTTTCAAAGACGACCGTGGAAGAAATGTTACCGTCAACGGCGAACGATATCGAGCCTTAATACTCGACTTTTTTTGCCCCAATTGGCTGAGTTGAACTTGGTTGACATGTGGTTTCATCAATGGCCCCCCTGTGAGTTGGCTGCCAAGATCATGCGACTTAACTCCTCTTGATTATTTCTTGTGTTGGTATGTAAAGCCTTACAGGATAACATAACACGCGTAATTCGTGGAATAAAGGCTAAATTGCTCGAAAAAAAGACGCAAAATTGGAGCTTCCGAATGTGAAACGAAGCCGCGGACAACATTTACATGAAGATGTCTTTAAAACGTAAATGGAAAAGGCCTATTTATCGATTACAATATAAACTTTGAATATTTGATGCAATTTAGTGTTAGAGTGTTTTTTTCGATTTTTAAAAAACTATCTACTCTTAAAAAATCACCCTTTATTTATAACTCAGCTAGTCAGACAAATCCGAATGAAGATTATTTCAGTTCCTTGCCGGAATTTAACAGTTGTAGTAATTTTGGTATAGGTGCGGATGAAGTTAGAGGCCCATCTCAAAATTGTCCGTTATCCCGATAAGGATAAGGTGGTTAAGTTGGTTGGATAAGTTGGTTAAAGATAAAATTAGTTGTGTAATAAATGGGTTTGTAAGTTTGGCATTCCAAGGTTTTTGGAAAGGTAGATCAACTTGTTCTAACCTAGTTGCGTTCAACAGTTACTGCGTCAATTCTTTGGAAAAACATAAACAGATTCATGTAGTATACACTGACTTTGTCAAAGCTTTCAGTAGAGTTAATGTGCATACATTGCTTGGAAAACTTAAAGCGTATGGGTTCTTCGGGTCACTATTAATATAGTTATCTTCTTATCTTATTCGAAGGAAGCAACATGTTGTAATTGGGGAGCATATTTCAAAGGCAATTGTTGTTTCTTCCGGAGTCCCTGAGGGAAGCCATGATCTGCCTAGTATTTTGCAGTTTTTTCAGTGTTTGGTGTATGCTGATGATGTGAAATTTGTTACCGTAATGAGCGCGGTCTTTTGCAAATGGACTTAGATTTATTGGAGCATAAACTTTGTCCTCCGAGTTAGAGTTTTGAACCTATTTGCTTCGCCGAACCAAAGTAGCAGCGGTTTGCGATGTGATGAGATGTGTCTCGACTTGAAATTCGTTGGTGCCGATTAGTGGGTTGCAGAAGGGTTTGAGACACAATACGTTGGATAGGATAGGAGGTATGCCTCGAAAGTTCTTGTTTATCACATTACTACATAAAAAATTGTAAGCAAAGGCTTACCATATATGACCCGAAGAAAAAGGCGTGTAGAATATGACGAATGACATTTTATTTTATATTCTTTTTCTATGAAATTTGCAAAAAAATATAATATTGAAAAAAACGCCCACAACAACAAGTCGTGGTTTTCACATATTTTGTGAAAACCAATATTTCGCACATAACCATTTCGGGTCAATATGTTTCAAATTTCACATTCCTAGTTGAAACGCGACAATAAACGCTACATGGATGATTTGTTTTCCGGGGTCGTTTGGGTAAACGGATGGAAGTGGTGACTAAAGTCAAATTGCATTCGATTTAATATACATAAATTGTAGCTACATATTTACTTACTTATAAAGTCCAGGTTAAAATACCTCAATCAATTACCCCACCTATCCCACTCATGTTTACCCACTCATGTCGGCGTCAATCAAAATGTCAATTAAAAGAGCACCACCAACCATTTTAAATGTTCGCCCAAAATATGAACCTCGCTCAAATATTCATTAATAAAACATTTATGCAGACTGCGACAACTAGTCCTCGGTGAATCCCTTTTAATTATAAATTCAATAATCAAAAACAATTTACAATGATAATTTCGTTCGTTGAAAAAAAAAATATATAAAATTAAAAATTCATTCCAAATCAATAAGACGCACAAAATGCGCATATATAAGCAGGACGAATTGCGCCCACCCAGTGCTTACTAGTATCCCGTTTCACATTGCGATGAAGTATTTCACTCCGGTCACAGCAAAAGGTGAACGGATAAAGCTGCCAATACAGTATTGGCCATTCAAGCACAATTGGGTTTGGCCATTGGCCTACGATAGTCCCAGGTATCAATTTCTATTGGTGAACAGTTTAGCCGTGCTTTTCCTCTTGTGCTATGCTGGAACTATTTATGCAGAGTGCCTGTTCATTGTCGAGCATAAAGGAGAAATCGCCAAGATAGCCGAATGCTTGTGTACAACATTCATTGGAACACAGTTTAGCATACGGATCATGCACTTGATCTTTTGCCGAAGTCAAATGAGAGATGTCCTTCAGAAATTTTACAAAAACATCTACGTTCATAGGTAAGGATCGCAGGTGCAATAACCTAATTCCTCGTAAATAATGACTTTAATTTAGTGCGGAGGACAAAAACCTCCACAATAAGTGTGAACGAAGCCTGCAATTGATGTACGTAATGACGGGCGCGTTTATTCTGCCGCTGATTTTTATGGTTTTGGGTACGAGCATGTTCATTGCAAATGATCCAACGTCCCGTTCGAAACCGTACTTTTACCGAATGCAGTTTTCCTACGATGCACAGGATCCATGGAAGTACATCTTTACTTCGTTATATACCGGTTGGGTTGGGGTGTCTTCGGTGACCATCATGGGTGCGCAAGATTGCTTTATTGGAACAACTCTCAGCTACTGTGCAATTCGCTATGAGATGTTACACAACGAATTGAATAACATATACGCGAATTCATTGAAGACAATAGCGATGAAGGCACATCCACACCTACCTAATCAGTTACACAGCATCTTCCATAGGAAACTCAAGAGCATAATAATAAGGCATCAACTAATAGATAGGTAATTTAAAGTATTCTTCTTGGCAATTCAAAAAAAGTTTTCTTTACATAGATTCTCGGAAGACCTTAAGGATTTCTTGAGCGTAACAGTGTTTCTGTTGGTCACATTTGGGGTTTTTCTTCTCTGCGTTGTGGCATTTCAATTGGCTAAGGTAACTGATTTCAAATCGAGTTATCATGCCCACAGGCATTTGAATATCAATTACGTAATTTTAGAACGACTTCAGCATTGGAACACTTCAATACTTTACTTGGTTGATATGCCAAAGTTTAGAATTTCTGGTGATTGGTTCATTTGGACAACGCTATTCAGATGCGGTAAGTGGAAAAAAAATCTCTTACATACACTCATGCTCATTCCATTAAATAGGCCGCTCAAATGGCCAACTCTTACTACATGTGCAATTGGGAATCACTACTGGTTCATGGAGATTCCAAGGCAAACATCGAACTCATTAAGGACATAAGTTTTGCAATTTATCGATCCCAGAAGTCCGTTCATATTAATGGAATGAAATTTATGATTTTGTCTCTCAACAGTATTGGGTCGGTAAGTGAAAAAGAAAAGAAAATGATGATGTAGAAGATTGTGTACGGAAGTCGGATACTGGGAGTGCGTATGTACTGATAACGATATTACTGAAACAGTGCTGTTTTTTTTTGTTGTATTTTCTTCTTTATAGGCCTTAAGCTCTTCGGTTTCTTATTTTATGTTTCTGAACACAATGGAAGATATAACAAACAAAAGACATGACCATTAGAAGATGGGTGCTAAAGTGACAAATGGTGCTGAATGCTGTTGAATGGATAAAGTATTAAAAAAAATTAATAAATTGCACAATTGCGTATATACGAAACTTTCTCGCTTAATGAAATGCATTTTTGGACACATTTAACGTGATTGATCAAAACACAAAAAACATATCAAAATCGTTGGAGCTGCTTTTTGAGAAAAAGAATTTAATTTTTAAAAAATTTCTTATATTTTAGAAAATCGTTATACAGAGTGTTTTTTTTTTAGAGGTATAAAACTTCGTCAAATCACACGATCTTGGTGGCCAATTGACAGGTCCATTCCGCAAAATTATGCGCTCATCGAATGTTTCCTTCAATAAATCGATTGTGACGTGCGCTGTGTGGCATGTAGCGCCGTCTTGTTTTAACCACATCTCACCCACATTCATGCCATCCAATTCGGGAACAAAATAGTCGGTTATCATGGCTCTATACTGGTCTGACTCTCCAGCATCATTTCCACCAGCCCATAGAGCAGCGAATCTTCAACACTTTGCGGCAATTTTTTCTTCGGTGCGCACTGTTCGACGTCTCTGCGGATGCGTATTATCACATAGAGTATAGGTAGTGCGAAAACGATTCATGGTAAACCGAATTAATTGCTCTGATGGACAATTATTTCGACCATAAAATGAACGGAGCTTGCGGTAAACTTCGCGAACTGCACCATTATTTTCGAAATAAATTTGCACGATTTGCAAACCTGTTCATGATAAAATGGCAAACAAAACTAAACATAAATGACTTTAAAGTTGCCAGATTTTATCTCTATTCGTAAAACCAACCTTTAAAAAAAAAATATATTTAAAATCCAAGTACATACGCCGATTTGTTTAATTTTGTTATATTGGTGGTATTCTAAATTATTATTATTGGTTTTTTTTAGAAAACAAATTAGTATGCATTTTTTTTCTTTTCTTTTTTTTTTGTTTACCAATCCAAAGTACAAAACAGACCAAAATCCTTGGAAGCACTTTTGAAAAAATTTGTGATAAGTGATTAATACATAAAAAAATTGTATGGCATGCAGTGATGGTGCGTCCTAGAGGCATTTCAGATTACTGTCTAACCAAAAATAACACAAATTACATAACAATGAAAATGTAAAAAGGAAACAAAGTTGTTGTTGCCAATTTAGAGCCCTTTTTTTCTATAAAAAAAACTTGTGTAGTATGTGTAAACTCTTCTCTGTGCCCATGCTCTATAACTTTCTCGCATCGATAAAATGTAAAGCGTACGTCTGGGTTAAACGAATGTTTTGCGTGGTTTTTAAACGGTATTTCAGATATGTCACACTTTACACATCAAACAGATCAAAAAATAAAAAAAAGGGACGAGATGTTATGCCAAGACGAACTTCGGAGCAAATCCGTCGAACGCTTTCGCCATACGTCTCCCGGACAGACAGACCGACGGACGGCACTGGCGGACCCAATTTTTAGACGTCCAAAAGTTGGGTCCGCCATCGTCAATCATACTAAGTCATTTTGAAAAGACATTTCTGAAAAGATTGCTCGACATCTATTTAAGATGTACGAGGCTCTCCAATCACTGGAAACAGTTCTGCGCATTTAAGTACGATCCATAAAATATTCTCTTCATCAGAAGGAGTTTACAATGGTAGTATTCCTGAAAATAAAAAGCTAATATTACTGCATATGGAACAAGCTGCTGATATGAAGAGTAAACAAGTTTTACAATTTCAATGTCATAAAACCGACCAAATGGGGTCTTCAAACCCTAATTATACGTTGGCTCGTAAGTGAGACTGAAAATCGTATAGTCAAACTCGACAAATTACGATATGCTAAACAAAGTCCATCGATTAGTTTGTTTACGTATGTATGTCTATACTCTGCCCTAATGCAATGTCAAAGTGGGCCAAGTAGAAATTTTTCCATTCCGCTATTCCGCTATGGAAACATTTAGCTTTAAAACTGGCCAAATATGAAACTTACTTTCATATTTCACCCGACAAATATTTCCTAGACATTTCAATTGATTGAGTAGACAATGTGGCACAAGCTGTATCTGAAAAGCTCTAAAACTTTGATACATCCAAACAAATCATATAGTGGTGCTGCTACTACAAGTGTAATCACCTAGGAGGCATACATTGAACTACTTTCGTTGAAGTTGCTTAGCAGTTAAGCCCTTTCAACCCCTTTTTGCATATCTTAAACAGTAATGAATATACATGGCATTACATCATTGGAAAGGTATTTTGGAGAGGAAGTGCACAATATAATTTTTATAAATATGAATTACATTTTAAGGGAATACCTACACGAGGCGTAAGAAGTTTGTTGCATTTGTGCTTATTTTCTCTCTTCTATTACAGAGCTAGATTCAGTTAAAGCTTCAGAGTGTGTTAAAGCAATAGAAGAATAAGTAGTGTGTTATGGCTATGTGTCTATTTAAAAACGCTAAGCAATACCGCGACGAATGATCTCATATGGTCGATTATGATACAATTGCTCTAAAGTTCGGCGCACAGAACAATAATTTTAGAAGCGTTTATATCATAGCGATAATATTGAAAGGCACTCAAATTTGCAGTCCTGCAAGCAGTTTCATAGATAAGATACCTTTTATCCTTTTTGCTCTACAAATCAATATTGTTATGCAATCACGTACCAATAAGAAAACGTTTTATTGTCTCATTCCCACCACTTTGAGGTTCTGAAAGAAAGTTAAATAATATCTGTCTTGTGACCACTTCATCAGATATGGTATGCGTGTCGTCGAGTCCTCAGCGTATAATGAAATCTACGCTCCGCCTCTGCACAATTTACACACTGGAGTGTCAGAGTATACATCTGCTTCAATGTTATTAAATTTTCACAGCACCAAAATATACATAGTTACATTATTTAATAACTGAACTCTGCAAAGTCATTACTCTGTTTCCATGATAATCGTTAACTGTTTCCTTGAAGAGCATTCCACTACAACTTGTATAAGACAAATAAAAAGAATGGAATACAAAACAAAAAAACGGATGGCATTCATTCAATACAGAAGACTAAAGAATGCCAAAGGCACTGCGACAATTTTCCCTTCACTTCGTCTTATTTATTTTTTTTTTTACACTCAGGGCACCACCGACTGTCGCGTCATTCTTTCGTGTAGAAGTAATACTTCAGCTCTCTCGTGCCTAATGGCAATATCCTTAAAACCGATATTCGTCATTGTTTTTTCACAGTCAATAAAACTAAAGGACGTTGTAAACGTGAAGCGATTTAAGAGAACGAACAGCGGACAAATAAAAAAATAAAATAAAAAAACGAACAAAAAAGAAATACGAGCAACTGTTGTAGAAGGATTGGAAGGAGCGCAGAAGAATTGTCAACCACACAGGGAGTAAAACTTGCTCGGGACGACATCAACGGTACATAGCCGTAGGACCTTATAAGCTTCCTCCTTCGCAGGCTGATCCTTGTGTGTACTGAAACTAAAACCCTTTAACCAAAAAACCGTCGAATGACTCAAATGAAATATCCTGGCATTTTCTGCTTCTGCTTGCTGTCCAAAACTAGTCACATATGCACAGTATATATATATATGCCTTAAAGGAGTATCTACATTCTCTGTCCACCATCCCTCACCAGCAATCGAAAACGTATGGCGATGGATAGTGGCCTGGACCTGGAGTGCCGTCGAATACGCTCCATGCTTGTCTATTTGTGGATGTGGAGTACATATGGTTCGACAAAATGCTTCCATTAAACCAAGTGGAAAATCTCGTTTGTCATCCATCGATATATCGGTGTCGCATTGTCAAATCCAGGACACGGCTGCCTGTGACGACTTGACATTGTTGTAAAATATTCATCCCCTTCATAAATTTTCTACTTTAATTCGGTGGTACCATCGCCGGTCTATCGATCTACCAGCTTTGCTTTCAACGTGGCTGACTGGTGCTCCTCGAATGTGGCGCTCACCATAGACGACAACGAGAATAACTAGAATGAGATTTGGAAGGAGCAGTGCGAGTGATTAAGGTGGTATTCGTATTGGGTATGGTTGATGCTTAGTCAGAATGCCCGAATGGTGTTCTCTTGTTAAGTGTCAACCCGTAAGCTGGACGACAATTCGATCAGCAATTAATTCTGTTACTCTGTCAGTTAGGTGTACGAATGTAAAAGGTTTGTCGGTTTGTTGGTTTGTTGGTTTGTCCATTAAGATAGTACTTACATATGTGTGAGTGGTGTAGGAAGAGAGACAGCCTTTCATTCAATACTAAATCATTGGCTTATCACTGTCGAGCTGTTCATTTGGCAAACAGTCGATTTGGCAGCGTATCCATCAAAAATTTACGGATCTCTGTATTTACGTCAAATCACCTTGAAATATTTTATGAATCATTTTTATGCGATTTACCAAATTTACCAAATTTACCACTTATGGCATGAGGTGGCAGCAGGCACTTATTCTATCCAATTCAAAATAAGGACATAATTCTCCAGAGAGGCGTTTTTTCTTCTTCTTTTTTTTTTGAAAATCCAGCCAGTGTGCTGCTGAGTAAAGGGTATCTTCTTTATTATTTGCATATCAGCATAACTTTATGGCATAAGCCAATATTTCTTGACACCTTTCAGCACTCGTGAAGGCATTCAAGTTGGCTGCTTACATTTTAAGATGATGATGGCGAATTTCATATCATATTTTACGATAGATCTTAATGCCGACGCTGTACCGCACCGTGTGGTGTGCGGTCTTTCAAGCCATCCTAAGTGGTATAATATGGCTGATGGAAATGCCCCTCTGCCATTCCGTTGAGTTTACCCACCGAGTGAAGAAAGAAAAAATCAAATACATACGTATAGAATTCATTATAATGGCTTTGGATGGACGGATGGATAGAGATCCATTCTCATCCATTGAGTCATCTTTCACAATGATGTGCCAGAACACTTCGATACGATTCATCATCGTCGTCACGAGAAGAGGTGTGTGAGCGATACTTATACATATATAAATGTTTGTGTGAGTGTGTGTGTATATATTAAATTGGTTGTAGCCTTTTGGGGCTTTCAGCAACCATTCAACTGCTTTTCACCTTTCATTCTTCGGGCGATGGAGTCAATTGTGATGGGGGCTTGGTAAATGAATATGAGCGTAAGCACAATCTGAACGTGAATTGAAATTATGATGCTTCCGTCTGTCATCGGAGGGGAATGATGAAATAATTCTGCAGATACTATATTGAATCAGCGGAAGGATCCACATTTTACGTTTTTTTTAAATCAGGTCGGGTCCCCGTGCGAAGGGAGACGTCAATCTTTTAAGTTTAGGTAATATATTTCGAATACTTTTGAACTTTTGAACGAATTGTGTGGGTGAATGTTTTGCATACTTTTCTTACTGCAACCAAGCCTACATATATGACCGAGACAAGATGGAAAGAAAAATTAAACAAAAAATGTTGTTGCGGTCCAAAGTGAGAAAGTTTCGGATAATGTTACAAAATCATGGTGTGGTGATAATTTCAGGTCGAAGCGCCGAACCGAGCAGAACGACTAGAACAAATTTGGAAGGTTGTGAATTCTTGGACTGCCTTATATGGAGTCGTATTTTTGAAAAATAAAAAGAATTACCTGGAATTCGAAAAGCAAACATCGCATTCTACGCATGCAGCAAAACTTTCGGTAAAAAGTGGGGGACTCAAACCAAAGATGACACAGCTTGCGATATAAAGCAACTTAAACTCTCTTTCGTTGCTCTGCTCGGGGTAAACGATTTTCGTCAGTCAGGCCCCTATGGCAACTTTTTTATCTTCGAAATATAATTATGATCATTAGCCAAAAACGCAGATGTTTCCTTTCATTTGGACATTGTTTCTTTCTGTCAATTTGAAATATTTGTGTGATATTTTCTGTTTACCCATTATCTCCTTCAAATATTTTCACTTGTTATTTTGGGCCTTATTGTCTATTATGAAAATGATCCCTACAAGGAAAATAACATCCAAAATGACGAAAAATTTTACAAGAACAAAATCTTTGTTATTTTTTTGGGTGACAACATAAAAAAAATATAAAAAAATATATGTCCTGTTTTGTATCAGTTCATTATTGGGGCCAATCAAAGGATGGAGTTATTCTATTTTGTGATACTGGAGTTTAAGAGGCCTGGCTCTCTTTCCCCATTATATAGGAACATTAATTAACACTGCCTTCCTAAACCAGAGTTCGTAGGTTCCTCTATTAAAACATGGAAATACCAACTGAGCCGGTCCTGCAGCAATGCTTTCTAGGTGAGTGCTTATCTAAGTTGCTACCAATTTTTTTTTTATACGTTTTGTATACTTTTCAACTTTGCAAACCGTATCTGAGCCTCGAACGAACAATTGCCTTTGAACACTAAAACCTTTATTTAGCAAAATTAGTTAGGCTTACTAACACAAATAGATGAGTATATATAAAATGATACATGTATATAGGTGCAACTTCAGCTTGTTTGAGTCCATATAGACTTTATGGCATGACGATTTTGGGGAAGACCTACCAGTTTCCATGGATTTTAGGACATGAGAGATTCATACTCAGACTGCATTGATGCGCACCATTGATCTGCATCCTTCCTATAGATGATCTGAATCCTAGAATTAACATGATTAACACTATTTTGCATTACGTTGCCCTTGATTTGACGTTTGGTCTACAGCTTCGGCTTTAAACTTTCGGAACGTATCCAATATATAAACAACGAGAAGTATTTGACGCCACCATTTGACATAACACGCATATATCGCTGTGGACCAGTTGGAGCACATATTTACTTTGTTCTTCGGGCGACTTTTTACAACTTTTTGGCTCTGAAACATATTTCGCATTCTATGGGCACAACATTTTCTAAGTTCAGCTCTCACACCATGTTTTTTTTGTTGAGCAAACGTATACTTTCACTGTTGATATGTCGGTACCTATGATACCACGTTATGCTTTGGTTTTGGTTTGAGGCTACACTGTCTATTTTTGTAACTAATACGATACCCATTCCCCTTCAAAACATCCATCTAAGCTACAGTCAAGTTTGATCTTCGCTAATGATAGTCACTTTGTATCTATACCAGCAAAGTACTTAAGACAGATCATAATATGGCACAGGAAATTCCTATTGCCGGTCTTTCTCTGTCTTATTGAAATAACAAAAAAATAATGATACTTACCGTTCATTAAAAAAATACCAATTTTAGTTCTAATGTGAAAAAGTTATCTTTAATAAGTCCTTGGGTAAAGTTTGCTACAGTATCTAAAATATCCATCTAAAGCATTTTCTATCCTTCAAAAGTGTGGATTTATTTCTCATCGAATATTTTATATTGCTCGTAGAGTAAAATGTTTCCTCACCCGCTTGACCATTTTTATTTTAGTTCTCCTTCCACTCTCAAAGCAACGAGTATGTAAATCACCACAAGGACTATTCAAAATAATTGCATTACAACCATCTAAGACTGGAAGCTCTTTCAAGTCGAAAAACTACAGCTACAGCAATTTCAATACAATCCACACCCGATTACTTCTAAACAAACAAACAGAACCTAATCAATGGAAAAACGTTTCGGGTTATCGCACTCATGTACTCGTGTACTTGCCAGTGTAAATTGAATTTAAAAACACATACACACATTACGCCAAAGTACAATTCATGAATACAGAATACTTCTATAACAAGAGCCAACAAAAATAAAAGTCAATTGGAATCGCACCTTGAATTGTAAATTGCAAGAAATCACATTCCCAACACCGCTATTGTGGCGCATAAAAATCAATAAAAGGATCTCCATCTAACGCTGCCACACTTGGATGAGTAAAAAAAATCGTTCACCCTCGGATCAGTGTACCTGGTCCCTGATTCTATTTATTGTATCCTGGCACAGATAGACTTCGTATACACTGTTCCATGCGCTCTCACACACAAATGGTGCAATTTTTCATCGAATCACACAAAAAACCAACTCAATCTAACCTCCCTTTTGATTATCTTTATCCGGGATATTCTACGCTCGCATGTGAAGCTTGTGTGTATAAGCGATGGTCATCCTTTCTGCTATTTCTCCTGCTCACTAATAACAGACCATTCTTCTACTTCACTTTCGGAGCGAAATAAATTGATATGGAATCTAATAGAGAACACGTGGTGGTGATGAACCGGGAGCTAGGGTTGGGGCAGCGGCTGAGGCTGATGCTGATGCTGGGGCCGCTATCAAAGGTATTCTCCTCTCAATGGAGCTCTTTTAAAACGGCCCCTGGGAGCATGTTGCGAGTCTGATTGTAGCGGTGGCAGATGGGAATTCCTGACCCATATTGCATATGAAATTCTTCCACACTCAATAGCCGGTCTTCGAGGTGGGTTTGCTTTCTGTTGGCTTGGCTACCTTGTTTGGTATTCAAAGCGTTGCCACAATATTCGGGCAACAATCAAATCAATGCTTGAATTGTTTTGGTCCTGAATCTCAAGTGTTGATCCTTTTCGTTTTCTTCAGTTTTTTTTCTCTCTCTCTCTCTCACTCTCAATTTATGAGTTTTTCGAGATTTGACTCTTGTTGAGAAATGCGGCCTTTTGCTGCCCACAGGGAAATGGACATGAATGGCAATTGAAATTCGAAGCTTTGATTCGTATGATTTTCCTTTTATCTATACATATATATATATGTATGTATATGTATATATTTTTTTTTAAAGTGTAACGATTACTCCTTGCGAGAGAACTCCTCGACCCAGCTTGTTATTGTGGTGTTAATTTAAGCTGTTGGATGTTGTGAATTGTTTGATCCATTGAATGATTTATTGAGTAGACAAAGCGAGAAAGCATTTAATGGGAGCAACAATTGTCCATAGTGGCCAATTTTTTTTTTTTTGTTTTCTTTTCTTTTTGAAAGCCAAAGTGGATTCAAGTGGATATTCGTCCGCACCGAATGAACTCTGCTTGGCAAAAAACAAAAACAAAAAAGGAAAGTAAAAACAAAGTGCTCAGCTCATGCTTCGAGACAGAAAAATAATTGAAATTTTTAATCAAAAGAAAATCCTTTGGAAGTCTTCAAGACTTTGAGTAGGTTGTGGGACTGGTGGAAAATGTAGTCAAACAATGGTTGTGTGGTTGTTTTTGGGTTTTTTGTGTTACTTTTCATGCAGAAAGGAGCTGTGATTCTAGGAAGTGGAGGTTTTGGAAAGCATCCGGAGCAAATAAGGCAATGTATGCTTGCTGGGAAATTTTTAAATAACATTTACTACGAGAGTGTTTGCACGTAGGTTTATAAGGAGCCATTCAACACCTCCTCTGTCAAAATTTCGCGACTATATTTAGATTGGTTCATTGCTTTTGGGCACGAGGTTGAAGTTGTTTAAATTTAACGAAGTAATGTGTGATGTAGGGAAAAGAATTTCTTAAGAGGTTTTGCTTCTTCAGTGGATTCAGGCTAGGACTGTGCAAATATTTGAAATACTGCGTGGAAAAATAAATACAAAATAATTGTCACATGAATGGTGATTTACTAACCTTTCCAATTAAGCTATGACTTATTAAACTACCACGTACGTATAAACACTACTGAACCTGCAATCAATTAAGTTTCTTGCGAAGATTGTGGCAAGTAAAAGTGCCCTTGGGGGCGCCTCCCCTCCCCACAATTCGTATACAAAATATATTTTAGCGCACTTTAAACTTAGAGCAACGTAACTGAAATCATATGGATTAACTCCGTTGTTAAACAGTTAAACAAAACGTGGGAATTTTTTCTGTCAACTTGAGAAATTGGTCTTATTTACTCAAAGTAGACTCACAACTTTCGATGGATATTTATTACCCAAAATGATAGTTAACACGCAGGACAAGTACTTCTTATTGCGTTGAATGAAAATTGTGTAAGGAACATTATTTATTCTCTCCGAAGTACGCTCATCAAATGCACCTTCGTTTGACAACATTGACTCTGTATTCTGGTGTTTTGTCCCTATTCATCGGTTTTGGATATTTGACAAGCAGTCAGACTGCTTAAACACGGCTCATAGAAAATTTGATACACATCCCCATCATCTAAATAGAATTTCCGTTGCACATTCTCTTCATTGACGATGTTATCTTACTTAGAAATTGGATCCATCTGACCAGCAGGTATTTTCTGGCTAGAATATTGTAGTGCTGACTTATTAGTCAATAGTTGAATGGTGTCTTTTACCGGGTATCGCAGCAAGACCCATGGTTACTTTGGGGTTCTGTAGTGCTAGTAGTTCCTTTTATCGACACACCACCATCCGTCTAAAATATTCCTTTCAAACACGGTCATGTACATACATGCATAAGTTCGAGGAGTTAAACTTCGGGGGCATATGGCGTCAACAACGCCTACGCGCCATCTTGTTCGGAGTTCTGTAATGCATTTCAGCTCTCTTCAACTCATACCTAGGGCGCCCCGCTATTCTGCCAGCCTGAGTGAGGGGATTCCAGTGCATGGCGTACTTCGCAAAGGAAATGTCTTCGTCCACTGCCACTTTCTCCTCCGTCTAGTAATGTTTATATGTTCTTGGCATGTTCTGTGATAAAACTGTACGTTGGAGATACGGTTCGGCCAAAAAATCATCAGGATGATTCTTAAACATTTACTTACGAAGACTTGCAGCTTGCGCGTGTGTTGTCCTCCTTCCAGGTACTGCACCCATAAAACAGCACTGATTCTACGTTGGAGCAAAACAGTAGCAGCTTTATTCTTAAGCTGATAACATTGCTTCTCCAGACTTTGGATAGCATTACGAAAGCAGCAGCGTTGGACTATTAAGCGAGGGTCGCTTGTTCAAATTCCGACCCGTACCACCTGAAAGTTTTTATTAGCTTCCCCACCTCTTGCGAACACCTGAAGTAAGAACTGTCATGGGAAGCTTATACAAATAAATTGCCTTTCGGAATCGGCATTAAACTGTAGGTCCCTTCATTTGTGTGAAAAAATATATATTAGGCCTAATACTTATTTATTTTATCTTATTTCGACCGCAGTTTAGCCGGCATTAATGCATTTTCGAGAAAATTTGTGATGGGTGATTGTCATAAAAAAAACCTTATTTAGAATGATAAAGCAAAAAATAAAAAAAAAATGCTGCGAAATTCTATGCCAAAACCTTATATACGTACTTTGAAGCAAATCCGTCGAACCATTTTGCCATACGGCTCCCGTACAGACAGACAGACTGCATTTTCGGATCCACTATAATGGAATTCGTAATATCATCCCTCATACTTTGTTTTATTTCGAAATTTCGGGACGATCGCAATAACTTTATCTTTTGTATACTAATGCACACGATGCTTTTTGTATATGGGGCACGGTTCTACAAAAACTCTAAACGGGACTGAAAAATATACATTTATTTTACTAAAAGGTTTATCAAATGATCCAATTATATACGGAATTTTTCTTATTATAATTGTGAACTTGTGGGTAAAAATAGCACACGTGCCCAATGTAAATAGATAAAGAAATGTATCTGGAAACTTCTACAGCTGCTTTAATAATAAAACATGTATGTTTTCTTCACAAACAATTATTAGTGAAACCTTTTTTATAAATTTTCTATTAAATTACCGAAAACAATTAACAATGAATATTCAATTTGAGATATAATTCAAATGCTTGAAAGCACCCACTTTAATGTTACTCGAAATTTCAATGGAGTTGTTTGTCCCGATTACTGCAAAGGGCCAACGGATAAGCCTGCCATTTCAATTTTGGCCTTTTAAATTTAATTTCGTCTGGCCTTTGGCTTACGATTGCCCCAAGTACCAGCTGGTGATAGCAAATTGTTTGGTAATGATTTCGCTGATGACCTATCTAGGGGGCATTCACGGTGAATGGACTTTTATATTCGCACATACGGGCGAAATTGAAAAGATAAGTGAGTGCCTATGCACAACTCTAGTTGGCACACAGGCATTCATTAGAATTGTTCACTTAATGCTGCGTCGCAACCAACTGAGAGATGTATTAGAGAAGTTTTACACTAAAATCTATATTCATGAGTAAGTACGAATTTGACTTCGCTTTGACATTTCAGTTTAAGAACTTCTAATTTAGGTCGGAGAACAAAGAAATTCACAAAATCTGTGAACGAAGACTGCGGTTGTTGTATTTGAATACTTCGACCTACATTTTGCCTTTGGTTTTTATGTTCTTGGCTACAGCGGTTCTTGTAGCTAGATATCCAGATTCACGCTCGAAGCCCTACTTCTATAGAATGGAGTTTCCCTACGATGCCCAGAGTCCATGGCCGTACTTTTTTACGTCTTTATACACTGGCTGGGTGGGAGTTTCTTCGGCGACTATTCTCGTCGCTCAGGATACATTGATTGGGACTACCCTTACTTATTGCACTGTGCACTATGAAATGTTGCACACTGAATTACAGGAGTTGTATGAAAGCTCATTAAACTGCGTTGCTAGACGGCCTCCGCTTCCTAATGAGTTACATGGATTTTTCAATTCAAAACTTAAGGCCATCATAGAAAAGCAGCAGCTTATAGATAAGTGTGTAGTACTTGCATGGCGTGTATTAAAATTCTAATCTTAATGTTTAGATTCGCAAGAGATCTTCAAGATATGGTGAGTGTGTCACTCTTTGCAATGGTATCCTTTGGAACAGTCATTCTTTGCACCGTGGCATTTGAATTGGCTAAAGTAAGTAATGTGCTATGAAGCCAATTCTACTCTTAATCTTCTTTGTTAGACTGAATTAGGTATGGGAGCATTTCAATATATATTTTGGCTGTCATCTCAAGGCTTAGAGTTTCTTGTAATTGGATCTTATGGACAGCGCTATACAGATGCGGTAATTTTTTTCTTTGAGAAAGAAAAGAAAATAAATCTTTCCCATTTGTGCAATTTATCATTATATAGGCCGCACAAATGGCCAACTCCTACTACATGTGCAATTGGGAATCACTTCTGCCCCACGGCGATGCTGAGGCTAACTCAAAACTTATTAAGGACATAAGTTTTGCGATTTATCGATCCCAGAAGTCTGTTCATCTTAATGGGCTGCAATTTGTGATTTTATCTCTCAACAGTATTGGTTCGGTAAGTGAATGAAGTGAAAGATAATGTGCGAGTGATGCGAAGTACAAGAGGGATGCTTCTGGTAAGTCACTGCAGGAACCCTCATTTTTCTTTATTGCCTTTTTTGTTTTGCTTTTTTTTCATTTCACATGTGTGCTTTTGTTCTAGGCTCTGAGCTCTTCAGTATCGTATTTTATGTTCCTTAATACGATGGAAGATATCACAATAAAAATAAATGGCAATAAGTAGATTGAGAAAAGTTGCAATGGTGGTGATGGAGAGCTTTAAGAAATCAAGTGAGAAACACTTGACTATAAAAATCAAGATAAATCAGTGAAATTTAAAAAGCTGTTAGGCAAAAAAAATATATTAATATTATACTCTATTGATACCTGGAAAGCTATAAGCCGCAGGTAAAACGATTGTGTAATAAATTTGTATTTAACATAATGATGCACGAAAATAATATAAAATAAAATAAAAATATTGTAAGCACACTTTTCTGCGATAAATGTTATTTAAATTTATTATATAAATAATGTTGCTTATATTCTCTAATGGAACTTTAGAGCTGAGCAATAAAAGCAAATAATATTCTTATAACTTTTGGAAAACCAGTTTTTTTGCTTTGTTCCTGCAATTTGAGTGGTTTTGATTGGGATAAGCTGCTTAAATCCTCCAATTTAAAAGGTAGATAGATAGATGATAGATGCCAAGTCGGGAGAGCCTACATGAGGCTCTGGCACTGCGGTTCCTTATAGAGACTATTGTGCCTTCCCTGGAGAGGTCCTAGAGCAAATGTTTGACTCCGGAGGAGGTCAGGAAGACGAGAATCTTCTCTGGATGCAGGGTACCAAGGTAAGTTGGTGATATGATTTCCTCACCAAGGATGTCCTTCCTAAGACGAAAGAGAGCCGGGCACTCCATAACAAAGTCTACATGTAGGGTCCGGTGAGAAGCCAATGCGGGGAAGGTGGTTTTTTTAGGAGACAGTGACCACTGAATATTCCTGTCCAGGTTAGTTAGGCATCTGGATTTCCTGCGGTGGAATTCGGGAAAGAAATGTTTGGTACAGTTCGGTCTATGTGAATTGAGCCAGACTTCATTGGATTCGATCAGGGATAAGCTTTTAACAAAGTTCCTGAAGTGATTTTTGCTGACACCACAGAATGGTTCAGGGCCGACAAGTTGTGTTATTGCGCCGGCTTTAGCCAGTGAGTCAGCCGCTTCGTTGCCAACAAAACCCCTGTGGGCTGGGATCCAGTGAAGAATGACTACGTTTTTCGCAGCAAGTTTTGATTTTATGACAGATGAGTCAAAAGCTTTGTGGGCTGCTTGGCTATCTGAAAAGATAAATTTGGTTAGAACTTAAGTTAATTCTAGCGCACTGGTTTATGGCAAAGACTTCTGCTTGAAATATTGATGAGTTCTTGCCAAGGCTGACTGAAAAGTTCGCTTGAGGCGACTCTCTATGGATTCCAGATCCACTCCCTGACTCCATCTTGGATCCGTCCGTATACCAGACGAGATCATGTTTTGATGGTTTGGGTTTATATTTTTCCCGGTCCTCCCTTGGCGGGACGATTATAGAGAAATTTTTATGGAAGCCGTATTTCGGTAACATTTCGTCAAGAAGCATGCTGAATGTAGGGTTAATTTTATTCAAATGCAACAGTCGATGAATACTCAGTCTTGCCTACATTTCAATGTGTGTTTGTATGGGTGTTAGACCCAATATGGCATTAATTGCTAAGGTAGGGGTGGAACGAATACAAAGTGTCATACAGTTTTCAGCTATACGTTGAACTCGTTCTAGCTTTTTAACTGTGGTGACCTCGTAAGTCTTCGTCCACCAGACCATAGCAGCGTAGGCCATCGCGATTTTGAATTATTTGTACCAAAAATTCCTTGGTCACACAAAAGATTGGCCAATTTATGTAACGTAATAAGTAAAGCTTATTCGCGTTATACCTTTTTTAGATTCAGAAAAGAATATGAGTTTTTACATCGGTTGTCTATATAAATCCAATATAGACAAGTCGTCGGTAGAAAGTAACAGCAAATCCTTTTGGAATTACATTAATTTGAAAAGAAATGCCACAGGCTTGCCTAAGGATTCAACAGATTCAAAAAGCACGTGTAATTTGTTCGCTGATTTCGTCGAGTTAATGAGCCTCATGTGCAGTTAAGGGGAAATCATTACGTTATGATTCCTGAAGTCTTGGACATTGATGTGTTGCAATTCTCGGATGGCGACTTAACATACGCGTTAGTAAAACTAAATTTAAATAGCAAACCTAGCCCGAATGAGATTCCTGTGGAAATATTAAAAAAGTGTTCATCCTCCGTTTTTCATCCTCTTAAAATTATTTTGAACCAGTCTCTTGTAACTGGGAACTTCCTAAATGAATGGAAATATTATTTCATATCACCTTTTTTAAAAAGCGGTTTAAGGCCAAATGTAGAAAATTGTTGAAAGTATTGTTAAGGACGAACTCTCTGTAGTAAAAGATATTATATCAAATATTCAGCATGGCTTTGATCGTGGTAGATCATGTGCTCTTAATTTAACTTTGTTAACTAATTATATATTTAATAGTTTTTGATGATTGATAACTTCGGGTGTTCCACAGGGCAGGCATTTGAGCCCGTTGCAATTCATATTATTTTTTAATGATGTTCATAAAATATTTCAATTTTGTAAGGTTTTGACTTTTGCGGATGATTTGAAACAATTTTCTCGGATAAAAAATGCGTTCGTTTTCAATCAGATATTAACAGATTGTCGGAGTGGTGCAATCGTTATTCATTGGAACTTTTCACATTTCTAAATGCAAAGTTTTTTCAGCATATTGTATTAGTACTTAAATTTTGCATATTTATTTTTTAAATGATTTTAGACTTCAACGTTTTGATGAAACGAAAGATTTTGGTGTAATATTTGAAAATATTTTAAGTTTCTTAGTGAATTATGATTATGTCATTGTAAAAGTAAATACTTTAGAGACATAAATAGCCTTACATTTATTTATTGCTCGTTAGTCAGACCAAATTTACAATATTGTTCTGTAATTTGGGATACGCCAAATCTAGTTCACGAACTTTGATTCGAAAGAGTCCAAAAAAAACTTCAGGAGGTACGCGTTTCGTAAATTAAATATCTTTGATGAGCTTCCTAATTATGGCAGAAGGTGGAATTTGGTTGGTCTGCAAACCTTAAGTTTTAAGCGCCATGCAACTTTCGTCATGTTTATTAGCGATATTCTTAATTATCATATTAATTCATCAGATTGATTTTTTTTTTAAATATACTTTGTATACGCTCCACAAATGTCACTGCGAGTTAGAAGCTTATTTTATACAGATAGGCACAGTACCAATTTTTTCATTGCCGGACCCCTTTTTGTGGACTTCTCAAGAGTCGTTATATCATCCCTTATGAGTATAAGTTTGAGTTCGAAATTTCCGCACGATTGCAGTAACTTTCTCTTTAGTATACTAAGTAGTCTACGAGAAAATTAAAAAGGAGGTTCTTTTAATATTTAATCTATAAGCTGTGTTTATATTTTACATTTACATTTTTTTACATTAAAAAAATACCCTATTCTAATGGTATATTCGCTTTGCAACATAGTTTGTAACACCTCTTAATATTCGTCGTAGACTCCCAAAAGTAAATCAGTAAGATCAGGACCAAAACCTAAGACGAATTAAGAACATGCGTCCGTCCGTGTGACAAATCGTTATGCTTGATTTAGCAAATCTGAAGCTGTCCTTTTAAACCGAAGAGACTGCTCAGTCAACAATTAAAAATGTAAAAAAGTTACGTTCTTCGTTGCAGTCCTGTTGCACAGACTTTTGTTTAATTCGATTGACCGTCTATTCACACAACTTGAACCAAGGTTTTGACAGGGTCTATCTGTCTACTGTATATGAATTTATATTTTTATCAAAAACCAAATGATTGTAGAATCTAATAATATCCCTTGTCCAACTAATTGCTTCTGATTTCAACAGAAATTCTACATCACTTAATCCAAACTTGGTGTTGTGAGTAAAATTAACCGCAAGTCACGTACTGGATTTGTCAGAGGTACACATTAGCAATCCAAGGGTTAAATAAAATACATAAAATATTAGTCGTTTGGCAGCATACGCCAGTATATGCAACTCCTTCACTCGCCCTTAAGACAGTAAAATTTAAAACAAAAAACAACAATTCACAATGCAAATTAAAAAAAAATTGCACATGCTACCAAGTAGTTGAAAAATATCTCAAAGTCACGATCCCTTCCGTAGCGCACTTTATTAACAAATAATACAAATTATGTGATTGCTGCCTCTAAAATGACATTTATGACAAACAACAACATACAACGTACTCGTACTCGTACATGTACACTTAATGCCACCGAGAAAAGTAGGATCCTTTGGATGAGTATATTACCAACTTGCTGTGGTTGTACCTCTTTTACTGTCTGCGGTGTATAGAAAAACTTGTATCCTATTTTATTCTCTCAAGACTCGATTTTGGGTTGAACAAGACCCTTTTACGTGTTCGCAGCTAACCAACGATGCACACAAAAGCATAATGCAAAATAAGGTAAGAGAAAAAAAATACCCACTGCCTGATTCCATATACCCAAAAAACCACCACAAAAAAGGGACACCAAAACCAAACTTCGATGAAAACGGTCCCAGAAAATTTCATAAACAGCTGTATATGTTTGTGTATTTCCCATTTTACTCAAGGATCATATTATAAATTCAGCAAAAGTTTGCACTTGTATCACCACTAATTTACTCGGGAATTAACATAATCAGATTTCATGTTTGCTAAAATTGCTTTTCTCGCTCGCTCTCGTCCCTATTCTTGTTCAACTTTCAGGAATAAAAATAAAAAATATATACCTACATAAATAAATTTAACAGTCCCCCCTTATTTTGAGATGAAAATTCTTTGTGTCGCAGCTCGTTAAAAAAATAAAAATAAATATGAGACCATAGTTTATATGTATCTAAATAAGCTCTAAATAGATGCAGCAATGTGATGAAGCTTTCCTAGAAGCTTTCTTACTTCCAATTTCCGGCGACAAGATTTGCCCACACGCTTAACGCTGGCATTAAATCGATATCATCGTGACATTGCCAGATTTCCAAGTGGAGTTTAACTTAAGGATTCGGTATACTTTGCAAGAGCTTTATGCTAATAATCTGTTGTGGTTTTAAGTTTACAAAAATTATGATATTCATGTGGAAGAACCGTTCCCAGAGTTCAATGTAAAACCGTAGTGTTTAAGTTTTATCACATCCTGCGGTCGCTGCGTATTTTAAATTCTTCTTACAGACTTTCGCATGGAACGCGCTCTCATCACAAGAGACCTTGATTCACGGGCAGTGATGGCATGATTTATTAAATATTTCCTTGTCATGTACCTATTTCCCTTTTAGCCCCTTCTACTGCCATTACAAGGTATCTTATGGTAATTTTCCTTTTTTTACATTTTCTGTGTAGGTTGTTATGCACGATGTAACTATTCAATGACACAGCATTTAGCCCGGTGCAATGGAAGTAGTTTAAACTTGCACATAAATGTGTTAAATGTGTTAAATGTTTTGTGACTTCAAAGCAAATGAAATTAAAAACATCTATCTGAGAGGCATAGTATGCGCTTCTTTGTACATAGTACTTAGTTGGCAAATTTGTTTGACTAAATGTATGCACTCTACTGTCAATATTTAAGGCTTGTTCTTTACGTATATACTGTTGCAGGCTCATCAATTAAAAACGAAACCAAAAACGCTCTTGCATACATGCTATTTGTGGTTGTTTCACCGTTCTACGTTTCGGTTATTTGTCCACATTTGAAGAGCCACATAAATGCTTTCACAGTTTACCGTAGATTTTGCCACAAGTGTACAAAGATGTGGTTTTAAGCTATGATGTGTTTAATTTGGAACGACATGGGAGGGCCACCTCCCACTCCCACATACCCACTCTATTACAAGCCTCAAAACAATCTTTATATAAAATATAAGGAAACATTAAATTTAAAATAAAAATTATATTTTGGAGTGGCCAAAAACTTTGTATGGTCATTTTTTGTTGGAAAAAATATTGGCAGTGCCTACATATCTTTTAAAGGTTTGGCGTGGCAGTGGGCGTAACCTAACCATTTCGGAGCCCTAGGGAGTATGTGGTCCAAATTTCAGCTTCCTAGCTTAATTTTAAAGGCCTAAGAACTGCGTACGGACGGACGGACGGACGGATATTGCTAAATAGTATTAGGATTTGGTCCTGATCATAAATATATATACTTTTATGGGTCTACGACGAATATTAAGGTGTGTTACAAACTATGTGTCAGAATTAATATACCCTTAGGATAGGGTTTAAACAAGCAATTCATCCTAGCTTACTTACTGTTACTGATTTACTGATCGAATGATGCTGCAACGCACAGCTAATGGAATAGTTTTTCAAGTTGGAAGGTGTATTTCCTCACATGTTTAAAATGAACCCAACTTATTACTTTTGTTCTTTATAAATCTAGAATTTCAAAAAATTGGGAAACCATTTTGATTCGTAGGGAAAAGGAGACATTCCGGCAGCGCTGGTGCATATCTCGATGCAAGAACATGTCTCGCCACCTTCAAAATAGAGATTATTATTCCGGCCAAAAATATATAACAATCCGAAAAATTTTATGTTTCGACAAAGCCCAAGATTATCTCTCTTTTCTTGCTTTTCCTTCAGGACTTGAAGAAATTGATAATCCTCAAGAGCATAAATGTTGTCCTTAGAAGAAGTTTTTAACCCATTTGTTTTAACAAAAGAAACAGTGGTTTTCTAAACTCCATAAATACTGCATAGCGACAATTTATAATAGAGCATATCCTTACATGTGTGTAATAGTTCAGGTGAGCTGCCGCTAAATGCACATACATTCGCGTTTTTTAGTTTCATGCGGCAGAGACATATTACTTTTGTCGAAGTAGTTAAAGCTGTTTCTGAAAAATCGATTTTAATTTAATTTTAAGAGAATCGTTATATAAAAATAAATTTAAGCAATTTTTTTAAAAAAATATTTAGTACTCAGATTTTTTAAACTTAAAAAGTATTAAAACTAGTGACAAGTAGTTTTTAAAAAAAATATTTGTATAAAAAAAGCCGCGAGATATAACCCCAAAAACTTTTGCCCACATGTTTGGACTTTCTTATAGTTTGAGCTTGAAATTTCCGAACGATTACGTTATGTATTTTCTTTAGTAGTATACAATGTACAAATGTTCAGGATTTGCCTAAGTAAAATTAGTTATTCCGTCATTCGATGCAGACTGCAGACGTTACACGCTTTCTTTTACTTTTGATGAATCTGCCTTGCCAAAACGTCATCTCAGTAACTGGCGGACTCGTTGTTCTTAAGTTTTTTTCTAATAATATAACCATTAAAATATATAGGGTGAAGTACACTGCAACCTTGTGGTCTATTGTGACCCTACAAATACCTTGAATAGGTTTGCTCCCTCACAGTTTAATTCACCAGGAATTATGTTGCAGTGTTTATGCTCTGGCTTCAGCCTTAGCAAGGAAGACCTACTCAGAGCACATCATCCAGTCCAGTTTCTCTTATGAATCTGAGAATGGGCAGTGGATCCGTGGTTGGTAAATCCTTTTCTTGAATTTGGTGTTTTCCCGAATATTTAAACCTTTTTTGGGTCTGGCCCCGCAAGATCGCAGTATCAGATCCGGAGTTTCTATGGACTCAATGCAGACTTTGCAAAGGCCTTCATCTCCCTATCTTCCTTAGGTATTCCCCGAGTTTGCAATGCCCCATTAGGAAACCAGGTAAGATGCGTATGTTATTTTTGCTAAGACTGGTACATGCTTCAAAGCTTTTGAGATTCCGAAAGGTTATAATCCTTTTCCGATTTCCTGAATTCTTCGCTTAAGGTGTGTTCCACTATCCCGCAGAATGTTTCAGGTTTCTTGTTCCGGTATCCAGCAGACAGATAATCTGTTTTTCTTTCCGAATTCGTTGAGACTTTGTGGGCATTCCCATACAAGTTTGGATTTAATGACAAAGTAGTCCAGTGCTTTGATAGCTGCTTGACTAACTGACATTATTGATATGTTACAGTTCCTGTAATTTTAACGAGATTGATTCGAACTCATCTTTCTATGGCGCATATCTCTGCTTGAAAGATGCCACTACTTTTTTCACATGGATTCATGGTGTTTCGTTCTTGGCCCAAACACTCCTGCACTAGTTTCTTCATCAGTTCTCGATCCGTCTGTATACCACTTTATCGTGTGATCGCTCAGTGCATAGATTATGGATTCATCGCTCCATTCTTTCTTGTTGCAGACCTTCGCTAAGAAATTCTTTTCTTTTATTTCCTAATGTTGTCATCTCTTGGAATAGCCAAAAGTGGAAGTTTTCCGAGTAGTGCATCATATTCTTTCGAACTAATGCATTTCCTTTTTCCAATTCCTTCTTTTGCCTCTTCTTAGAATAGTTTTGTTCGCCGCCTCTGAGACAATGAGGTGTAGAGGAGTTAATTCCAATAGCGCCTCCATTGCCCCACCACTTCCCCGATAGGCTCTTGCATGTCTTAAGAGAACTTATATCGAACTTCGTCCAAGCCAGCCATCCTCATAGTTGCACAAATGGCTCCTATTGAAATCCAAATCAAGGAAACTCATCAACAAGAATGGCATTAGCGAACATAGCCATTGCTGAGTAGAACGGCCGTAATCACGGTTAAGCAAACCATTTCGTTACCCAGTTTTTAACCGGGCACGAGTACTTTTTTGTGACGATGAATGTAGTACTTGGCAGCCCAATCAACTAGACAACACGCCATCCAAATTTTGAATGTGAAATGGAAAGAAGCTCGCTAAAATCTGTAATAGGAGTCATCCATATGTAGAAAACAGCCGCAAATATGTCAAAGAGTAACCAGATCTGGAGACGAGTTTCTTCTGCCACTGAAAATGTACATAATCGTCTTAATCCACAGAAAAGTAACATGAATCCTTTTACGGACTTTAACCCGACAATACCCTTATGTTATGGAACGATCGGAAACGTTTGTGTAACCTTCAGCGGGAAGAGTTAAAGAATTTAAAAAGTAGCCCATAAGGGTTCATTTTCATATCTTGTTGGTCTTTTCATGAACTTGAAAAATACATTGGTCACATTAAAATCTTTCCACTTCTCTTATCAATCATGGAAAATAAATTTATTATTCAAATCAAACAGTTTTTATTTATTTATTATATTCATTTTTCGAATTCTTGAACCAGGAATAAAAATTATCTCGTATAAGTCAAGTGGATTGTTACAAGGAGAAAAGTAGTCCAAAATTTATCCTTTACCTAACCCATTTACTATGCAAACTGTAAGCTAAGAATACAATCGAGCAGATGATAAGAAAAAAAAGCACCCAAGAATCGGAATCCCTTAAACTTTCAACAATAAATCGTCGAAGTTGTTCCTTTCAACACCGAACGAACAAAACTATGTTCAAGAAGTGAAAATTTCCCATCTAACCAAACGAACGTAAACAAGGATACGTGCGAGCGTATAAGTTACAAGACGAGGTTAACGTGTTTTTTCCATATAAAACTTTTTTTTTGCCCTCTTCCTTGGTGCGATATCTATGCATGTCCGACATTTCCTTTTTGTCGAATTTCGTAAAACTATATTCTTAGCGCTTACAAGAACGACAGTTATCGCTAATGTTATTCCTTGCAAGGATTGGTAGCTATCATTCGGATACATTCTCCATATCTCTACTGACAACATGGAATGGAATCTCTCCTACTTACGCCACCACTTTTCTGTTATCCAGGCAGTTTCCGACGTGTGTTTCCTCCTTGAATGTATGTAGAATGCACTTATGATACCTACCTTCAACGTCATAAATTCCTTCTTACTCATTATGCACTTTGTCAAAGAATATTTGCTGAAGACTTTAATTAAATTCAAAGCATCTCCCGTGAAGATGTCGAATTACTTACAGAACCGCAACCCACAACACCGCCGAACGGATATTTGAAACTTCAAATTGACATTATGCCAATGAAATTGAGCTGTATCGCCTTCCTGCTGTGATAATTTTCAAGGGTTCGCGACCCAAGATTTATGGAAACGAAAGCGAGGAACAAAGAAAAAATGTTAACAATAGGATTCCGTGGCGTGGTATATACGTCATTCACATGTTCTTCTAAGCTCGTATGATTTCAGCGGTTTCTCTTAGCAAGGGAACAAAAAAAAACCTAAATTTTATAAAAAAAAGCTACGCACCGTTATAACTAAGTTATGCAATACCTTACAAACGAAAAAGATATTATTGGTCAAAGGTAAGAGGTAAGTGGCAAAAGGTAAGAGGTAAGAGGTAAGAGGTAAGAGGTAAGAGGTAAGAGGTAAGAGGTAAGAGGTAAGAGGTAAGAGGTAAGAGGTAAGAGGTAAGAGGTAAGAGGTAAGAGGTAAGAGGTAAGAGGTAAGAGGTAAGAGGTAAGAGGTAAGAGGTAAGAGGTAAGAGGTAAGAGGTAAGAGGTAAGAGGTAAGAGGTAAGAGGTAAGAGGTAAGAGGTAAGAGGTAAGAGGTAAGAGGTAAGAGGTAAGAGGTAAGAGGTAAGAGGTAAGAGGTAAGAGGTAAGAGGTAAGAGGTAAGAGGTAAGAGGTAAGAGGTAAGAGGTAAGAGGTAAGAGGTAAGAGGTAAGAGGTAAGAGGTAAGAGGTAAGAGGTAAGAGGTAAGAGGTAAGAGGTAAGAGGTAAGAGGTAAGAGGTAAGAGGTAAGAGGTAAGAGGTAAGAGGTAAGAGGTAAGAGGTAAGAGGTAAGAGGTAAGAGGTAAGAGGTAAGAGGTAAGAGGTAAGAGGTAAGAGGTAAGAGGTAAGAGGTAAGAGGTAAGAGGTAAGAGGTAATGATGAATAATGGGTAAGCAGTAATTTGAACAAAAAAAAAGTATCACATCAGAGGTAGTAAAGAAATATATTATTTGCTAAATCATTGGTTAGAGGTAACAGGCTAAGATGTAATAATTATTCAACAAACATACCCTATAAATATAAAGAGCAATCTACAATCGCATAGCTACAAATCCAAGAGACTTAACATGCCCCCATTGTGATTGAAAACAAAGGATTGATCGACCGACCTACGCTTACCGCTTGCAAGAATGTCCCTATCGTACCTAGGTAGCAGCACCCCATGCTCTGGTTCAATACCTGAGACTTTATTTCAATCGTTGGTTTCTATCCTGCCATGGCATGCCATGCACATGTGTTTTCTTCTCCCGAGGGGATTTAAATGAGTGACGTTTTTGCTTACGTCTCTGATGTTGTTTGCGTTTTCAACACCACCGTGCGTCATTGCCAGTCGTCGTCCTTCTCAACATTGTCGTCTCCCTGTTCTTAGTCGAGTTGAAATTTTATTTTTCGTGTGCTTCTTATTTTTTTATTTAATGTTTTTAGTTTTCTTTTTTTTGCAGCTCTGCCGCAGATTTATATTGTTCACTGCGCAATTTATTGTGCACGCTGTTGACAGATTTAAGCATATGACAAAATTTGATATTTATGTAAATTAAACGGTAATGCCCGCAGGTAGAAATGGGTGGTATGGATGGCTGTATGGGGATAATTGGCTTCCGTGCATGTAGGGATAAGCACATGGAAAAACGGAAAAAATGCAAAATGTGGAAATAATAGCTAAAGGCATTTAAAGCCTGCAAGATGAATGACATTGATTAACACGACATCTTGTTGGGTAAGTGTTGCGGTGTGCGTGCGTTTGAGCGGAATAATTTAATTTTATTTTTCGCTTTTGTTTTAGAAGCATATACACTACGGTATGTACATACTGAATTAAATGTCTGTATTTTCATGAGGAGAGTTTTAATTGAATTATTTGCGAGTGGACGTGTACACCTACCTACAATTTTTTGACTGATGTTGATGTCAACTTGTATGATAAGCGATTTATTTTTAAGAAGATAGACAACATATAGACATGTATAAAAAAGTATTTTTTACTTACATTAAGAGTACCTATACATGCAACACAGCGTACAAGGAATTAAGCGACACTTCGATAAATAGCAAACATCGATAACTTCTTCTAATGGGATTGAAATAGTCACCAAAGAGCAGGATTGTCGAATATTTGTAACATTCGTACTTCGGTTTTATAATAAATAAAATCGAAACAGATCTTTAATAGGAATTTCTTATAATTATTTCCAATAATCCAATATTTGGTTGGCGGTACCCACCTTATAAATATTGTAAAAAAAATGTATGAAACAGAACAAAATAAAGTACTTCCATGTTGGGAAAGTTGTAGGGCGAGTAGCATAACCACACGTCAAGTCTCAGTCTATGAAGAAGAGATACTAGTTTTGAAGTCGTCGCCTCGGTATTCAAAAGTTGAAAAAATATAAGTACGCGGGTACCGATGGCCTACCAGCAAAACTTCTTAAAAGTGATGATGGTTTGGTAGGCATTTAAAACCCGATAACATCAAAAGTCTTTCTTTCCTCTAAATCTTGAGCTCATTTCAACGGGAGGGAACACATGTTAATTCTGCATGCGCCGCAGTACTGCAAGTTGTCTCTTTTTCTGAATTCACTACAACCTACAATGCTACCAGAACACATAAATGAAAATAGCAAAATTTTAGAAATTTGGCATCATTGTCTTTTAACGTTTATTTGAAATATTTTTGTTTTATCACAACAACAAACATTAGCTGGCACAATGGAGGAAAAATTAATTCAATTTGGAAAACGTGAAAAATTAAGACAATGATATATTATTATATGATTGGAAAACATATAGCAACAAAATAATTTTTCTAATTTTTTGATATTTTACAATATTCAATTTACGAACAAAATTTTACAAAGAATCACAGCACTTATCAAAAGAATGACGTTTAGGTATTTGTGACAGATCCCACTGCAATTACGTCAGACAAAAGTTATGTTCATGTATCTTGCTTGCTGTACTGCAAGCGTCAATGCATCCAGAATTTCCGCACATGTGTTTTGGGCATAAATCTGTAAACTGTAAGCCCACAATGCCACCACATCACAAAAACAAAATAATATAAATTTTAAAGATTTGGCACTACTGAATTTTTAAGTTCATTTGAAATCTCTTTTAGTTTTTTAACAACAACGACATCGACTGAAGGCCAAAGAATAATGTTTAGGTAAATATATGACAGAATCCACTGCATTCAAGTCAAACAAAAGTGCTGCTCGTAAGTCTTGCTTGCAGTACTGCGCTTTTCACTGCATCCAGAACTTCTGCCCATTCAGTGGTGCCAAATCGTTAAAATTTATTTTTTTTTGTTTTTGTGTTGTGGTGGCATTGTCGGTTGCAGTGGATTTGAACTGCAACGAATGCGGAATTCACATGAGTTCCCTCCCATTAAAATGTTTGTGTTCTATTTTTTTCTTTAAGGAAAATTCTGTACATGTGTATTAGGCATAAAGGTACAATGAATCCTGTAGTTGTGTTAATATCGCACTCGGACACCTGTCATACGGAAACATTTGTTGTGCAAGGATATTGTTTTTTTTATTTATTTTGTTCAGATATATGATATGTTGTATCTGTCTGCGGAAGCTAATCGGCTCATAAATAAGGCTTGGTTTCTGTAGGTTACAGCACAAAATAACTTTTATAATATTTGGGCGATTGAGCACATTCTTAGACCATACGTAAGTTACTATTGATAGCAACAGCCTCGTGGTGGTTACCTCGGGGGAAACTTTTTTTTGGAGTTCCGACTAAGAATTATCCGAGAAAGCATTGTTTACTTCGGTTTGGCAAAACAAATGGTTTCAAAAATCGTGACTCTTAGGACGAAATGTATAATTTTTATAGGCCTTGTCCTGCCAGTTCTGCTACAACGCGCAAAAAATTTGATGTTAAAAATTACCAACATTATGTATAATGTATGTTGCTAAAGAAAAAATTACTTGGCCTTTATTGTGCTTTTGTGGTCAGCGGCCCATATACAAGTAAAGCATTCCTAAGCCTTTTTTTCATTAAGCAAATTATTCAGAATAAACGACGATTGTAGCGTTTTTCAGGCGGAGATAGCTGCCATTATCCAGGCTGTAGCCGGACTGAGAAGGCACTGCATTGCCAACAGGACGATCACCATCTACTCTGATAGTCAAGCGGCCATAAAAGCCAGGAAATCAGATGTGGTAAAGTCAAGGTCTGTGAGCCAATGCAGGAAGTCCCTAGACGAGTTATCAGTTATCAACACAGTAACCCTGTGCTGGGTGCCAGGACACACTGATATCCCGGGAAACGAGAAAGCGGACAAGCTTGCAAGATCAGGGTCAGAAATGAATGCATCACTGGCACTTGACTCAGTAAGAATACCGCTTAGCACCATCGCACGCAAAATGGACACCGAGTCCTTGAGTAGAACTAACCTACGTTGGACACAACTCGATGCTTGCAGACATACAAAAGAGATATGGCCAGCTGTCAACAAAATGAGATCGAAATTCATGATCGGGTTAAACCGCAAGGATATCCGAGTACTTACAGGAGTCCTTACGGGTCACTGCGCTGTGGGTCTGCATGTGAAAAGGTTGGGCATACTGCACAACGACTACTGCAGAAGCTGCAGGGACGTTGAAGAAATAGAGTCTGTTCGTCACCTGCTTTGCGAATGCCCAGCCTTAAACAACATAAGGTGTACGACCCTAGGCAGGTATTTTAATGATGAGCTGGAGGATGTGGACAAAGCCGAGCTAAAAGACCTACTCAGATATGTATAGAAATCGGGTTGGTTTTAAGAGAGCGTCACTTTGTGCACATACCAGCCGGTGTCTTCTTATTTATTTTCAGGTGTTTTTTAAGTTTGAGGAGAGGTACCCAGATGGACACAATGGACCCAACTTCTGGTCTAAGTGAGCTGTGACTGAGGTCACAGGGGCATCCACCAACCTACCTACCTAAGCCTCACACAGCCTCTCGAAGCTTGTCCTTGCCTAATGTCATATAAAAGATTCTCTTCATCGTACTGTTTCACGTGGGTTCGAGATAATTGGGGATCTGATTCATTAATTGACGATTTGAACAAACACATAGACAGAAAAAAAATTAATGAATTCATTGTGGTTAAGAGGATTAATATAAACAAGATCTTAGTCCGGATTAGACGAAGAATTTTCCTAGAAAATCGCTCACACCTAGGTGTGACAAAACACGAATCCTCCCAGTTAGTCTACTGGCAAATAAATAGGAATGGAGAGTAGAAAGTAAACTCTCTAACGAGAGAATAGATACAGATAAGCTTTATGTGCCAAGATGTGAGCCTAGTAAGCGAATTGATAATAATACGACAGAGTACTGAAAACACAGCCCCTTAAGCAACCCTAACCCAACTCTTAGGACTTTTAAAGAATCACAGATGATTCCTACCTAAACTGCTCATGTTTTTAAGGTGTAGGGAAATAAATCCACTGGAAT